>JAGFMF010011935.1:582918-613983 GCA_019455555.1 Galemys pyrenaicus | reverse complement strand
CCCTCCCTGGCCGGCAGCAGGGATCGAACTCGTGCTGCAGTGGCTTTGGTTTGCTTCATAGTGTGTCGCTTAACCCACTGCGCCACCGGGGAGGCCCTGCTTTTTTCTTTTTAAGATTTATTTACTTATGCATACAAGAGTTGGGGTACAGGTCAGAGGTGTGGGGGTGGGTGGTGGTGGTGATGAGAGGATCCACCAGAGACAGAGTGGGGAGCAAAACAGGCAGACTGACTGAAAGTCACTGCTGAGGGCAGCAGCGGGCACAGCAGGAGAGGTCTGCTGCACCCTGTGGGTCCCCTCCCTGGCTGGCAGCAGGGATCGAACTCCCGCTGCAGTGGCTGCAGTCTGCTTCATAGTCGGTTGCTTAACCTGATGCGCCACCAGGAGACCCCAAGGTGAGGTGCTTTTGGAGGGTGAGGTGTTTCAGGCTGGAAGGCCAGGTGGGGCTGCAGTGGCCCCGCTTCGGGAGAGAGAAGGCCTGTGGGCCAGGCCTAGGGCAGGCAGTAGAGCTGTGGCTGGCAAGGAGATGAAGGTCAAGGGGCAGGGGCGGGAAGGGGCCCCTGAGTCACAGTGGTGGGGGCACCTGGGCTGAAGAAGATGGGAGGGTGGGTGTGACAGGCTGAGCTGGGGTAACAGTGAGAAGGTTAGGAGGGGTGGAGCTCCAGAAAGGGGCCAGCCAGAGGCTGCTGAGAAGCAGGGAGGAAGCAGAAGAATGAAAAGGCTCAAGATGTGGGGGTGACCCCAAAACCTCAGGAACCCTGTTCCACAGCCCCTTTCTGGGCTGGGAGAGGGCAAGGAGGGTCTTGGAAGCCAAGGTTGTTCCCAGACTACCTACCTGGTTTGTGCTCACACACCTGAAATGAGGCCGGGCTCAGCACAGGGAAACCCCACATTAGGAGGTATGAGGTGGGCCCTCCCTGGTGGCGCAGTGGGTTAAGCAAGGCACTATGAAGCAGACCGCAGCCACTGCAGCCACCGCAGCCACTGCAGCACGAGTTCGATCCCTGCCTCTGGCTGGGGAGGGGACCCACATGGCACAGCAGACCTCTCCTGCCTCCCCGCTGCTCCCCTCAGCAGTGTATTTCCGTGGATCTGCCTGTGCTGTTCCCCACTCTGTCTGGTGAATTCTCTCACCCCCCACCCGCACCTCTGGCCTGTACCCCAGCTCTTATATGTATAAATAAATCTTTAAAAAAAAGGAGGTATGAGGTCCCTGCGGTTTCTCCAGTCCTCTTCCCCAGCCGGCCCCCCCATTAGGCAAGCTGCCACCCCTAAGTGGGGCAGATCAGGACACGTCTGCCCCCCAGGAATTTGGGGCAGGGGTAGCCGGTACTCCAACACCTGGGCCTACCTGCAGGCAGCCCCAGACAGACTGCCCATCAGAGCTGAGTTCAGGGGCTCTTTAGGGGGAGAGGGGTACAACCTTGACCTCTGGGGTCAGCTGCCCCATTCCCTGGGTAGAGCAGGACAAAGGAGGGTGATGTGGGGAGAAGACACAGAAGCTGCCTCTGAACTGGCAGAGAAGCAAAGGGCCGGGAAGGAGAGTGTGCCGAAGAGCCCCAGCTCCCAGCAGCATCGAGGAGAAGCTTGGCCCCAGCAGAGGGCAACCTGGCTGTGCAAAGGACGCAGGATTGCAGCCACAGGTCAGGAGCTGGAGAGAGGACAGAAAAACTAGAAGTACGTTCTGGAACATACCAGTAATTAAAATACTTTTTTAAGACTGATGTATCTATGCATACAAGAGCTGGGGCACATGCCAGAGTCACAGGAAGTGAGAGGATTCACCAGAGACAGAGCGGGGAGCAGAACAGGCAGATGGAATGAAACACACTGCTGAGGGGAGCAGCAGCGGGGAGGCAGGAGAGGTCTGCTGGGCCATGTGTGTCCCCTCCCTGGCTGGAGGCAGGAATGGAACTCATGCTGCAGTGGCTGTGGAGGCTTCACAGTGCTGAGACTTAACCCCTGCGCCACCAGGGAGGCACCATTTGTTTGCCTTTTTATCATTGGTTGAATTGTAAGAGTGCTTTGCATATAGATTTGCAAATATTTTCTTCTATTCTGAGGGTTCCCTTTTCACTGTCTTTGTGGTGTTTTGGCGTGAAAATAGTTTTTATTTTTTTAAATTTTTTTTAGATTTATTTATTTATACAGACAAGAGCTGGGGTCAGGCCAGAGTCAGGGTGGTGAAAGGATTCACCAGAGACAGAGCAGGGAGCAGAACAGGCAGACTGACTGAAACACACTGCTGAGGGGAGCAGCGGTCTAGGCAGGAGAGGTCTGCTGCACTGTGTGGGTCCCTTCCTTGGCTGGGGGCAGGGACCGAACATGCTGCAGTGGCTGCGGTTTGCTCCATAGTGCGTTGCTTAACCCACTGTGGCACCAGGGAGGCCCGAAAATAGATTTTAATTTCAAGGATGCCCAATTTGTGTTTTTCCCCCTTTGTTATTTTGATGCTTTGGTGTTGTTTCCAAAAATGCATTGCCTAATACAAGTGTTTTTTCTATAGTTTTATCATGCTGGTTATTACATCTTCATCTATGATTGTTAAAAAAAGATACGTGGTGGAAGCCCAGCGTCCTCCTTTTCCACGTGGATTTAGAGTTGCTCCAGCAACATTTGCAGAAAAGACCCTGCTTTCCTTATTGGATTATCTCAGCACCCTCCTGGAAAATCAGATAATCATAAATGTAAGGGTTTATGCTGTGCACTGATCTCTGTGTCTGTCTGCATGCTGTACTGTCTTGATTACTGTAACTTTGTAATAATTATTTGGTAATAATTACTTTGTAATAACTACATTTCAAATAATGCTTATCACAGCTGGTCAGAAGTTGGGAAACAGCCTGTAATATTTTTTTTTTCTTAAGATTTACAGGCCAGAGGTGGGGGTGGTGAGAGGATCCACGAGAGACAGAGTGGGGAGCAGAACAGGCAGATGGACTGAAACACACTGTTGAGGGGAGCAGCCGGCAAGGCAGGAGAGGTCTGCTGCGCCCTGTGGGTCCCCACCCTGGCCGGCAGCAGGGATCGAACTTGTGCTGCAGTGGCTACAGTGTTTGCTTCGTAGTGCGTTGCTTAGCCCACTGTGCTACCAGGGATGCCCAACAGCCTGCAATTCTGAGAGGAACCTGCAAAGGCGGTGGGTGGGTACCCGCTCCAGGTGAGAGGTCCCTTCCGGGGCTGAGGGACCATCCCTCTTCCCTAACACTAACCCTGACTCCCTTTAAGTTGCAAGCCTGGGACACAGCCCTCAAAATTCTAGGCTTTTTTTTTTAACATTCTTTTTCTTAAGGATTTTATTTATGCATACAAGAACTGGGGTACAGGCCAGAGGTGTGGGGGGTGAGAGGCTCCACCAGAGACAGAGTGGGGAGCAGAACAGGCAGATCAACCGAAACACACTGCAGAGGGGAGCAGCAGGGAGACAGGAGAGGTCTGCCGCACCATGTGGGTCTCCTCCCTGGCCGGAAGCAGGGATCGAACTCGTGTTGCAGTGGCTGCGGTTTGCTTCATAGTGCGTTGCTTAACCCACTGCGCCACCAGGGATGGCCCTGTTTTTTTAATTTTTAAAAAGATTTTTATTTATTTATACGCATAAGCGCTGAATTGTGTCAATACCCCAGAGAAGAACTGTGGTGCAGGGGCCTCCCTGGTGGCACAAGGGATCACCTCCCTGGCTGGGGCAGGGATCGAACTCGTGCTGCAGTGGCTGCTTTGCAGTTGTTGCTTAGCCCACTGCCCCACCAGGGAGGCCTCCCTAAGTTCTAGGCTTTTATAGGGAGGACTCCCAGCAGCTACGTCCCCAGAGAAGGGAAACTCCTACGGCACACCCGCTGGAAGGTGGCATCTCTCAATCTCAGGCTTTCTTCCTCCACTCCCGGAGCCCTAGACGCAGCAGGAAAACGAGAAGCCAGCAAGGATAGCTCCTGGCCCATGCAAACGATATGCTAATATATGCAAATTATATGATGATAATAATACACAGGCCGGCTGTCCCGCCTACCCCGCTTCGGCACCCCGGAGAGCCCGCCCCGCCTCCCGCCTCCCCCCTCCCCCAGAACTGCGCGGGCAGCGCCCAGGTGGTCCCGCCCACGACGCCCGCCCGGCGCCGCCTGCACCGCGGGAGCCGCGCTCTGCGGGAGCCGGGCCGCAACTCCCCAGCGCTGTCGGCACAAATGCAGAGCGCCCGGTGGCGGGCGGCGCGGGCCCCTTCCCGCCAGTGATGGGTCCTGGGGTGAGGATCCAGAAAAGTCTGGACCTGCGCCGCCCCAGTTCGGCTGGATGGAAACCCCCGCGCCTTAGGGGGGCTCACCCGAGCGACTCCTCGCCAGCCACGACCTGAGACGGGGTGGCGGGGGAGGGGCCGGCACCACCCGAGGCCTGGCCCGCGGTCTCCGGGTTGGCGCCGCCTGGGCGTCCCAGAAACCCCACCCAGAGGAGATCGGGCCGGGGGAAGGCGCCAGCCGAGTGGAGGTCAGGGCGGGCCAGGGCGAGGAGAGGTCGCGGAACTCCTGTTGCTTACGCCTGGGGCTGGGGTAGGGTGGGGTGGGGCCTGGGGCCGGGGTAGGGTGGGGTGGGGACACGTTTCTTGGCCCTACAAGTCAGGGCTGGCGGACCTGCAGAGCCCACTCCCTCCTGGGGGGCAGGGATTTGAAGTTTGTCCGCCCCCAAGTTCACTGTCTGGCGGCTCTTCCCTGTGTTCTGAGTTCCAGGCCCTGCACCCCGACAGCTATGTTGTGGGGGGGGGGCGCCCTTTTTCTCTGCTTCTGGACTGGTGGCTCCGCCTCTTCCCCTCACTGTGGGGCAGAGCCAGGAAAAGCTGAAAGAGGCCCCTGCGCCCTGGCTACCAGCCCCCCAACTCCAAACCTCCAGCATGAACTCTCAGCTCACCCCAGTATGGCGCCCACAAACTAGGAGGTGCTGGGAAAGGATTCGGAGGGCCTAGCAAGGACGCTATTATCAGAGCAAACCCTGAAAAGCCGGGGGGGGGGGGGGGTGGAGNGCCGGGGGGGGGGGGGTGTGGAGTGGCGTGTGTACCGTGGGAGAAGGACTGGAAGTTTCATCTGAATTTTTGCTGTGCCTGCAAACCCCTCCTCAGGAGATGTCGGCTTCTGTCTGGGCTGGGTCCCTAAGGGCTGAGGTCCCCAGTCTGTGCAAAGCTGCTCCCCTCCCAAGAAGTGGGAGCACAGCGTGGGCAGCCCAGTCTCCCGCGGGGGTGCCAGCAGCTGTGTGACCTGGGCTTCCCCAGCTCCCCCTTCTCCCGTCCCCCCACAAGGAAGACCCCTTCCCTGCTGGGGTAGATTTAGATTTCTCTATTTATGCATAAATAAATGTGCATAAATAAATCTCTTGTGCACACTATTGTGTGCATAAATAAATCTCTTGTGCACACTGTTGTGTGCATAAATAAATAAATCTCTGTCCCCTCTGAGTCTTCTGGAATGGACCTGCCTGTCAAGAAGCGGGGTCACACCTGGACTTGCCTACCCTCTGGGGAGCACAGGTGGGTCACACTAATGTTATAGGTGAGTGAGCTCTGCTGCAGGCTGGGTGGTGGCTGGGTTTCATGAGCAGGTGCCTGCTCCCGCTCTACAAGGGGGGTGGCAGTTGCAATGAGACACCAGGAAATGGTCCACCCCAATGGGGAGTGAAAGCCACTGTAGGCAGGGGGCTGGCCCAGCCTGGGGGTGGGGCAGCAGAAGCATCCTTGGAGTGCTGTCAGAGCTGAATTTTTTTTTTTTTAATGCATACAAGAGCTGGGGTACAGGGGCCCCCCTGGTGGTGCAATGAGCTAAGCAACACACTCTGAAGCATCCGCAGCCACCCCAGTCAGAGAGGGGACCCACATGGCACAGCAGACCTCTCCTGTCTCCCTGCTGCTCCCCTCAGCAGTGCATTTCAGTCAGTCTGCCTGTTCTGCTCCCTGCTCTGTCTCTGGTGAATCCTCTCACCCCCCCACACCTCTGGCCTGTACCCCAGTTCTTGTGTACATAAATAAATCTTTTTTTAAAAAAAAAGAGCTGGGGTGCAGGCCAGAGTCGCTGTAGGTGAGAGGATTCACCAGAGACAGAGTGGGGAGCAGAACAGGCAGATCCACTGAAATCCATGCTGAGGGGAGCAGCAAGAAGACCAGAGAGGTGTGCTGTGCCACGTGGGCCCCCTCCCTGGCCGAGGATCGAACTCGCACCGCAGTGACTGCGGAAGCCCCACAGTGCGGCTTTCAACCTCTGCGCCACCAGGGAGCCCCCAGAGCTGAATTTTGAAGGAGCAGTTGGACTTCTCTCTGGCTGTGGGTTCTGGAACCACATTCCTGAGGAGGGACGGGCCTGCAGGGGGAGAGAGCCAGAGACCTAAAAACTGGACCTAAAAACTGTGCCACCCGGTGTTGCAGGGAGTCTGGGGGGAGACAGCCCCTGGTGGAAGGGCTGAGTCTGCAGAAGAGCCAGGGCAGGGAAGGGGGGGTCCTTGGGCTTGGAAGGCGGGGTTCCCAGCTTGCAGAGGGAACACAGGGCCTGAGAGTTTGCTTCCTGGGCTGATGCCCCAGGAAGGCCTGGAGGAACCTAGTGCGTTGAGAGCTTCTGGAAGGCAGGTGCAGAGTGAAGGTTGGAATCCTGGGCAAAGTCCCAAGGGACTGCCGGAGAAGTGGCTGCTGAGAAGGGCACTGAGAACCTTTCCAGAGGGAAGGGGGGCTGGGGCCTAGCCTCCAGAAGCCCGCTGCGGTCTCCTCTCTGCTCTCCCTTTCTCCCAGCCCCCTCCAGGTCAGTTGACAGCTTGCTGCTTCTAAATGAAATCAGCAGGTTCCCAGGACCTGGGCGTTCCAGGGGTGGGGCGGCCCGTGAAGGGCAGGGCAGGAGGAGGTGAGGGCAAGGAAGGTAGGTGGACCTTGTGGGTGCGAGAGGGGAAACAAGGACCTGAAGGGGCGTCCCGATGTGTCAGAACCAGTTTGCTGGAGGAGCGCACACCTGAGGTTTGCCCTCAGCCCAGAGCTGGGCCAGGAGGACAGGGGAGGGCTTGGAGAGCTGGGGGGGGGGGGGGTGCGGGGTCGGGGGAGGCTGGACTCTCTAGGGCCAGATTTCGCCTGTGTGAACCAGGAGGGCAGGAGGTGTCTCCTGCCGCAAGCTGGGTTCAAGGTCTCACGCACACATGCCTGCTCCTTCACCCCTGAGGCTGGGATAGATGGGACACCATGCTTGGCTGGGCTTGGCTGGGCTCCCACCGGTCATTCGGGGAGGGAGGAGGGTGACTGCAGCTTGGGTGCTATTCCAAAGCTCCTGACCCTGGGGGGAAGGTGTGGGGTGCTGGACTTGGCAGGAAGAAGGGGTTTCATATTTCTGAGAGTTTCCTGTGTTTCCATGGGATCCAGGACCTGGGGATAACAGGAGGGAGGCTGTGGGAACGGTAGCTTGTGGAATACGCTGGCTTCACGGAGGTGAAGGCTGCTCGGACCCATGCCCCTGGCTGCCCAGATCCCTGAGCACAGGTGAGGTCTGTGGGTGGAGGGGCGCCAGGGAGCAGGAGAGCAGGCAGGGGGATTGCAATGGGCCTCTCCATTTGGGGAAGGGGCCTGGAACTTGGGACTGGTTAGGGCAGCTTCTGGGCTGCTGGGGTGGGGGCAGTGGCTTAATGGTAGCCCAGAACTGAGCCAAAATCTCAAGGGGTGTGTGTGTGTGTGTGTGCGCGCGCGCGCGCACTGGCTAGTGCGTGACATGTGTGTTATGTGTCTCTGCATGTCTGCAGATCACATCTGCGTGCCTGTTTAAATATCTCTGGGTGTTTTTTTTTTAAAGATTTTTTTATTTATGCATACAAGAACTGGGGTACAGGCCAGAGGTGTGGTGGGTTAGAGGATTCACCATAGACATTGGGGAACAGAACAGGCAGATCTACTGAAACACACTGCTGAGGGAGGGGAGCAGCAGGAGACAGGAGAGGTCTGCTGTGCCATGTGGGTCCCCTCCCTGGTTGGGGATCAAACTCGTGCTGCAGTGGCTGAGGATACTTCATACTGCTGCGCCTTAACCTCTTGCGCCACCAGGTAGCCCCTAAATATCTGAGTTTGCCTTGGTTTTTTTTTTTTGAAGATTTATTTATTTATGCACACAAGAGCTGGGGTGTAGGCCAGAGTGGCAGGAGGTGAGAGGATACACCAGAGACAGAGTGGGGAGCAGAACAGGCAGATTGACCAAAGTACACTGCTGAGGGGAGCAGCGGGGAGACAGGAGAGGTCTCCTGCGCCATGTGGGTCCCTCCCTGGCCGGGGATCGAACTCGCGCTGCTGTGCCGCGGATGCTTCACAGTGCGGCGCTCAACCCGCTGCGCCACCAGGGAGGCCCCCTGGGTTTGCCTTTTTCCACGTGTGTATCTCTGTGTGTGTATTCCTAAGTCTACATGTGTGTGAGTGTGTCCCTGAATGTTCTCTGCGTGTGTCTGCGTGTGCGCGTTTCTCGGTGCCTCTGACCTGGCTGCCTCTGTGCCTGGGGTCACCGTGCTTGTCTGTGAGTGCGTCCGCAGCCGGTCGAGGACGGTCTGGGCCTGCTGCGGACGTGCTGTACGTGGCCGGGCGCTCAGAGAAGCCCTGGCCAGTGGCAGAGGATCCTGGAACCTGCTTTGGAAGCTGACTGTGGGCGGGGGCTCCCGGAAAGCCTCGTTTGTAGGGTGGTTTCAGACAAAACCCGTACCCTCTTGAAATCTGTTTGTGTGGTACTCTTTTTTTTTGGTGTTTTGTGTACACTTCTGGGCTGTGCCCCGTCCGGACTGGCTCACCTTGACCTTCGTAAGAGCCCCGACAGTGACCTCTTTGCTGTTGGTGTGGCACGGTGTGAGTCTGTGTGTGAGCCGGCGTCCTGGCTGTGAACGAGAATGTGTGTGGGTGGCTGGGGGCCGCTCCGTTTCTGGCGGAAGTGACTGACTGCTCGTGCAGGGGCTGAGACCAGGCCAGGAAGTCCGACCTCTAGTGATGCAACCAGCGGGAAAAATGACAAGAATTCTCCCTACCTGCTTATCCCGCTGACTGCCTACCTGGCCGAGCTGGCTCTAGGAAGTGGGTGAAAGGAGATGCCAAGGCCAGCATGTGGGCCTCTGGCCACCTCCCAGAGGGCGGTGCCCCTCTGTGATACCTGGTGCCAGGCAAGAGGAAGGGAAGGTTTCAGCCACCAGGGAGGCGGTGGGCGGGCTGGGAGAGGCTACAGCCTGCTGGCCACCTGGTTCAATTCTGTCCCCTCCCCAGGTGGCCGGAGCTGTGGTAGCAGCAGTGACGGCGAGGCTGTGGCTACACTCCTAGCAGAGGATGGCCCAGGCCCTGGAGCGCCCCGACGGCAGCTGGGCCTGGGTGGTGCTTCTGTCCTCCATGGTGACCCAGGGCCTCACCCTGGGCTTCCCCACCTGTGCCGGCATCTTCTTCTCCGAACTCCAGCGGGAGTTCCAGGCCAGCAACAGCGAGACCTCCTGGTTCCCTTCCATCCTGACAGCCATGCTCCACGCAGGGGGTGAGCAGCCTGGGGAGGGCCTGGCGTGGGGTGAGAGAGGCTGGGCTGGGGCGAGGAGGTGTCCGCAGACCTGTGCTCACTGGAGGCATCTGGGGGTCACTGGCACAGACCCCGGAGTCCCCTGAGGTCAGAAACCAGCTGTCACCTCCCCGAAACACAGTTTGTTCCTCTATAAAAGGGGGGGTTACCCCCAGTTTCCTGTCCTCCCACATAGGCTGGCAGGGAAGATCGCATGAGATCTCGTGTTTTAGAGCCTCTGAAGGAAAGGGGGGCTCCCGGGGTTGGGAGAGGGAGGGAAGGCCTTACCTGGCCCCCCAATTTCCGGGATGACTTTTCCGGGAGCCTCACCACCCCCGCCCGCCCTGCACAAGAGCCTTGGGCCCAGGGCCCATCTCCTGGGAGCTCTCAAGGAGACTCCACAGACAGACACTTCATGGCGGGCTGGTCGGCTGGAGGCACGACGGACCACAGCACCATCCCCATCACCTTGCCCGCCTCTGCCACTCTCCCGCCACTGGGCACCAGAAGCCGGCTTGCTGTTCCCCTCCCCTCCACTCAGGAGGCTGGATTGGGTAGATTGCCCCCCCACCCGGGCTGGGATGAGCCCCAAACCTGCCACTCAAAGGGTGGGCTCAGGGCAAGAGCAAAGTCCAGGCCTGGCCCAGTCGCCTACCCTTTTGGCCTGAGTTTTGGGCCAGCGTGGGACTCTTGCCCTAGTTCACAGAAGGATCTAGGCCAGGGGCTGGGAACCAATGCATGTGGGGACCCATGCCCTGGCCAGCGCTGGACTCACCCTCCAGGCACGCCACATCTCGTCAGCCTGGACTCCTGCCTGTTTTCTCTCTCCCCTGCCCACACACCCTTTGCCCACGCTCATTTCCAGTTTAAACCTGCGACTGTGAGGACCCTAAGCAGAGGCCCCACCCCACCCCCGAGACAAGCCAGCAGGGGTGTATGAGGCCAGCCAGGGTGGCTCTGACCACATGGCAGAAGCAGCGGCCCGACGGAGGAACCTCCCTTGCTCCCCCCACCCAGCATCTTCCAGTATCAGTGGCACTGACCTGTGTCCCAGCTCCCACCCCAACCCGGTGACTCAGGCTTTTGTCTAGTGCCGCCTTCGCTAAATCAGGCCAGAGCGTGGGCCAGCGTGTCCTCCAGGGCCTCGCCACGGACACACACTTTCCCTGTCCCTTTAGCCCCACTCTGGGAGAGGAACTCCAGGGAAACGCCACTATGTGGGCTTGGGAGACTGGGCCCCTATTTGGGGTGTGGGGAGCAGCCCAGCCAGGACTGGTTCATTCTGGATCTGGACTGATGACAAAGCAGGTCAAGGTTGAGGAGGGGAACAGCTCCCTCCAGCAGCAGCCACACTTCTGGGGGCAAGAGTAGGGAATGGGGGCCCCCCTGGTGGCGCAGCGGGTTGAGCCCTGTACTGTGAAGCATCCGTGGCACAGCAGCACGAGTTCGATCCCCGGCTAGGGAGGGGACCCACATGGCGCAGCAGACCTCTCCTGTTTCCTGCCTCGCCTGCTGCTCCCCTCAGCAATGTATTTTGGTCCCTCTGCCTGTTCTGCTCCCCACTCTGTCTCTGGTGAGTCCTCTCACCTCCTGTGACTCTGGCCTGTACCCCAGCTCTTGTATGCATGAATAAATAAATCTTTAAAAAACAAGTGGGGAGCAGAATAGGCAGAGTTACTGAAATGCACTGCTGGGGGGAAGCAGGGAGGGACAGGAGAGGTCTGCTGCACCATGTGGGTCCTCTCCCTGGCCGGGGATCGAACTCATGCTTCAGTGGCTGGTGATAGCTTGATAGCGCTGAGACTTAACGCCTGCACCACCAGGAAAGTCCTGCTCACCAGGATTTAGATGCCCTGGATTGTGTCCACTCAGGTCGTGAGACAATCCTGTTTCAGGCTGGAGCTGAGCTCAGGTCAGTGCAGAGAAGGTCCTTGATCTGCCTCCCTAGGGATCTGTGCCAGGTGAGACTGAACGTTTGCACCGCTGCTCAGACATGGCCTAGTCTGAGCCCTCCCTCTGTCGGAGAGGAAACTGAGGCACAGAGAGGCATGAGCCTTCCTTGGGCCACGTGTCCATGGCGGTGGCGATCAGAATCTATGCTGGAGCTTCCAGCAGCTGGCTGGTTCCTGCTAGAACCTGTCTGTGGTGCCACATGGCGGTGGCAATCAGAATCTATGCTGGAGCTTCCAGCAGCTGGCTGGTTCCTGCTAGAACCTGTCTGTGGTGCCACCAAGGGCACAAAGCAAGTTCTCGATGATTCCAGCAGACGGGGTAAAATAAAGGAAGGAGTCTTGGAACCCTCGGTGGCTTTTTTTTTTTTTTTTTAAGATTTATTTATGCATACAAGCCCTGGGGTACAGGCCAAGGGGTGGGAGGTGAGAGGATTCACCAGAGACAGAGCTGGGAGCAGAACAGGCAGATGGACTGAAACACACTGCTGAGGGGAGCAGCGGGGAGGCAGGAGAGGTCTGCTGCGCCCTGTGGGTCCCCTCCCTGGCCGGCGGCAGGGATCGAACTCGTGCCGCAGTAGCTGCGGTTTGCTTCCTAGTGCGTTGCTTAACCCACTGAGCCACCAGGGAGGCCCTCCTTGGTGACTTTTTAAACAGACTTTTACATTACATCAGAGGCGACAGGTACACGGCAGGCAGAGGTGCCTGGGGGCCAGGAGGCTGGCAGGCCTCCCAGCCCCAGCGCATCTCACTCTCTGGGCTTCTGCTGCTTTGCTGCTTCTGCTCTTGTTCTCCTATTCTTCTGTCTGCCTCTGTCGCTCCTCTGCTCTTCTGCTTTGCTGCTCTTGTTCTGCTGACGTCCTCGTGACACCGCCCTTATACGCCTTGTCTCAGTCCAGGTGCGCCCACCTGCGCATGCGCACACCCCGCTGCAGGCGCCGCAGGGGTCCATCATCACACAATGGCGGGAGCTGGGACAAGCATGATCCCTTTTATCTGACCCTATACTGTCCCACCTACGCTGCTCCCCTTAGTGCTCCCCCCAGGCCTCTGCAGTCAGCTGGCCAGCTCCTCATCGCCCCCTCTCCGCAGGACCCCTGTGCAGCGTCCTGGTGGACCGCTTCGGCTGCAGAGTGGCGGTGATGCTAGGGGGCGTGCTGGCCTGCCTGGGCATGGTGGCCAGCGCCTTCTGCCGCAGCCTCGTCGAGCTCTATGTGACCGCAGGATTCATCACAGGTGACTGCCACCCCCTGCAAGGCTCTCCGGGCGCCAGGTGCAGGTGAATGGGGCGGGCACGGCGGCGCCTACGTGTGGGGCCTCGGCCAGTTCATGAGGAAGGGCGAGCGGCGAGGAGCAGGTAACTGAGAAGGGTGATTGCTGCACGTGACCAGTGCCAGATAAGACAGGACAGCTGATGTGACAGCGTCCCGGGTCAGGCAGAGAGCAAGTGAGTCAGGAGAATTCCAGGTGCAACCGGGAAAGCCGGGCTGGGAAGGCCACGGTGTTTCATCATGGCAGTTACAGAGGCTGGCAGAGCCCCAAGGCCATAAGGGTCTCCGAGGAAGAGCATTCCAGGGAAAGGGAGCAGCCGGAACTGTCAAGGGACATTGAGGGGGCCAGAAGGTAGAGGAGCATGAATATGGGGGTTTCATGTTTTATGCAACTCTTATTTATAGAGATTTTTAAGTTTATTTATAAAGATTTTATTTATGCATATAAGAGCTGGGGTACAGGCCAGAGGTGCAGGGCGTGAGAGGAGTCACCAGAGACAGTGGGGAGCAGAGCAGGCAGATCTACTGAAATATACTGCTGAGGGGAGCAGCAGGGAGACAGGAGAGGTCTGCTGTGCCATGTGGGTCCCCTCCCTGACCAGGGATCGAACTCGTGCTGCAGTGCAGCGGATGCTTCATAGTGCAGTGCTTAACCCACTGCGCCACAAGGGAGGGCCCTGATTCAGGTCCTTTTTTTTTAAAGATTTATTTATTTATGAATACAAGCACTGGGGTACAGGCCAGAGGTGTGGGGGGTGAGAGGATTCACCACAGACAGAGCAGGGAGCAGAACAGGCAGATCAACAGAAGCACACTGCTGAGGGAAGCAGCAGGCACAGCAGGAGAGGTCTGCTGCGCCATGTGGGTCCCCTCCTGGCCGGTAGCAGGGATCAAACTCATGCTGCAGTGGCTGTGGTCTGCTTCATAGTGCATTGCTTAACCTACTGCGCCACCAGGGAGGCCCCCCTTTTTTTTTAAAAGATATTTATTTATGCACACAAGAGCTGGGGTACAGGCCAGTGCTGTGGGGGTGAGAGGATTCACCAGAGACAGAGTGGGGAGCAGAACAGGCTGATGGACTGAAACACACTGCTGAGGGGAGCAGCGGGGAGGCAGGAGAGGTCTGCTGTGCCAAGAGGGTTCCCTCCCTGGCCGGGGATCCCAGCTCTTGTATGCATAAATAAATCAATCTTAAAAAAAAAAAAAAGCACATGAGTAGGGGCAGTTGGCTGTATCAAGCTGCTCTTGGACCGAACTTGAACTTTCGATTTGGCTCAGGACCTGTGATCTTGACAGGAGCAGTTTGGAGCAGGGGTGAGAGGGTGAAAGTCTGATGGGAACAGGTTCAGAGAGAAGAGAAGGGCCATGGGAGGCGCAGAAAGAAAGGGGAACAGAGAGAGGAACTGGCACCCAGCAGAAGCCGTGTGGGGCAATGGGAGTTTGGTTTTCTTTCTTTTTTTTTAAAGATTTATTTATGCACACAAGAACTGAGGTGCAGGCCAGAGATGGGGGGGGGGTGAGAGGATTCACCAGAGACAGAGCTGGGAGCAGAACAGGCAGATCAACGAAACACACTGCTGAGGGGAGCAACGGGGAGGCAGGAGAGGTCTGCTGCACTATGTGGGTCCCCTCCCTGGCCGGCGGCAGGGATCAAACGGGTGCTGCAGTGACTGTGGTCTGTTTCATAATCCGTTGCTTAACCCACTGCGCCACCAGGGAGGCCCTGGTTTTCTTTATTTTATGCATCAAGATTTTATGCATACAAGGCTTATTTATTTTATGCATACAAGAGCTGGGGTACAGATCAGAGGTGTCGGGGTTGAGAGGATTCACCAGAGACAGAGCAAGGAGCAGAACAGGCAGATCGACTGACATACACTGCTGAGGGGAGCAATGGGGAGACTGGAGACATCTGCGCCATGTGGGTCCCCTCCCTGGTGGGGGATCGAACTCATGCTGCAGTGGCTGTGAATATGTCATAGTGTGGTGCTTAACCTCTTGCGCCACCAGGGAGGTCTTTGGTTTTCTCTTAATGGGAGAAACAACAGCGGAGAAGCAGGATCTAGGAGAGAAGAGAAAAGGGTTGATTCAGGAAGGGGAGTGACTGGAGGGCGGCGGAGTGGCTGAGCAGGCACTTGCAGGGCAGAAGGGCAGGGTGCATGTGGGAAGGCAGGCCGGGAGCAGGGAGTAAGTGCAGGAGTTATTGAGGTGCTCTGAGGAAGACAGGAGAGGAAATGGATGGGGACCTGGGACCGGGGCTCAGGACCTGGGACCGGGGCTCATGACCTGGTCACAAGCTTCCTCCCCAGCAGATTCAGCTATGCAGAGACAGGGTGAGGGGGCACGGGCAGGAGTGAGGGGGCACAGACAGGCTCCACTGGACTGAGATAGGAGAGGACAGTCTGGAAGCAGATTCTAGGCAGAGGCAACAGCCAGTGTCCCAGGGGAGGGGCTGCCTGGTGTGGGTGTGAGGAAGATGCTGATGTGATTTGATCAGGGCGGGTGACAGGCAGTGGCCTGAGATGGCACCCAAGAGATGGTCAAGAGCCAGCCCACACGGAGCCTTCTAGGGCAGAGTAAATACTGTGGAATTTTCCCTTGGTGCAATGGGGAGTGTTTGGAAGGTTATGAGCAGGGACGAGACACAATCTGATTCAGGTTCTATTTTTTTTTAAAGATTTATTTAGGGCTTCCCTGGTGGCACAAGGGGTTAAGCACCACACTATGAAGCATCCACAACCACTGCAGCACGAGTTCAATGCCCGGCCAGGGAGGGGACCCACATGGTGCAGCAGACCTCTCCTGCCTCCCAGCTGTTCCACTCAGCAGTGTATTTCAGTTGGTCTGCCTGTTCTGCTCCCCGTTCTGTCTCTGGTGAATCCTCTCACCCCCCCATCTCTGGCCTGTACCCCAGTTCTGCATGCATAAATAAAAAGACCTTTAAAAAAATAAAGATTATTTATACCTACAAGAACTGGGGTACAGACCAGAGGTGTGTGTAGGGGGCAGTAAGAGGATCCACCAGAGACAGAGTGGGGAGCAGAACAGACAGATCCACTGAAGCACACTGCTGAGGGGAGCAGCAGGGAGACAGGAGAGGTCTGCTGCGCCATATGGGTCCCCTCCCTGACCAGGGATCGAACTCGTGCTGCAGTGCAGCGGATGCTTCATAGTGCAGTGCTTTACCCCTTGCACCACCAGGGAGGGCCCTGATTCAGGTTCTTAAAGGCCACCTTGGTATTGTGCCCACGGAAGTAGCTCTGGCGGCCTCAGGAAGGCAGACCAGGGAGGTGGCAAGGCAGGCTGACTGGGGACCTGGAGGAGGGTCTGGGCTAGAATGGAAGTAGGGCATTATGGGAGGTGACCTCTCACCCCCACTCTGGGCCAGATGGGAAGCCTAGCATGCCCTTGAGCTGGCCTTCCCCTCCCCCACAGGCCTGGGCTTGTGTTTCAGCTTCCAGTCCAGCATCACCATGGTGGGCTTCTACTTCTTTCGCCGGCGGCCGCTGGCCAACGCCCTGGCCTCCATGGGCGTCTCCGTGGGGATCACGCTGTGGCCACTGCTCGCCCGGTACCTCCTGGAGGACTTCGGCTGGAGGGGCACCTTCCTGATCTTCGGCGGGGTCTTTCTCCACTGCTGCGTTTGTGGAGCTGTCCTGAGGCCCGTGGCCAGCAGGGTGGCCGCTGAGACCAGAGAAGCCCCCCACCTGCCTCTCAAGACACCGGCTCCCGGCTGCCTGACAGCATGTGGCCAGGCCGTCCAGCGCCACATGGCCTTCGACGTCTTGCTGCACAACGCCGGCTACCGCGTGTACGCCGTGGGCGTGGTGTGGATGATCCTGGGCTTCCCTCTGCCGCACGTCTTCCTGGTGCCGTTCGCCATGAGGCATGGGGTGCAGGACCACAAGGCGGCTCTGCTCATTTCCATCATCGGCTTCAGCAACATCTTCCTGCGGCCCATGGCGGGGCTGCTGGCCGGGCGGCCCAGCTTGTCCGGCCACCGCAAGTACCTGTTCACCTTGGCCACGCTGCTCAACGGACTCACCAACCTGGTGTGCACCGTGTCGGCCGACTTCCGGGTGCTGGTGGGCTACTGCCTGGTGTACAGCGTGTCCATGAGCGGCGTGGGGGCCCTCATCTTCCAGGTCCTCATGGACCTTGTCCCCATGGACCGCTTCTCCAGCGCCCTGGGTCTCCTCACCGTCCTGGAGAGCATCGCCATCCTCGTCTCCCCGCCACTGGCTGGTGAGGCCCTGGGAGGGAGGGCGGCCAGGTGTGCACAGGCGCGACGTAGGTGGGCAAAACACGGGGTGGGGCGAAGGTGGGCAAAACACGGGGTGGGGCGAAGGAGAATCGTCTGGATGGGTGGAGTTCAGTGGCAAGCGGTAGGGGCTTGGACCCTGGGGTTTTGGACCCTGGGGTTTTCTGGAGCTTCTCTGAGCCCTTGGTGGCTTTTTTTTTTTTTTAATTTATTTATTGATGCATGCAAGAGCTGGGGTGCAGGCCGGAGGTGCTGGATATGAGAGCATTCACCAGAGACAGAGCAGGGAGCTGAACAGGCAGGTGGACTGAGACACACTGCTGAGGGGAGCAGCGGGGAGACAGGGGAGGTTTGCTGCGCTCTGTGGGTCCCCTCCCTGGCTGGCAGCAGGGATCGAACTCATGCTGCAGTGGCTGCGGTTTGCTTCACAGCACGCTGCCTAACCCACTGCGCCACCAGGGAGGGCCCAGCCCTCGGTGGCTTTTCAAGGGTTATATTGCTCTTTATATCAGAGGTGACCAGGGACACGGCAGGCGGGGGGCGGCCATGGGGCCAGGAGGCTGGCAGGCTCCCAGCCCCCAGTGCATCTTCACTCTCTGCTCTCTCTAGCCTCTAGTGTCGTTCCTTCTCTCTTCCTGCAGCTCCTCTGTTCTCTCTGTGCTCTGCTGCTGGTGTTCTCGTGACGCCACCCTTATATATCCGTATCTCAGCCCAGGTGCGCCCACCTGCGCATGCGCACACCCTGCTGAAGGTGCCGCCCTCGGGCCTGCGTGCAGGACTGCAGGGGTCCATCATCACACAATGGTGGGAGGGCAGACAAGCCTGATTGTTTTTCACTGACCCTACAGGGGTGAAATGTTGTAGGGCCAGGAAGGGCACAGGGCAGGTTCTCGATGATTCCAGCAGACGGGTCAAAGAGGCGTCCTGGAGCCCTAGGTGCTTTTTCAGGCTTTTTTTTTTTTTTAAGATTTATTTATTTATGCGTACAAGCACTGGAGTACAGGCCAGAGGTGTGGGGGGTGGTGAGAGGATTCACCACAGAGAGCGGGGAGCAGAACAACAGATCAACAGAAGTACACTGCTGAGGGCAGCAGCGGGCGAGGCAGGAGAGGTCTGCTGTGCCATGTGGGTCCCCCACCCGGCCGGCAGCAGGGATCAAACTCATGCTGCAGTGGCTGTGGTTTGCTTCATAGTGCGTTGCTAACCCACTCGGCCACCGGGGAGGCCCCGCTTTTTCAGGCTTTTATTGTATCATTATATCAGAGGTGACAGGTACGTGGCAAGCAAGGGAGCTGGGGGGGGGGGGGCGGGGGGCTGGNAGGTACGTGGCAAGCAAGGGAGCTGGGGGGGGGGGGGCGGGAGGCTGGCAGGCTCCCAACCCCTGGCACATCTTCACTCTCTGGGCTGCTTCTGCTGCTACTGCTGCTTCTGCTCTCTTTCCTCTCTCCTGTTCTCTCTGCTCTTTCTGCTCTCTCATCTCTCTCCCTGCTTTTGCTCTCCCCTTCACTTCGCTGCTTCTCTCTTTCTGCTGGCGTTCTTGTGACGCCGCCCTTATACGCCCCATGTCTCAGCCCAGCTGCGCCCACCTGCGCATGCCCACACCCTCCTTGAGGTGCCGCCATCAGGCGTGCGTGCAGGACCGCAGGGGTCCATCATCGACACCATGGCAGGAGGGCGGAAAAGCCTGACATTTTTCTCTGACCCTACAAGCGTTAAAAATGGGGTTTGCAAAGCAGACTTACCTGAATCCTTCATCTTCCTGTCTCTACCTCTGTTTCCCTATCCGTGAAGTGAGCGTGATAATGGAATCTGCCTGGGAGGTTTTGTAAATCAAAGGTTTAAGGGCCTAGTAATCTACTATTCCTCCCCAAACTCTCCCACCTCCTGGCCGTGGGGCCCCCCGCAAGTCATTTTCCTTCTCTGAGTCACAATGTCATCTGCAGAATGCAGAAAAGAACCTGCCACAGCCCCAGCTCCCCCATGCCAGGCACTGGGTGGGCATGGCTGAAGGCAGAAGGGAATTCCATCCTCTTACCTCCTGGTGGGAGATTCGGAAGTCAAAGCGGGGACACGTATGTGATCCCAAGGTGCTTTGTACTCTGAGGGAAACGGGCAGGGAAGCAGCGGCCTGCACGAGAACAGGACATTGGTAGTCCGTGGGAAGGTTGGTGGAGCTTCGGGCTGCAGGCACCACGGACGTGGACCAGTGGGTGTTACAGGAATCGGGCACTCTTCTGGGCATGGCAAGGAATTCCCAGTTTCAAAGACATTCTCCAAGCCAACAAGTGGGGAGAGCTACCCAGGAGGAAATGCAGGTGGGGCCGGGATGTAGTGAGCAGAGACCCCAAACTCCACCGGCCTTGTCCTGGACTTCCTTCCGACAAGGGCAAGGCAGACGTGTCCTTAAGTCTCCTCCACCCGAGGATTCTTCCTGCCCACAATTCCCCGTCCTGGGGTTGCAGCAATGACAACAGTACAAACCCCTGCCCAAAAGCAATTTATTATGCACACAAGAACTGGGGTACAGGTGGTGAGAGGATGCGCCAGAGACAGAGCAGGGAGCAGAACTGGCAGATGGACTGAAACACACTGCTGAGGGGAGCAGCGGGAGAGGCGGGAGAGGTCTGCTGCGCCCTGTGGTTCCGCTCCCTGGCCTGGGATCCAATTCGTGCTGCAGTGGCTACAGATGCTTCACAGTGCAGTGCTTTAACCCCTTGCACCACCAGGGAGGCCCCTGAGGGCAATTTAGCTGGGGAAGGCTGGTAGTTTCAGGCAGTGCCCTCACTTGTCTGTGTTTTCTAGGCTTCGTCCTGGACACCACCGATAACAACTTCAGCTACGTTTTCTACATGTCCAGCTTCTTCCTCATCTCAGCCGCCCTCTTCATGGGTGGCAGCTTCTGTGTCCTGCAGAAGAAGGAGAGGCAGGGCAGGCAGGCTGAGGCGGAAGAAGCTAGCAGGGCCCGGTCCGTAGCGGTCACAAACGGTGCCGAGAAGCGGCTGTGCTCAGAGGATATATCTGCAACCAGCATCTGAGTCCTAAGGCCAGTGAGTGACCTCTGCCTTGGACTGGAATGGGCTGTCCAGCTGCTGTCCAGGGACTGGGATGGAGGGCACAGGCTGGCCAGCCTCTGCACATCGGGACTCAGCCAGGAGCTGGGCCCTTGGGGGCTGCATCTAAAGACTCTGAGTTCCTGCCGGTTGGAGGAATGCAGGAGCGGGTTCTCCTGACGTTGTCCCTTGCGCACCAGCTTTTTGGGGTGTGGCTCAGGGTCCTGCTGGGGGTGGCTTCGGCGCAGCTGTTGCTATGACTCAATACACAGGACCTCCAAGTCCAGCCTGGTGGCCTCCCATGCGATCTCTGTGTCCTTCTCTAGCTTCCAGATGGTTCCAAAGGAGCTCACCCCTCCTTTGGCCCTCCGTTCCCAAATGACCCAGCCTATGTTGTTGGGGCAACCACGGCTGGTGCTTTGGCCGCCCCAGACAGTCAGCTGGGTCTCACCCCGACCAGAACTCTAGAAGAAGGGCCTGGTGAGAACCAGTTGTGACTGGCGGTGGTGGTAGAGGTCCGAATTAAATGTTGAGTGGAGTCCTATAGTGCCAGCAAGGGCACAGAGCAGGTTCTCGATGATTCCAAGCAGATGGGTCAAGGAGGAGGCCTGGAGCCTCGGGGGCTTTTTCAGGTTTTTATTGCATCATGATATCAGAGGCAACCAGGTACACGGCAGGCGGGGGGTGCTGGGGGGCCAGGAGGCTGGCAGGCCTCCCAGCCCCAGCAGATTCCTTCTTTTTCTTCTTACTCTGCCTTCCACCGGCATCCTCATGACGCCACCCTTATACTCCCGTGTCTCAGCCCAAGTGCGCTCACCTGCGCATGCGCATGCCCTACTGCAGGTGCCGCCCTCAGGCCTGAGTGCAGGACCGCAGGGGTCCATCATCACACCCATGAGGGGAGGGCGGACAAGCCTGATCACTTTTCCATCAACCCTACAAGTCCCCATCCTGTCCTCTGGGCAGAGAATCAGAGGGCAGCTCCTGGCTTGGGTCCTAGCATCAGAAAGTGTGGAGGTACCCTGCACAGTCAGCAGGCCCTGCTCCAGCACCTTCTCTGCATCTTGGGCAGGAAGATGAGAGACAGCCTGGCATTAGACTGAAAGGGGGGTGGAGCAGGCGGAGGGATGCAGGCCCCAGGACTTCTTGGGAATGGAACCAGGGAGAGGGACACCCCCCCCCCCCTCTGCTGTGCCTGAGCTTTGGCCCTAGAGTGAGTAGCTGCCGGCCTGTGCTTGTGGCCTGGAGGTGAGGTGAGAGCTCCCCCATTCACGGGCTTTTTGCGGATGCCCTTCCCTGAGGTTACCCTCTGGGGACTCGCTGTCATCAGCGCAGGCCTGTCCAACAGGGACTGGAGAAACAGACTTTGTTTGAATTTGACGGAGAAAAATGTTTCCTGCAGCAAGTTGCAAAGCCTGTGAACTAATAATGAACCTGGAGAACAGCCCTGGAGGAAGTTTCTTCCTCCTCCCTCTTCAGTTCTTCCAGCTCAGCAGGGGCAGCGCCTGCCCTGAGCCTTGGTTGTTGATTCAGGCTCAGCCAGGCTCCAACAAGAAAACCTTATCAGGAGAAGAGGGCTTGGATTCCAGGGCCCTCCACGAGTGCCCCCATATGGCCAGAGGCGGTAGTGCAGAGGTGAAGTTCAAGTTGGATGTGCCAATTACGCCTGCCTTTGGCAAATTGTTTATCTCCAGGCCTTTAAAAAGGAGGTTGGCCTGGATAAGTTCCAGGCTCTTCGAACTTGGAAGGTGTCCCTGAGGACTGCCTTGCCTTCCTGCTCCTCATCCAATTCGGTGCTTGGCTACTGCCCACAGCTTATGGATGCTGGGACCTATTTTACCAGATTCTAGCTCCCCCACCTTAACTGAGTCGAAAAGGAAAGAGCTGGGCCTGGGGGCAGCTGAATGCTCTTGGTGCTGGGAGCCACCAGGCTTTAAAATGTGCATCCCCTAAATGTCACTTCCGGAAAACACTTTTTTAAAGATTTTATTTATGCATACAAGAGTTGGGGTACAGGCCAGAGACAGAGTGGGGAGCAGAACAGGCAGCTCGATTAAAACACTGCTGAGGAGAACAGTGGGCGAGGCAGGAGAGGTCTGCTGGGCCATGTGGGTCCCCTCCCTGGTGGGGGAGAAGGGATTGAACTTGTGCTACAGTGGCTGCAGAAGCCCCACAGTGTGGCACTCAACCCCTTGTGCCACCAAGGAAGCCCCTGAAAACATTTCTTTTCAGGAGAAAAAAAAAAAATTAGCGAACATTCCGTATAGGAATCTTCGACCTCCCCTGGCTCTGGGTGACGGTGACAGTAATCTCTGGACAGCATCCCCTCTAGACACGTTGCTGTGTGCCAAGCTTGGCATCCGCTGTGTGCCAAGGACTGGAGAGAGAGTAGTGACACCTGGCTGCTGCCTTCAGCACAAAACCAAGGACAAAATGCTTCCCCAGGAGGAGGGCCCCCCCCAGGCCTTGGTGGGAACAGAGGAGGGAGGGCGATGTGGCTCATCTGATTTGTGCACTCCCACTTGTCTTAGTCCTGGGAATTCTATAGAATTTGGAGCAATTCCTGATTGATTGATTGATTGATTGATTGATTGATTGACTGATTGATGCACACAAGAACTGGGGTTACAGGCTAGAAGTGCAGAGAATGAGAGGATTCATTCACTAGAGACCGAGTGGGGAGCAGAACAGGGAGACTGATGGAAATACACTGCTGAGGGGAACAGCAGGGAGACAGGAGAGGCAGGGAGACAGGAGAGGTCTGCTGCACCATGTGGGTCCCTTCCCTGGCAGGTGATCAAACTCCTGCTGCAGTGGCTGCAGTTTGCTTCATAATCTGTTTCTTTTTTTAAAAAAAAGATTTATTTATTTATGCATACAAGCACTGGGGTACAGGCCAGAGATGTGGGGGGTGAGAGGATTCACCAGAGACAGAGTGGGGAGCAGAACAGGCAGATCAATGGAAGTACACTGCTGAGGGCAGCAGCGGGCGAGGCAGGAGAGGTCTGCTGCACCATGTGGGTCCCCTCCCTGGCTGGCAGCAGGGATCGAACTCATCCTGCAGTGGCTGTGGTTTGCTTCGTAGTGCGTTGCTTAACCCACTGTGCCACCAGGGAGGCCCCATAGTCTGTTTCTTAACCCACTGTACCACTAGGGAGGCCCTGCAAAGGCACTTCTATGTTGTCTCTAAGCCCTGAACTCCCTGGTCCCCAGACCTTTGCTGCTCTTGCCAGAGGCAGGGAAGCCCCCGCTCTCTCCCTGCCCCCCAAACACCCTGGGCTAAGAAGTACATTCCCAGGTCTCATTAGCTCCCCATAGAAGCTGAAGGGCCTGATGAGGGACCTGGGGCCACTGTTGTCACAGAGTCAGACTATGGTCCAGCCCTGAGGCTGTGCCAGAGACCTGAGCCTGCCCCCAGTGGGGCTGTAGTCAGCTGGAGTACGGCAACTACTCTGCCCTTATGCCAGGCCCAGAGCCAAAGGCACAGACGGGGTCCTTGTCCTCAAGAAGTTCACAGCCAAGTCTTCGTAACCCCATGTTTTCAAGCATGATGGGAGCGAAGCAGGGCCACCTCATGGCCCTGTGGCACATGTCTGAGGTCCCTGTCAATCACCACGCCCTGAATCCTGTGCGCCACAACTCAAAAGCAGCCAAAGTGAACTATCTGGGTAAATTTAGAGGCTCCTTCCAGGGTCAACGGCGAGCACCGGCGCACCCGGTTCTCCTGGCTGACAGTGAGCCTAACGACATTTCCCAGTTCCTGGGATTTCTAGACAGGCCTCGGGGATTCAGTTCCAGGCTGGGTACTAGGCGCTCGCCCGGATTTTTGGAAGGCTGTGTCAAAGGACCAGTGTCGCCGGAGTCTTGGGGAGCCAACGGCGCTCCAGACGGGTGTCCCTGAGTCAAGAGCGCTAAACTGCACCCCTTCCGTCATGTGCAGTTTGGAGGTGCTTCTGCCTCGACGACACCCCCGCACCGGCGCCGCCAGAGATGCTCTCACTGCAGACCCAACCTCCTTCTCGGCAGCTACCCCAGCTGCGCCGCATGGAACTCACTGCGCACGCGCGCGGAGCGCGGTTGAGGCCCCGCCCCTTCCGGTCTATGGGGCGGGGCTAAGTGCGGCTTCCACCGGAAGCCGGAACCCAGCCGAAAAGCAGACTCAGATGTCAGCTGCGGGCCGCGCGGCTCTCTCTGCCTCGCAGCCGCATTCTTGTCTCCGGTACCCCAGTTGAGATTACCGCGCCTAACTTTTACAGTGTCCTGAGACCCGACCCCTCTCCCCACACCCCGCTTAGAGCTGCAAATTACTGCAGAACCCGAACCCAGCAAAGGATCCTTTTGCCCGGCCCGGCCCGCCCTGGCTCGGGGAGGTTGTAGCCCGACGCTCCGGCCTCATCTTCACACTTATGGGGTCCCGGGGACCCCGCCGCCCCGACCATGGCCCAGAAGCCTAAGGTAGACCCCCACGTCGGGCGGCTGGGATACCTGCAGGCGCTGGTCACGGAATTCCAGGAGACCGAGAGCCAAGGTAAGAGCGGCAGGGTCGGGGATCAGGGGACCGGCCGGGTCTGGGGCGCCCGGAACCGGACTCCATTATCGCTTTCCCGCTGCAGACGCCAAGGAGCAAGTCCTGGCCAACCTAGCCAACTTCGCCTATGACCCCAACAACTACCAGTATCTAAGGCAGCTGCAGGTCCTGGATTTATTCCTCGATTCGCTGTCCGAGGAGAATGAGACCCTCGTGGAGTTTGCTATTGGTAAGAATGGGACGGACCCCCACATGCCAGCGGGGTATGGGAGATCAGTGAGTTAAACGTGACTCCTAGGGAAAGGAAGGCAATACCTCAGCTGCAAACCTTCACGTGTCTGCCACCTTCAGGGTTGTGTACGTCACAGCCAGCTACATTGAGTTAGTTCTGGAACTCACTGCCCAGGTATCCCTCTGCTTGTCCGCCTTCCCCCCTGCTTAGATACAAAGCCATAAATGAGGGAATGGATTGAAGGTGCTTGGAGAGGAAAATGTTTAGTACTCTTGAAAAAACAGTTGTAATTTATATATATTTTTAAAAGATTTTATTTATGCACACAAGAATGGGGGTACAGGCCAGAGTTGCAGGGAGTGAGAGGATTCACCAGAGACAGAGTGGGGAGCAGAACAGGCAGACTGACTGAAACACACTGCTGAGGGGAGCGGCGGGCAAGGCAGGAGAGGTCTGCTACGCCATGTGGGTCCCCTCCCTGGCCAGGCATCGAACTCGTGCTGCAGTGGCTGTGGATGCTTCACAGTGCAGCACTCAACCCCTTGTGCCACCAGGGAGGCCCTGTAATTTGTATTTTGAATATCGAGAGAAGTAGAGGTGACTTGTATGGGATGTGTAGCTGATGGCTCCTGCAGTTGGTATGTTCTAGGACCTGTTCACTTGCTTGCTGAGCATGTACTGTGTGAGCAAAGCACTCTTCTTCTTTTTTTTTTTTAAGATTTTATTTTTTATGCATACAAGCACTGGGGTACAGCCCAGAGGTTTGGGGGGGGTGAGAGAATTCACCACAGAGAGCGGGGAGCAGAACAGGCAGATCAACGGAAGTACACTGCTGAGGGGAGCAGCGGGCACAGCTGAAGAGGTCTGCTGGGCCATGTGGGGCCCCTCTCTGGCCGGCAGCAGGGATCAAACTCATGCTGCAGTGATTGCAGTCTGCTTCACAGTGCGTTGCTTACCCCACTGCGCCACCAGGGAGGCCCCAAAGCACTCTTCTAAATGCTGTAGAGAGGGTGAACAAATTGGGGAAACAGATTCACCTGCTTGGGGAGACAGGTGGTGTACAAACAAACAAAAAAGCTGAGATTCTGAAGGAATAAACAGAACCATAAGACAGAGCAGTACGAGCAAGACACCAAGGAGCTTCTTTTACACTCTCTGGCAGAGGCACAGCCTGGGCAAAGATCCCAAAGTTGATGGAGCCAGAAGGAAGGCTGGGGCAGCACCGCTGTGGTGAAGCACAGAAAGACTCAGAATGAGGTTCCAGAACTTACAGGTGCTCAGATAGATGCCTCGAAAAGAGTTTGAAATTTATTCTGAGGGGAGGGTGGCCCTCCCTGGTGGCGCACTGGGTTAAGCAACGCACTATGAGCAAACCACAGTCACTGCAGCACGAGTTCGATCCCTGCCCCTGGCCAGGAAGGTACCTGACCCACATGGCGCAGCAGATCTCTCTGCCTTGCTCGCTGTTCCCCTCAGCAGTGTGTTTCAGTCCATCTGCCTGTTCTGCTCCCCACTCTGTCTCTGGAGGATCCTCTCATCACCCACACCTCTGGCCTGTACCCCAGTGCTTGTGTGCATAAATAAATATAATCTTTTTAAAAAAAATTTAAAAATTAAAAAAAAATAAAATTAAGAAAAAAGAAATTTATTTTGAGGGGAAACAAAACTTTTTTTAGCATGCATCTTTGAAAAGCATCAAATCCTTGCATGGTCAAAGGAGTTAGATCACTGGAAAGAAACCAGAGTTCACTGTGGTGAAAAGAACCTTATCTACTTAGGGAAAAGAAGCCTTTAGTAATAATGCCATGCACATCTAGTGATGTACGTTTCTCCAGCAGTTCCCAGAAGAATATTTTTTGTTGGTTTGAATTAGTTGGGATCCAGTCCAGGAGTCACGCCCTTGAAAATCATCACCTGTTGGTGTTCCTTGGATCTCAGTATTTCTTTTTTAAAATAAACTCTGTATTTTAGAAAAATGGCCTTAGTTAACAGAGTTTTCATATACACCACACCCAGCTTCCCCTCTTAATTACCATCTTAGCAGGGTACCTTTGTTAACAATTAATGGACCAGAGCCCCCCTGGTGGCACCAGTGGTTAAGTCTCAGTGCTATCAAGCTATCCCCAGCCACTAAAGTGCAAGTTGGATCCACAGTCTGGGAGGGGACCCACATGGCGCAGCAGACCTCTCCTGCCTCACTGCTGCTGCCCTCAGCAGTACATTCCAGTCCATCTGCCTGTTCTGCTCCCCGCTCTGTCTCTGATGAATCTTCTTACCCTCTGCACCTCTGGCCTACATCCCAGTTCTTATATAAATAAATAAAATTAATCTTTTTTTTTTTTTAAGATTTATTTATTTATGCATACAAGCACTGGGGTACAGGCCAGAGATGTGGGGGGGTGAGAGGATTCACCACAGAGAGCGGGGAGCAGAACAGGCAAATCAACCGAAGTACACTGCTGAGGGGAGCAGCGGGCACAGCAGGAGAGGTCTGTCTCCCCATGTGGGTCCCCACCCTGGCCGGCAGCAGGGATCGAGCTCGTGCTGCAGTGGCCGCGGTCTGCTTCATAGTGCGTTGCTCAACCCACTGCGCCACCAGGGAGGCCCAAAATTAATCTTTTTTTAAAAAGACTGATTTTTTAAAAGGTTTTATTTATGCATACAAGAACTGAGGTACAGGCCAAAGGTGAGGGGCGAGGGGTGAGATGGTTTATCAGAGGCAGATTGACTGAAATATACTGCTGAGGGGAGCAGCGGGGGAGGCAGGAGAGGTCTGCTGCGCCATGTGGGTCCCCTCCCTGGCCGGCAATCAAACTTGTCCTGTGGTGGCTGCAGATGCTTCATAGTGCCGTGCTTAATAACCCTTTGCGCCACCAGGGAGGCCTCTTTTTTTTTTTTAAGATTTATTTATTTATTTATGCGTATAAGAACTGGGGCACAGGCCAGAGGTGGTGGTGGTGTTGGAGGGGTTGTATGAGAGGATTCACCAGACACAGGGCGGGGAACAGAACAGGACTGAAACGCACTGCTGAGGGGAGCAGCGGGGAGACAGGAGAGGTCTGCTGTGCCCTGTGGGTCCCCTCCGTGGGTGGGGATCGAACTTGTGCTGCAGTGGCCTGCAGTGTCCGGTGACAGTTTGATAGCACGGTCTTTAACCCCTGCGCCACCAGGGAGGCCCAAGACCTGCTTTCTTTTTGTCTCTGCGCCCCTGGGGGCTTCGTCTCCCCCAGTGTCTTCCTTTGGCTTCTTGCGGCAGCAGGCCCGAGTGTCATGGTGAGCAGGTCCGCCGAGAGCTGCCCTCCCTGACTGTCGTCTCTGTGGGGTCATCCTTCCACAGGCCCCTGCTCGCTCGAGTTGCAGCCCTGTAGAAGGCTCTGGATACAGTGACTGCCCCTTCTTGGCCTTGTCTCTGTGCACACGCCCATTTAGAGCAAGTTAGAACTAGGTTGTTTTACCCCTTGGCTGTGTCCCCGGTTGTGTCCCCGGTTGCTGCTTCTCCCACGGGGACAGGACTCTGTGCTGGGAGCTGTTAGGGTCACAGCTGCCTCTTCTCTTGCCTGCACCATGCCCACAGGCAGCATGTGTCGCCTGGACCAGCACTGCCCCAAGGTCTGAACCTTTCGCACCCACAAGGCAGGTAGTGCTAGGCTGTCTCCATTCTAGGAAGCAACTCGCAGTGCGCTAGGTCCATTGCTCAAGGCTCACCACTCCAGTCGTGGTTCCCAGTTCCGGTCCAGGGCACCCAACTGGCAGGGCCAAAGCCCAGAGTCCGGGCGTCTTCCTAACCTTGTTCTTTGCTTCCTCTGTGCCTTGCTGCCTTGCTAACTGTCTTGAGCGGCTCCCATGACAACTGACCGGAACCTGGGATGTCACAGGATGTTGGGCTTTCTGTGCTAAGCTGAAATGGGATCCAAGGAGAAGGCCCCTAGGAGCTCAGGTTTCCTGTGTTCTATTTCCTGCAATACACGTAGCTGCCACCAGATGGTGGTGGTGCTCAGGGAAAAAAACCCAGGTAACCCCTCAGTGCTCTTTCCCAGCAGGAGCTGAGATGCATGGAGGTGGAGGCCCCTGTGCATTCAGGATTCTTTCCCATCTGTAGCGCACTGGCATGGCTGGGGAGGTCATGGCTGCTGCAGGGGTAATGCACGCTAATACTGCCTGAGCAGACGTGCCGTACACCGCCCTTCTCCACAACCGCCCAGCCTGCGGAATTTGCAGCGCTGAGCGCCATAGCAGCACCAAGCCCATCTTGCGTGCTGCATGCGGCTGGCAGCCTGTGTCTTGTCCGTTGGGTTGGCGGAAGCCCTTTGTGCTGAACCCCGGATCAACCCAGTTATGGTGGATGGCAGCACAGCTAAGGGATGGGGACCCTCTAAAATTGACAGACGGGGAGCCCAAGTGTAGGATGCAGCTGTGTGGTAGTTAAGGATTGTAGCAAAATGTCTCAGGCCGAGGACATCCTGGAGGAGTACTTCAAATGCAAGAAACGAACATTTTTTTTTTTAAGGTTTATTTATTTATGTATATAAGCGCTGGGGTACAGGCCAGAGGTTTGGTGGGGGAGGGAGAGGATTCACCAGAGACAGAGTGGGGAGCAGAACAGGCAGATGGACTGAAATCCACTGCTGAGGGGAGCAGCGGGGAGGCAGGAGAGGTCTGCTGCGCCCTGTGGGTCCCTCCCTGGCCAGGGATCGAACTCGTGCTGCAGTGGCTGCGGTTTGCCTCATAGTGCATTGCTTAACCCACTGCGCCACCAGGGAGGCCCACGAACACATTTTTTTAATTGGCTAGTTTTCCTCTAAACAAAAGTATAAACAAACCCTCAGTGGATTATTTGGCATGATTGAAGGCAGCACGCCCCGAGCGGTTATGTGATAAGCTAAGGGCGCATGTACCCGCAAACAGGCTGTCCCAGCCCTGCAGTGGAGACAGCCAAGGGGAGAGTGGAGACCAGCGCTGCAGCGTACCATAAATGAGCAGTCCACAGCCCCCCGCGGTCATCTTGCAAACATAATATTAAGCAAATGATGTATCTGTTGCACCAGACACATCGTAATAGGCGATGTGATTCCACTTGTGTGACTAGTAAAATTTTTTTATTTAAAAAATTTCCGGATCCTACTTATCAGTTAAAATTTGTTTCATTATGGGCCTCCCTGGTGGCGCAGTGGGTTAAGCAACACGCTGTGAAGCAAACCACAGCCACGGCAACACAAGTTCGATCCCTGCTGCCGGCCAGGGAGGGGACCCACATGATGAGGCAGACCTCTGCTCTGGTCACGTGGCGCCTGCTATCTGTCTGTCAAGCTGCTGTGTTTTCTGTACGTGTGGGTTGCAGCTGTGGCTTCGTGCCCGCCTCTGGGGCTATAAACAAGTGTGTGCTTGGTTCATGTTTGCTGTATGCCATGGAGGAGCCTTTGTCTTTCTTCCTTTCAAACTTGATTTTTTAAGATTTATTTATGCATACCAGAACTGGGGTACAGACCAGAGGTGCAGGGGAAGGGGTGTGAGAATTCACCAGACAGAGTGGGAAACAGAACAGACAGATCGGCTGAAGTACACTGCTGAGGGGAGCAGCGGGGAGGCAGGAGAGGTCTGCTGCGCCCTGTGGGTCCCCTCCCTGGCCGGGGATCGAACTCGTGCTGCCGTGGCTGTGGATGCTTCACAGTGCAGTGCTCACCCCCTGTGCCACCAGGGAGGCCCGGTACCATCATTTCTCATCCCACTGCTCCTCCCTACTCCCTCGCCCAGAAGGCTGACTCCAGGGCATCACTCAGACTAGACTGGCCTCCACCATCCCGCCTTGACTGGTAGAGACCAGCTCCCTGCTTAGTCCCACAAGCAGAGCGAGAAAGAGAGTTGTCAATTCATGCGGCTGCATTCGTTCACAGCACGACACTCTAAAGTTTCTTGTGTATCCTCCCAGAGATAGGTTCCGGATTTCCAAACACGTGTGTGTGTTTACGCATCTCCTTTTTGGCACGGTCTACTACATAGCAGTTCTAGACCACCTTTAGATGTCCTGCTTCTTGGTTATTTCTCCGACGTCACATGTTGGCACACCTGCAGAATCGGCCCGCACAGAGCTGCCTGCTTCTGTGTGCCAGTCACCTAACCCTGCCCCCATCGGGGGCTGGACATTCAGGTTATGTCCAGCTGCTGTTACTGCTGTGCCGCCCCGGGGAACCTGCTTTGTATGTCATTTCACACTTGTTGGAGCACATCTGGGCAATAAACATGTAGATGTGAACGATCTCGGGCAGCCATAGAA
>JAGFMF010011935.1:568077-578882 GCA_019455555.1 Galemys pyrenaicus | reverse complement strand
TTATTGCAACTTTATTGTAAGACAATTTGATATTCTTTTTTTTTTTAATGATTTACTTATTTATGCATACCAGAACTGGGGTACAGGCCAGAGGTGTGGGGGGTGTGTGAGAGGATCCACCAGAGACAGTGGGGGGCAGAACAGGCAGATGGACTGAAACACACTGCTGAGGGGAGCAGCGGGAGACAGGAGAGGGGTGCTGTGACTTAACCCCTGTGCCAACAGAGAGGCCCCAGTACTGTTTTTTTTTTCCTCTTCCTTATAGTGCAAGTATTTTGCCACACAAAATATTGTTGGAAAATAGGACTGTAGAACTGTGTCATTTTTTTGCCTGACAAATCGCCTGATATAGTTCACCAGCCTGCTATTGGCGGATAGTATGTGGGGCGCATCCAGGGTCTGTGTTGCTTTTTTCTCTCAACCTCCTTGGTTCCTCAGGGTGAGCTCGCAGGAGTGGCCACCAGAGCGAAAGCTCACCACAGCCATGGCCTCTGCTCCTCGTGGGTCCTCTGTCTCCGTGTACATCCTCCACCTCGGCCTTCTTGCCCCTTGAGGCCCTTCCCTTCCCAGCCCTCACTCTCTTCCCCTCTGCGCGTCACTGCCAAGAGGCAGAGGGGTGTCATGAGTTCCCTGCAGAGGGGGTCTAGACAGCTGATCACACTCAGAGGCATGTCAGGTCTCCACATGGGAACAGCTGGGGCCTCCTGCCCCACCCCAGAGACTGTGCCCTGGCCTGGGTGGCAGTGCCCCACCCGGGCACACCTGGGCGAGGTGACTCAAAGCCACAGTGACTCAGGCTGCATCTTATCTCACTCGCAGCAGAGTTAAGGCCCCTCGCCCACCCCAGAGTGGAGGGTGCGCTGCGGTAAGAAGTGTGTCCCCCACTCTCAGCGCACACGAGGTGTAGACGTGTCTGAGAAGCGTGCCAGAGCCTTTCCACTTGCCACCCCCTGGCTGAGCCTGGCATCTGCCCCTGGCAGGATTAGCTGTCCTTGTGGCTTCTAGAAGGACTTTCCATGGGCGTGACAGACAGTTCTCCATCATCTGGGACTTCGGACAAGTTACTCATAAGCCTCAGCTTCTTCTACCAATGGGGGGTGGTAACCCTCCCTTTGCGGGGTTTGAGCCTGTTCTCAGCATGTGTGTCCAGTCAGCATCCCTCACGCTTGCGGGTACCTGCAGCAGAGGTAAACCAGCAAGCTGATCCCGCCTGAGGGGGCCCAGCGGTGGGGACCGACCGGACAGGAGGCCTCACGGCGTGACTGGTGCTGAGGCGGAGGCTGGAGGGAAGGTCTGGGTGTCCCACCGGGAGGGCCTCTCCCACAGTGTGCTGGGTCTCCCGCGCATGCTCCAGGATCGCTCTTCTGCCTCAGAGGTGCCCTGTCGGCCACACCCGGGGTCCCAGGGCTGCAGAGGTCCCCAGCAGATGGGCTCGGGAAGCATTCCATCCAGCCCCAGCCCTCTGCAGCTCTCACCACCCCAGCGCCCCTGCTCGCTGCTTGAAAACGCTGCCAGCAATTATTTGTTGAATGTCTCTCGCACCAGGCGCTGAGGGCAGGACACGATAAGAAAGCCACACGCGTGCTCCAGGGCACGTATCTTCTATGGGTGCTGGTGGGCAGAGAGGAGAAAACACGTCTGCCAAAGATCTCAGGGCTAAGCACAGAAAGAAAACGAAGTGGGGCGAGGAGGCCAGTGCCCTGGGCAGGGCAGGACGACTGCAGAGAGCTGAGAAGTGCTAGTTACCAGCACGAGGGTGGCAGCATGTGGGATATAAGACCGTAAATGTCGGGCCCTCCCTGGTGGCGCAGTGGGTTAAGCAACGCACTATGAAGCAGACCTCAGCCACTGCAGCACGAGTTCGAGCCCTGCCGCCGGCTGGGGAGGGGACCCACATGGTGCAGCAGACCTCTCCTCCTGTGCCCGCTGCTCCCCTCAGCAGTGCACTTCTGTTGATCTGCCTGCTCTGCTCCCCACTCTGTCTGGTGGATTCTCTCGCCCCCTGTACCTCTGACCTGTATCCCAGTGCTTGTATGCATAAATAAATAAATCTTAAAAAAAAAAAAAAAGACCATAAATGTCCCTAGGGTGGGGCCTCCCTGGTGGCGCAAGGGGTTAAGCACCACAGGATGAAGCATCTGAGGCACAGCAACACAAGTTCAATCCCCGGCCAGGGAGGGGACCCACAGGGCGGAGCAGACCTCTCCTGCCTCGCCCGCTGTTCCCCTCAGCAGTGTGTTTCAGCTAATCTGTTCGGCTCCCCACTCTGTCTCTGGTGACTCCTGTCACCCCCTGCAATTCTGACTTCCCCATTCTCTCTGGTAAATCCTCTCAGCTCCCACGACTGGCCTATACCCCAGTTCTTGTATGTATTGCATAAATAAATCTTTTTTATTTTAAAGATTTATTTATTCATGCACATAAGCGCTAGGGTACAGGCCAGAGGTGTGGGAGGTGAGAGGATTCACCAGAGACAGAGTGGGGAGCAGAACAGGCCGACTGACTGAAACACACTGCTGAGGGGAGCAGCGGGCAAAGCAGGAGAGGTCTGCCATGTGGGTCCCCTCCCTGGCCAGCAGCAGGGATCGAACTCGTGCTGCAGTGGCTGCGATTTGCTTCAAAGTGCGTTGCTTAACCCACTGCGCCACCAGGGAGGCCCTATAAATAAATAAATCTTTAAAACAAAATGTTTAAATAAAGTCCCCCTAAAGTGACGATATATCATGGGGCTTTTTTGCTGGACTGGCTGAACCAAGAAGGTACTGGTGGCGGATTCTGAAGCCTAGGCAGTGGCCGGACTTTGGAAGGGAGGGCTTTCGCAGGCCTGGGACTCACAAGGCAGAGGTGAGGCGGGAGGAGACACAGGCTGAGGCCTTCACGCCTTCACACGCATGCTGCTCTTCCCCAGGGGGCCTGTGCAACCTGTGCCCGGACAGGGCCAACAAGGAGCACATCCTGCAGACGGGGGGCGTCCCGCTCATCATCAACTGCCTGTCCAGCCCCAACGAGGAGACCGTGTTGTCGGCGGTCACCACCCTCATGTACCTGAGCTCGCCGGGCGCCGGCTCCCACCCCGAGCTGACCGCCACGCCTGTGGTGCAGTGCATGCTGCGCTTCTCTCTGTCGGCCAACACCAGGCTCCGGAACCTGGCGCACATCTTCCTGGAAGACTTCTGCTCCCCCAGCCAGGTGGCCGAAGCCCGCAGCAGGCAGGCGCACTCGGCCCTGGGGATTCCACTGCCGAGGACTGAGGCCCCGCAGCAGCCCTGACCAAAGGACACCCCAGGGCCACAGCGGCCTTACTTCCGACAGGCCCCAGTTCCCTCTGGGGCTCAGCGTAGCTGCCACTGAGCGTTCTCCCAAAGGGTGCCTTTCCAGCCACTTCAGAGGTGAGTTCTGCCCAAGTGACAGTATTTACACTGGGATGAGGAGGCTTTAGGTGAGTGAGGAATAGGACTTGAGAACGTGGGGAAGGAAATCCCAGGTAGCCTGCTGTCAGCCAACTAGGGGGCCTCCCTCCAGGCTACCCCCTGCTGGATGCACCCCCTCCTGTAAGCAGCTGGCTCCTCAGATCAGAGGTTGTGCAGAAGGCGGAGCTCAAGAGGAGCTGGGCCCGGGGCTTAGGAGAATTGCCTGCACTTGAGGAAATGCCGTGTACCACCAGGGCCTGGACTCATCTTTAGGGCCAGAAACTTGAGACCTGATTAAATGCTTCTTGGGGCTCTGGGAACGCCGAAAGGTGTTGCGCTCACTCGGGCTCGGGGGCCTGGCTCCCCGCTCTCCAGGCTGGCCGTCTGGGGACAGTCTGGGGACTGTCAGCTGTTCATCTGTAGGGCCCTGTCTCCAGACACCACGGTCGGGCTTCAAAGACTGAGCTGGCTTGGGCCCTGCTTGCGGCTGATACGCCCAGTGACTGACGTGGCCACCAGGATTAAGGCCAAGACCTTGGGGGTGAAGACGCACCTTAATAAACACGTGACCCTTCTCCCCTCACCACCCCACGGTCCCCCTGGCCCTCCTCTGCCATCAGGGTTGGCGAGGGTCAGCTGCCCCTAGACGTGCACCTCATCGGGGCAGGGGCTCGGGGCTGTCGGTGAGAGGGTGCTCAGAGCAGATGGAGGAGCAGATCCCGGCATGAACGGCGGCTCCGAGTCCACAGCGAGTGCTGTCAGCACAGGACAGGAGAAACCGTGGAAGGTTGGGGTTCAGAGCAGCGGGGGCCTTGGTCTCCCTGAAGCTTGACCCTTAGAGCTAAGGAAAAGCAGCTGCCAGAGTAATGGCATCCAAGTGGGTAGAGTTGGGCCAACTCTTCAGCCTCTGTCCCGACTCCGTCCCCCCACGCCCCACGCCAATAAAGGGCCTTAAAAAGACAATGGGCCAAAGTGTTTTTATTAAAAGGCCCACCAGGTTTCCAGGCCAGTCATCCCACCGAGCTCTGAGGGCTGAGGGGCTCTGAGGGCTGAGGGCAGGCCTGTGAGACCCTGGCGGGACCTCCCACTGCCGCACACGGCCCTCCCCGGAGGCTGCAGTGTCTCCTGCCAGTCTGCCTTCCCTCCAACCGCTGTGTCCTCCGCTTATTCCCGCAGCGGCTCCAGGCCCTTCGGGTCCAGCTGCAGGGCTCCCCGTTTGCTGTGTATGATCTCCCTCCAGTCGTCACCCCAGGAGAGCAGCCTTCTCCTGGTGGGGGGCAGGGCCAGGTGCTGGTTGTGGCAGCAGGTGAACAAGATGTGCTCCCAGCTCGGAGTCTCCTCTTGGCCTGCACGGGACAGGAGAGAAAGGCCGCGAACCTGCCCGCTGTGACCCGGTTCTTCGCGCCCTCTCCCTCGCCCTGCAGGCCCGTGCCTGGAGGCGGCCACGAAAACGGGGTCCAACCTCGAATAGTGTCCTTGTCGTCGATGAGCAGGTCCCCCAAGACCACCGTCTTGTCCCTTGTCAGGATGATGCGCTCCACGAACTGGGGCCCCAGGTGCTTCTCCACCCAGCGGTACTGGTGGGGGACACAAGCCGTCAGCAGGGCTCGCTGGGCCCGAGTTTAGGGCGAGTGAACCAGTCGGCGTTTGGGGAGTCCCTGAAGCGCCGCCCCCACCCCACCCTCAAGTGTCTGCTGAGTTTTATTTCCTGTATCAGGCTTAAGCCTAGAACATGCTTAAAGACGAGGACTCGGGGGCTCAGGGGGCCCAGGGGCCGCGGGCAGCGCACCTTCTCGCCCACACAGTGGTCGTACTTGAGCAGGGGGCTGGTGCAGATGAACACCTCCGTGCTGCACGGGGGGAGGGGGGGCGGGAGGAGGCGCGGTGAGGCCGGCGGCGCCCAGGCGCCAGCAGCCGCTCCCCGCCCTTCCTCCCCACCCTTCCTCACTCCTGCATGGCGTCCATCTCCCGCATGGCGTCCAGGGCTCCGGGGATGGGCTCCAGGTCCAGGAAGAAGCCCGGGGCTTCGTACACACTGGCCACTTTGTCCTGGAAGCACAGCGCGTGGCCTGAGCGCCCGCCCCGGCAGATGCACCCCGGCGAGGGTCGCCCGGGACCGCTCGTGGGGCGCCCCGGTGCGCACGCAGAGTCGGGGAGAGGGCTGTGCCCCGGGGAGGGCTGGACACCCCCCCGCCCCCCGCGATTCCTGGCTCGGGTGCGCGGCGGCTTCCGAAGGGAGCGTGCTCTGGGTTTGCAACAGGGGGCGGCTCCCTCGGGACGGGCGCCCGGGGCTCGGGTCCCCACCCCCGCCCCCTCCCTACCGCCAGGTCGGGCCGCAGGGCGCGGTACTGCTCGCGGGCCAGGAAGCCGCGGCGCTCCTCCAGCGGCACGTGCGGCTCCCCGGGGAAGCGCCGGCGGAAGCCGCGCAGCAGGCCGGCCTCGAAGTCGGCCAGCACGCCGTCCATGTCCACCAGCACCCGCACGGGCCGCGCGCGCGGCGCCGCCATGGCCGTGGCCGTCGCTGCAGGCCCGGAGGGCGCGGGGGCCGAGCGGGCGCGGGAACGCGGCTTCCGGAGCGGGGCGCGGGCGGAACCGCGCTCGGCTCATTTGCATGCGGCGCCGGGGGGCGGGGGGAGAACGTGGGCCCCCACCCCCCACCCTGGCCCTTTGGCCTGAGCCGCGCCGGCGCCCCCTGCAGTCTCCTCCCGCGCTACAGCAGCCGAACCCCGCTCGCCCGGAGTGTTGCAGGAGGCAGACCTCCGGGGGGCCCAACGAGGCGACCCCCTCCGACGTGCCGGACTGGGGTGGTGGGTGGGGGGATTCGCTAAGAAGAAGTCGAGGGTCAAGTCTGGGGTCTGGGGGCACCTTTCTCAGAAGCGAGCCCGGGGCGACGGGCCCTGTGCCCTCCCTGCTGCTGGGGTGCAGAACCCGAGCCAGAGCTCCCGCCCTCCGTGCAGTACCCGAGGGCTTCCTGGAGCCCGCGCTGGGTTTGTGCGAGGACAGGGCCTAAGAGACGCATTCCCGGAGACTGGCATGAGGGGGTGGGGGCACCTGCTGGAAACGCCGGGTTCCACCTGGACAGCGGTTTCCATCAGGCTCGGGGATGGGTGTTCCCAGACAGCACACACTTCGTGACTGCACTCAGATGCGAATCTACAAATCACAAACTCAGACCCCAGCGGTGCGCCCTCTTCCTGTTCCCCAGCTGATAACCCCAGTATTTCCAAACCAGCGTCACAAGCGCTACAAGGGGGAACCTGGCGAGACCCTCTAAGGTGATCTGATTTCAGAAGCTTAGAGAATGGGGGGTAAGAACGCTGGGTTCTCCGCTGTTCTGCCCCACTCCCTCCCTGGGCTGGGAAGCCACAGTCGGGTACAAGGGTGTAGGGTCAGAGAAATCAGGTCTTTCCACCCTCCCGCCATAATGATGGACACCTGTGGTGCTGCGAGCATTCCAGGGTGGGCATGCCCAAGTGGGCGCACCTGCCTTGGACACGGGCATAAATGGGCGGCGTCATGAGGACGCCAGAACTGCGAGGATCGACAGACAGAACTGCAAGGACCGGACCGACCAACAGAACCAACAGGATGAGCAGCAGCAGTAGCAGCAGCAGCAGCAGCAGCAGCGAGAGATAAAGAAGCAGCCCAAAGGGTGAGATGTGCTGGGGGCTGGGAAGCCTGCCAGCCTCCTAGCCCCCCCGGCCCCCCTGCCTGCCATGTACCTGGCCACCTCTACTAAATAAAAGCATAAAAAGCCACCAAGGGCTCCAAGACTCCTTCCTTTACCCACCCTCTGCTAGAACCATCCAGAACCTGCCCAGTGTGCCCCTTCCTGGCACTGCAAAGGGTCCAGTCACCAAGTGTAGGGTGCATGAAGCTGATCAGGCTGCTAGGCCACTGGTCCTGGCTGTCACCTGCATGCAGCCTTGGTCTTGTAACGTGGAGGGCGTGTAGGTGTGGGGCACGCGTGCCTGACTATGGACACCTGCGCGTGGGTGTGTGCGCATGTGCGCGTGTGCACACCTGAGCTTGGCGGTCAGGGTTATAGGGGAGGGAACAGCTAGGAGAGAAAGAGACCACCCAGAGAAAGTTCTGACTAAAGAGCATTTAGAGATTTGGGGGGGGTGTTGGGGGAGTGGGGCTCAAGTTCCTGTCTCAGTACTGGCTGGTTTCCCCACTCACCATTAAAACCTGCCGCGCTGGGCCTCCCTGGTGGCACAGTGGGTTGAGCAACACACTGTGAGACAAACCGCAGCAACTGCAGCACGAATCCGATCCCTGCTGCCAGCCAGGGAGGGGACCCACATGGCACAGTAGAGACCTCTCCTGCCTCCCCGCTGCTCCCCTCAGCAGTGCGTTTCAGTCAGTCTGCCTGTTCTGCTCCCCACTCTGTCTCTGGTGAGTCCTCTCACCTCCCTGGACTCTGACCTGTACCCCAGCTCTTATGTGCATAAATAAATTTTTTTTTAAATAAAGCCTGCCACAGTGATGCCAAGGGTTTCAGAACTCTCCTTCAAATCCCTAGAACATGACGATGAACCTACCCAGTCTGGGATGGTTGCAAAACAACCAAGGCTGATGGTTTTGCTGACTGCATCTTTTAATATTTACTTTTAGATGAGTCAACTCACTTTCTAGACCCTAAGCTTTCCTTCAAAAATGTTTGCGGTAACAATGGTTTAGAACACGTCTCGGGTACGGCATCTGCATCGCATGGCATCATAACCACCAAAAGTCAAATTTCCACACCATCTAAATTGAACCCCATTTCCCCTAACCCCCTGGAAACCACCAATCTCTGCTCCATAAGCAAAAGTTCTAGTTTCATTTCCTTTATTTCCTTATATACCCCAAACTTCCTACTTGGAAAATTGAACACCCTTGGTAAACATCTTGCCTACAATTTCCTCATACCCGTCCTGATACTCCATCTCTCCACACCAGGCCCATTATCTCAGTCATGGGTTTGAGATGTCTCACTGTTTTAGGTGAGGAGACTGAGCCCCAAGGAACAAGCCAAAGGAACAAAGTCAGGGCAGGGGTTTAAGTCTCAGCCAGCCACTGCGGCCTGAGTTTGATCCCCGGCCAGGGAGCGGACCCACGTGGCACAGCAGACCTCTCCTGCCTCCCCGCTGCTCCCCTCAGCAGTGTGTTTCAGTCGATCTGTTTGCTCCCCGCTCGCTCTGGTGAATCCTCTCACCCTCCCATCTCTGGCCCGTACCCTGGTTCTTGTGTGCATAAAGAAATCTTTTAGGGGCCTCCCTGGTGGCGCAGTGGGTTAAGGCACTATGAAGCAAACCGCAGCCACTGCAGCACGAGTTCGATCCCTGCTGCTGGCCAGGGAGGGGACCCATATGGCGCAGCAGACCTCTCCTGCTGTGCCCACTGCTCCCCTCAGCAGTGTACTTCAGTTGATCTGCCTGTTCTGCTCCCTGCTCTCTGTGTTGAATCCTCTCACCCCCACCACCACTGGCCTGTACCCCAGTGCTTGTGTGCATAAATAAATAAATCTTTTAAAAAAAATCTTTTAGGGCCTCCCTGGTGGCGCAGTGGGTTAAGCAATGCACTATGAAGCAAACCGCAGCTACTGCAGCACGAGTTCGATCCCTGCTGCAGGCCAAGGAGGGGACCCACATGGTGAGGCAGACCTCTCCTGCTGTGCCCGCTGCTCCCCTCAGCAGTGTGTTTCAGTCAGTCTGCCTGTTCTGCTCCCCACTCTGTCTCTGGTGATTCCTCTCACCTCCCGTGACTCTGCCTTGTACCCTAGCTCTTGTATGTATAAATAAATAAATCTTAAAAAAAAAAAAATCTTTTAAAACACACACACAAAGGAATAAAGCCAGGTCTTAAGAATGCCCAACATTTAAATCTAGCATTTTCTGGAACTTCCTGCCTAGAACTCAGGGTGCTCTTGTCTCCCATAAGCCCAGTCAAATTCCCCCACTTCCCTTCCAATTGCATGGACCCACCCTTCCCTGGGAGCAGGTTATGGGGAGACACAGTCTAACATAAAGACTAATAACTACTTTGGATATTAATTATCCATGTTATTCCTGCATTTTATTTCCGCAGGTATAGCTAGCTGTGATTTTGGCGCTTTGAACTCCTGGGGACTTTCAACCCACTTTCCTTAGTGAGAAGCCCACTTCTTTCTGGGCCTGTTAGTCTGTTTCAACTTTTCAGGACTCATCCCCAGTTGGGCTGCCGGTAACAAAAAGAAACAGCAACTAAATAAAAAGTTCAACACTGAAACACTCTCAAAAAAAGATGACACGGGACACAGTGTTTCAAAATTTGTACATTGTTTACTTCACGCAACAGTCCAGGATTGTAAGGAACAACACACATTTTAAGGGTGAGACTTTCCTTGCAGGGGCAAGCACCAGCATCATGCACACAGTTTCAAGGGATCTAAGATGAGCACGGCAGGGGGGGCCGCCGTGGCCACCCCAACTCGCTTCCCCTGGAACCGGCCGGTGCGTGTGAACCCCGTGGCCTTCCTCTGCGCCCAAGCAGAGGGCTTACTCAGTGGCCAGTCCACTTAGGAGCTGGCTGTGTCTTACGGTTCAAAGAGAGAAGGCAGTTTTCGAGCTTTGCAGGCAGCAAGGCACGAGGCAACAGGCCTCTGTACTGTCCCATATGGCACAGGAAGATGCTCTTAGCACAGGGCACTGACAAGTTTGGGCCGCCCCAAGAAGGCTGGGCCTGCAGGAGGAGGGGCCTGTGGTCTGTCCAGTCCAGGCCTCGTAAACCCAAGTAAAGCTGACAAGAAAAGGGTTTTTAAAATCTCAGTACAAAAGACCCACTAACACATCTGGAACCCAATTGTCTGTTCTTAAAAACACGGTACTGTCACAAAGCTTTCCCTCCAAACTACTGCTAGAAAACATTCATGCCATGGCCTACAGACCCAGAGGAACCAGGATGATAAAGAGAAACCTGTTCCAAAAAAAAAAAAAAGACAGCAGTACATAAAGTGCTTCTTTTTTAATGAAACAAATCCAAAAGATGTACAGTCAGGCTCAAGTTGTGCAGTTCACAAGCATGGAGAAAACAAACAAACAAAACGACAGAATTCGGGGCGGTCAGAGCTAACCCAAGACGAGGCTGGACTTGCCGCCGGGAGGGTTTCTCCGGGAGGGCACAGGGGCCGGCGCCACCGGGCTGGGCACAGGGGCCGCGGGCACGGGCTTCTCTTCGCTCTGCCCCAGGCTGGCCTGCAAGTCTGTGTCCACGTGTTCTAGGAAAACAGATGAATGAAGTTAATATCGAGGAAGTGTCCCTTTGTAACAGGGGGGTCCCCAGGAAAGGGGGAAGTTCCAGAATCCCGGTTCCACCCTAAGTGGGTGGAGCTGAGCAGGGAAAGAAGATTCTGCAGAGAGGAGGACAGAAGGA
>JAGFMF010011935.1:542699-560168 GCA_019455555.1 Galemys pyrenaicus | reverse complement strand
GCGGCAGACCTCTCCTGCTGTGCCCGCTGCTCCCCTCAGCAGTGTACTTCTGTTGATCTGCCTGTTCTGCTCCCCGCTCTCTGTGGTATACCCCACACCTCTGGCCTGATACCCCAGTGCTTGTATGCATAAATAAATAAATCTTTAAAAAAAAAAAAAAGAAAAGGCTAATCATTGAAGGATAAATGATACCACAAATCCTCTTTCAGAGGTGTATTTTTGTATTTCCAAATACGGGGGGAGGGATCTTTCTAGTTTATTGATTTCTAGATTCTAATCAGAACCCAGAAAACGGAGCTTTGCCTTTTGGCCTAATATGTTGTCACTTTTGTGACTTGCATATATGTGATTGTGAGAATACATACTTGCAATGTTCTACATGTATGCTATCAAGTTGATAATCAAGTCACACAAGTCCGATTTTTAGATGTTTTATCACTTACCAAGATAATCTATTAACTACTATAAGGATGGGTTTGTCAGCTTCTCCTCAGAATTCTGTGAAAATAATTCTCACTCAAGGGCCTCCCTGGTGGCACAGGGGTAAAAGTCTCAGCGTTACCAAGCGATTGCCCGTCAGTGTGGCCTGAATTTGATCCCCGGCCGGGGAGGGGACCCACAGGGCGCAGCAGACCTCTCCTGCCTCCCCGCTGCTCCCCTCAGCGGTGTGTTTCAGTAGATCCGCCTGTTCTGCTCCCCACTCTGTCTCTGTTGAGTCCTCTCAGCCCCTACCCCTCTGGCCTACAGCCCAGTTCTTATATGCATGCCCCTGGAGTATTTTATATTTTAGATCAGTTGGGGGGAGGGAAGAGGAATCACACTGGATTCACCGGCTAATCATTCTGATTAAGCAAACAAAATACATCCAGCTCATTTACCCAACCAAATAAATTCTAGCTACATCAAATACTCCCATTTCAAGACTAAAACAAAAATATGGGAAGATGATAGGTACACATGAGGTCCTAGTATTGAAGAAAAGGACTTTCTAAGTACAAGATGAGAGCCGGAAACCATCAAAAGAAGAGCAGATTAAACAGCAAAAATGCACATAATATCTGACTAAGAATATTACCACTAAAGTATCAAGCTCTAGAAAGTAATTTTAAAAACCACATGAGAGGGACTGCCCTAGCAGCCGAAGGGGTCAAGTCTCAGCACTATGAAACTACCCTCAGCCACACAGCAGGAGTTTGACACTCTCCCAGACCCCCAGGGCGCAGCAGACCTCTCCTGCCTCCCCGCTGCTCCCCTCAGCAGTGGGTTTCAGTCCGTCTGCCTGTTCTGCTCCCCACTCTGTCTGGTGGATCCTCTTACATACACCCCAACACCTCTAGCCTACAACACAGCTCTTATATGTATAAACAAATCTGTTTTTAAAAAAATCCAAGAAATTAAAAAAAAAACCCTTGAGAATAATAGAAAAAGACAAGCAATTTTAAAGCAGTGATATCTTCTAAATATTAAAAATTCAACCTCACTAGCAATAAATTTTTTTTTAAAAAGACACATTTTTTGCTTATTAAGCTGGTAAAGGTGGAAAAAAATGCCAATTCCCAACATTCATTAAAATGGGAGAGTATTAATTTGTACAAACTTTCTAGAGGACATCTTAATAATATTTATCATTCGAGCCCACCCAGGGATGCCAAAAAGAAAAAAAATTATCAAAAATATTTAAATTTGCATTTTATCTGAATCAGCATTTCTACTTCCAGAAATTATCCTAAGTAGATAACCAGCTAGATATACAAGGACATTCCTAAAGAAAATGATAATCTGGGGGCTCCCTTGTGGAAGGGCAGCAGGTCGAGCGCCCCACTGTGAAGCATCCTGGGCACAGCAGTGCGAGTTCGATCCCCGGCCAGGGAGGGACCCACATGGCGCAGCAGATCTCTCCTGTCTCCCCGCTGCTCCTCTCAGCAGTGTATTTCAGCTGACCTGCCTATTCTACTCCCCACTCTTGTCTCTGGTGAATTCTCTCATCTCCCGTGACTCTGGCCTGTACCCCAGCTCTTGTGTGCATAAATAAATAAATCTTTAAAAAAATAAAAAATGATAATCTGGGAGAAAAAAAGAAAAGAAAAAAATACCCTGGGTATTCACTAGTAGGGGTCAGTTATTCAAGTATGTCATAGCCACACAATACCACACTCTGTAGTTAGATTTACCTTTCTGAGTGAATGTGACAAGTTACCAAGACACGGTGAATGAAAAGAACTGGAAATCAATTATGAGCCCAAGGACAAGCTTATCAGATTGTGCATATTCACACACATCCATCTAGCTGTGTGGGCAAGCAGTTTAACCTCGCTGTGCTTGGGTTTTCTCTCCCATAAGCGAACAGTAACTGCCTCCTGGGCCTAGCAAGAGACCCGCTGTCAGAGCACTAGCAGACAGAGCCTCCCTGGCGGTGCAGGGGTGAAGTCTCAGCACTGTCACCACTGTGGCCTGACTCCATCCCGGCCACCTGGCACAGCAGACCTCACCGCCGCTCCCCTCGCTGTGGATTTCAGTAAATCCATCTGTTCTGTTCCCCCCTCTGTCTTTGTGCATCTTCTCATCCCCCCATCCCACACTTCTGGCCCACACCCCAGTTCTTCTCTGCAAAAATAAGAAAACTGAGCTATATATATATATATAAAGAAAAGGATAACAAAGACGTGAAACAATGGGACTTCGATAAAAATAAAAAATGAAATTAAAAACGAAACAAAAGAGAGACCCTGAGAATGTCATCTCCACTGTGCTTGATGAGCCCCTGGAACCAGGGTAACCAGGCAACAACCACGATTGCCCGGGGGCACACAAGACCTGCCAGGACCTTCACCCCGATGTTATCCGGGGCTGCTCACACAGGTGGGGTTCCAGGTGAGCCGTAATATCTTTTTTACACTGCCTACTTTCTATGTTGCTATTTTTTTTAAAGATTTATTTATTTATGCATACAAGCACTGGGGTACAGGCCAGAGGTGTGGGGGGGTGAGACGATTCACCACAGAGAGCGGGGAGCAGAACAGGCAGATCAACAGAAGTACACTGCTGAGGGGAGCAACGGGCACAGCTGGAGAGGTCTGCTGTGCCATGTGGGTCCCCTCCCTGGCCGGCAGCAGGGATCGAACTCGTGCTGCAGCGGCTGTGGTTTGCTTCATAGTGTGTTGCTTAACCCACTGCGCCACCAGGGAGGCCCTCTATGTTGCTATTATCTAAATTTCTTGGAAAGGCACCACATCCCCTCATCACTTTTCTTCGCCAGTACAACTTGCCCCACTGGTCACTACTGTGTCCGCCCGCTGGGATCTCCAGACAAGGCCCTGCTCTTCGGCCCCCTTGGGTGCAGGCTGGTGCCGACTGCATCTCCCCTAACACTGCTCTCTCTTCCTGCCCAAGAGCTCCCTGGCCCTGGGCTCTGTCTCTGCTACCCACAAGCCAGCAGCTGCTCGCCTAGACAGGACTGAGGAAAACCTGACAGACTGTGCCAGTATCAGTGTGGCGGCCTCAACCCTCTCCCAGTTCAATCAGGCTTTCCTTGAAGACCCACAGAGAGTTCAGGCTTATCTCCCCCTCCCTCAGCCTAGAGGGTCTTCCATCCCCCTCAGAGACCCACAGCTCCTCCCACCATGAAGCTGACCATAGCCTGAGGTCAAGCGGCAAAGACCCCAGGGGACAGGAGGTTGGACGCTCCCAAAGGGTGGAGTATCAGCCCGATGATGAGGAAGCCAGCAGATATTTCTGGCTTTGTGGGTCTCTCCTCTTTCAATGATTCAACGACTGAGTGTGGCGGTGTTCCAATAAAACATGATTTATAGACTGAAATCCAATTTTCATGTAATTTTCACAAGTTATGAAACTGTGTTATTTCCTCACCCATTTATAAAAGTAAAAACCCTTTCGAACTCCACAAAATCAGGCAGAGGGCTAGGTTTGGCCCCGGGCGGTAGTTAGCTGGGCTCTGCTCCATCCAGTTCAACAGCCTCATTTTGAAGCGAGCAAAGAGCCCTGAGAAGCTCTCAATAAACTGCCCAACATTAGTTAATTGATAGACAGGACCAAAACCCAGCTCTCTGGCGCCCGGCTGGCCCATAAGTGCTTAAATAAGGGAACCACAGAGTGCCACAGTCCCCTTTGAACTACAAACCCACAGGGTCTGCACTTAGGTTTTTTTTTTTTAATATTTATTTAGTTATGCATACAAGAATGGGGTACAGGCTAGAGGTGTGGGGGGTGAGAGGATTCACTAGAGACAGAGCCAGAAACAGAACAGGCAGATCAACAGAAATACACTGGCGAGGGCAGCAGCAGGTCTGCTGTGCCATGTGGGCCCCCTCCCCAGCCGGCAGCAGGGATCGAACTCGTGCTGCAGTGGCTGCGGTCTGCTTCATAGTGTGTTGCTTAACCCACTGCGCCACCAGGAAGGCCCCGTGCTTATGTTTTCTTATCACAGGTTGTTGCGTATTTCTCAGACCATCCCTCTAGCATCCTTCAGGAACCTAAGTGTCTGCCCACAGTTAAACTCCATGCCCCCTTTGCAAAAAAGAAAGAGCACTGGCTTCCCTCGGCAGAGGAGGGAAAGACCCTGTTGAATTTCTAGACCATGTGAAAACATTTCCCTCCCTCCATAAAGTCTCAGACATTAAATGTCCACTTAAGATTAAATTCATTACATGAATTACGGTAAGTGTGTTCAGCCATATATTTTATAATGATAATTAAAGCTGTTTAAATCATAATTAAAGTTGTGCTATAAAGTCTTAATGGGCGTTCTCTCATGTTGGAGTTGAAGCAGGCACCTGGGTCTTCATGGCGTATAGCCCAATCAACGAAGACCCTCAGAATCACAGCTTGCGCCCGGCACTCCCTTCATTCCCTAGAGATTACAATGATTTTTTCCTCCCCATCCTAATTACAACCCTTATGGATAATTTTAGCCAGATGAAAAACATCCAGAACCCAATTGACCAAGACATTTTGGGCCTTAAAGCGGGAGGGTGGGGGGGTGGGGGTGGGGGGGTGGAGACAGACACTAGTACCCCCAAAACAGCCTAAAAACAAAGCCAAAGTTCTGACCAGCCCAACTTAGGGGGGCCCACGCCCCGGCAGCAGCANGGGGGGGGGGGGGCAGACAGACACTAGTACCCCCAAAACAGCCTAAAAACAAAGCCAAAGTTCTGACCAGCCCAACTTAGGGGGGCCCACGCCCCGGCAGCAGCAGGTAAGACCTACTCGGATGACGTCAGCGAGGCAGAGCCCATCTGCCAGCGCACACATCCCAAACAAAGGATCTAGAGCATAAGCCAGAAATGATCTCAATTTTATTTTTCAAGACCCCGCTGTTCTTTGCAACCATACACATGATAACTAAATCAGGATTCTGTATTTGAGACGTAACAAAAACGTGTCCGTATGTGGCAGAGAGCAATTTTTTAAAAATTACTTTCTTTTCGATCTTCAGTCCAGAGCCCCCAAATACGAAGGTGCTTGGGAGCCAGGAGGGTGTTACCGGTGGAGAGAGAAGTTTAAGAGAATCGGGGAGACTACAGAAGGAGAGGCAAGAAGTAATAAAAGGACAATGCCACAGTGGCCAGGCTGCCAGAGCAGAGGGAGAGTGATGACCGAGAAAAGGTGAATAAAGCTTTTCTTTGCAAAACAAACATCACTGATGTTAATTTCAGATGAGCTCATCAAAAACAACTAGTCTGGGTTCAGCCCCCGGGGTCAGGGAGATTCTTTATGAAGCTGTCGACTGCACCAAGCCCAAGGCTAAAATGACAGGCTTTCTACACACTCACCGCCCAGCTACAGTCTGATGAGTAGAAAGTTAACCTCATATCACAAAATGAAAAACCAAGATTCAGTCTGCTCTGGTGTCCTCTGCAAATAGTGATCTCACTGTGAGATGACAACGGAAGAGGGAGTGACCAGGTCTGTACTTAAGTTCCCCCATCCTGCCAGGAACCACTAGTTTTTTTCTCTTTCCTACCTTGTGAAAGGGAAAGGAATGAGTTGGAAAATCAATGTCCTTTCCAGCGCCCCCACCCCCAGACTCTCTGCCGAGACTTGCTTTTTGTCCCCAAGTTCTCCAACCCCTGTGAGACACCGCTATTACAGCTGTCTGCTGAGCCCCACAAAATGGCTCCCTTTGTGCCACTTGCTCAGGACCCCAAGGCTGGCCATATAGGACTGCAGGTCGCGGTCCACGAAGAACAGAAGCCGGAAAAAGTGGCCTCGAAGCTTCCTGGTGAGGACCCCAGAGCTGCCCATGTCCCACCTTAAGGAGCAGAGTGGGCTTAGCCGAGACAATGTGGACATCGCCCGCAGAAGCCGCCCCCCTTCCGCCAAGTTCGGCAGCGGCTTGGAAAAGGGTTGCGGGCCCAGCCGCGTGCCCAGTGCCCCCTGCCCAAGAGCGGTGGGATGAGCCGCGAGAAAGACCGGGCTGCCCAGGTGGAGACGCTACGGAAGAGACAATGGATGTCTCGGGCCCCGCCCAAGCACAGGGTACCTCCTTCCACTCGGGAAGCCGGCCCAGGGCTGGACTCGTTCGGCAAACGTCAAAGGGGACAGCGAAAGAAGCGGGATGCAAAGACCAAGGTCCGAAGGTTCGAGCACAGAGGACCCGCTCCGACCCGCTCCGACCCGCTCGCCCACCTCCGGCTCCGACGGGCGCGCGGGAGCGCAGAAGCCGGGGTCTTTCCTTTGTTAGCACAGGGGAGACAGCAGGAAGAGGCTGAGGGTTGGGTGCTGGAGAGGTGGGGGTCACGACGCCCGGCCCCGCCCAAATACAAATGCCACCTGCCGGGCGGGCCGAGCGGTGGGAGCCCGCGGGGCCCGATCCCAGCGGCCGCACGAGCCGACTGCCCCGCCCGGCGCGGCGCCGCCACCTGCCCCGGGCCAGTGCAGAGGCAACGCGTGGCCCGGGGGTGGGACAATAGGCCCCGAGCGAGGGCCCCCCCGGGGCTGCCCGGGCACAGAGGTCAAGACCACCGCCCCGGGGCCGGGCCAGTGGCCCCGAAAAGGGCTGGAAACGAGCCCTCTCGCACAAGTCCACCACGAACCCCCCTGCGCCCCCGCGAACCAGGGCGGCGGCCCCGGCCCTCCCCGGCCCCTCGCCCCCGAAGAGGAATGAATGGGAGGCCAGCGGCAATCGGGCGGGGCCCGCGCCGCACAAAGGCGGCACCCGCGACGAGCGGCCGCCCGGCGTTCGCCTGCGCCGCGCCCGGGCACGTTGCGGACACCAACCGGCCGCCAGCCCACGCGGCCGCGCCGGGCAGCGGCCCGCCCGCCCCCGAGTCCCGCGGCCCCTGCGCCTCACCGGGAACTATTCCTGCTGTTGGGGTCCACGCCCTTGAAGGTGGTGGTGGTGGTCATGGCGCCGGGGAGAGAGGTAGGCTGGCGCTGGAGCAAAGCGCAGGGAAGGTCGGGTCCGAGCGACCGAGAGCAGGTGCCCAGCCCAGCACGGCGACCGCTGCTGGAGCCTCCGCCGCCTCCTGCCTGGCAAGCCGCCGCCTTTATAGACGCTCAAGCCCCGCCCCCGCCCCGCCCGCATTGGCCAATTCAAACGGCTCTTTTCGCTCCTATTGGCTCTCTCGAGTGCCAAGCACGGAGCGGCGTCGTTACGGGCTGGGAAGGTCCCTGCTTAGCCTGAGCCCGCCCCCTTCCTGGTGTGCGAAGGTCTAGGGAAGTACCCCCTCCCCCAGCCCCCAGTCTCGGAGGTGATTGGACAAAGGACCAACCTGCCCTGCGCGGGGTACATGTGGTGCTCGCTGTCACTTACAAAAGTTACCTGCTCCAGGGAAAAAGCTCGATCGCGGCGAGTGGGAGTGCACAAATCGTGGGCAGATCTGTCGTGGTTGCAGTTCATTTATTTGCCTTATTCACGGTGGGATAGTAAGGTTAAACTCCTGAAGGGATGAAAGTTACTGCTACAGCAGTAACTTTATTTATTGGCTACCTACAGTGAGACTCGTTTAGAAACCCGACAGTCCCAAAGCACTATGACTCAGCAGCCGGAAAGCACGCCGAGATGATCCCTTTTAAAGGGCTGGAAATTCTTTACATTTTCATGCTACTATTTAGCTGTAATGGGTGGTGCATGCACTAGCCCAAATTACAGCCGTCCCGATTTGAGGGCCTGTTCTAAGGCTGGTTAATTCCCTGCGGGGAACGGCCACATCTTTGGCAATCAAGACTGTGAAGCTACTCAGACCTCCGCAGCTGTTCATAACCCTAACGTCGGGAAACTTCCACCTGTCTGGGTAAGTCTATCCCTACAACAAATGCAGACACACTTGGAGGGCTCAGGAATGACCATTTACAAGATCATAAAAGGAAAGTCTTGAGCAAACAAAGAGTGGAGGCTTCTGATGTCATGCATGTTTCCTCAAAGCAGATCTCTTCTTCAGTATTTCCATAAAAATCGAACTACATTCCTCTTGCCTGGTGCCCTCCTTCCAGGCAGTTAGAAGTTTGTACACATGGTTAACTACTGCTTTGGTTAACTACTTGCAGGGGAGCTGAAGATAAGTTCTTCTATTCTAGAACGCACACACACACACACATTTATCTTTTATAGACACACACACATATATAAGATTTATTTATTTATGCATACAAGAGCTGGGGTGTAGGCCAGAGGTGGGGGACGGGCAGGGGCAGGTGAAAGGATTCACCAGAGACAGAGTGGGAAGCAGAACGAGCAGATCTACTGAAATACACTGCTGAGGGGAGCAGCAGGAAAAACAGGAGAGGTCTGCTGTGCCATGTGTGTCACCTCCCTGGCAGGGCATCGAACTCACAGACAGTGGCTGCAGATAGCTTCATAGTGCTGAGACTTAACCCCATGCACTACCAGGGAGGCCCAAGCACATAGATTTTTATGTGCTTACTACAAAAGCATGAGGTGCCCCACTTGTTTGGATTGGAATTTTTCCACTATTAAAAAGCTGAGCCTAGAGCCTCCCTGGTGGCGCAGCGGGTTGAGCGCCACACTGTGAAGTATAGGCGGCATAGTAGTGCGAGTTCGATCCCCGGCCAGGGAGAGGACCCACATGGCGCAGCAGACCTGTCCTGCTTTGCCCACTGCTCCCCTCAGCAGTGTATTTCAATGGATCCTTCTGTTTTGCTCTGGTGAACCTGCCACTCTGTCTCTGGTGAGTCCTCACACCTCTGGCCTGTACCCCAGCTCTGGCATGCATAAGTAAATTTAAAAAAAAAAAAAAAAAAAGCTGAGCCTAAATTTTCCCAGCCTAAAAAAAAAAACAAAAAAAAAAAACAAAAAAAAATACAAAAAAAAAATACAAAAAAAAAAAAAAATAAAAAATAAATTTTCCCAGCCTTAAAAAAAAAAAAAAAGACAGAAACACCCTTTCAGACAAATCTAGCAGTGAGTATGCATGCCCTCCTTAGAAATCATGTAATTATCAAGGAGGGATGGGAACACGGTGGTTGCCAGCTCTGGCTCTCTTGGGAGAAACCGGTTTCTTAATCCTTCTTAGTACTAGTTTCCTCATTTGAAAAATACGAACAAAAGAGTTTCTAGACTCCATGGAGTTGATAAAGACGCAATGACCTGATGGGTATCAAGCACTTGGCTGCACACATAAAAAGTCATCAAAGAAATTACTCTTTTTACTATCAAACTTACTTAGAGAGTAATCACATATTTTTTAAAAATCTGAAATTTTTTTTGTGTTAAAGGAAAGACTTGAATTAAACACTCAAGATTTTTTGTTTTGTTTTGTTTTGTCTTAAACTTTTTTTGTTTTGTTTTTTACATTTATTTATTTATGCATACAAGAGCTGGGGTACAGCCCAGAGTCACGGGAGGTGAGAGGATTCACCAGAGACAGAGTGGGGAGCAGAACAGCAGATCCAATGAAATACACTGCTGAAGGGAGCAGCGGGCAAAGGAGGAGAGGTCTGCTGCACCATGTGGGTTGCCTCCCTGGCCGGGGGGATTGAATTTGTGCTGCTGTGCCACGGATGCTTTACAGTGCGTTGCTCAACCCACCGCACCACCAGGGAGGCCCCCTAAACTTTTGTTTTTTACTTTCCTTATTTCCCCCATCCCCTGTAGGGTAGCAGGAGACAGGCTAGCATGGGACAACAGGGCTGGACTGGAAATGAAAAACCCTAGCTTCAGGTTCTACTTCCTCCCAGTGAAAGTCACTTTTGAGCCCAGCAACCTCATCGGTAATATGGGGTCAACAGCAGCTATTCTGAACTGCTCTGAGGGTCAGAATGAGATAATTTTAAGGATATTGTACTTCAGGTAAACAAAAGCTTTCTGTTAGAGACTGCCACTCTGGCTATACAGCAGAATAGCTCACTGGCTTTCATAGGATATAGCTGAATGAGGCTCTTACTGGAAATTTACAGAACTGGAATTTCCAGAGATAGGACACAGTGATGGGTATCTTTTTTTTTTTTTAAAGATTTATTTATTTATGCGTACAAGCACTGGGGTACAGGCCAGAGGTGTGGGGGGCGGTGAGAGGATTCACCACAGAGAACGGGAGCAGAACAGGCAGATGAACAGAAGTACACTGCTGAGGGCAGCAGCGGGCGAGGCAAGAGAGGTCTGCCGCGCCATGTGGGTCCCCTCCCTGGCCGGCGGCAGGGATCGAACTCGTGCTGCAGTGGCTGTGGTTTGCTTCATAGTGTGTTGCTTAACCCACTGCGCCACCGGGGAGGCCCAGTGATGGCTATCTTTAAGAAGTTAAACAGGTAATTCTGGAATATAGCTTGGTCTGATAACCTCTGCTTCAAAGATAAGGAATCAGTCCTAGAAGAACCGCTTTAATCTACTCTCATTTATGAAAAAAGGGTAAATTTATGTAAAACAGTTGACTCAGAATGTTTCAGGTGGGTCCATTTGGCACAGTCATTATACTTTTAAGAAAAATTCCAAGAAATTTGTGGAATAACTTCACCTCCTCTTTATTTGTTCACTTTACAGGTTTTTTTTTTAAAGATTTATTTATTTATGCACACAAGCGCTGGGATACAGGCCAGAGGTGTGGGCAGTGAAAGGATTTACCAGAGACAGAGTGGGGAGCAGAACAGGCAGATGGACTGATATACACTGCTGAGGGGAGCAGCAGGAGGCAGGAGAGGTCTGCTGTGCCACGTGGGTCCCTCCCTGGCCGGAAGCAGGGATCGAGCTCGTGCTGCAGTGGTTGCGGTTTGCTTCATAGTGCGTTACTTAACCCACTGCGCCACCAGGGAGGCCCCATACTTTACAGTTTTGAATAAAGTCACTGTATTCCACTTTCTGCTGCAAGATGGAGATTTGGGGCAAAACAGATTTTTTTTTTTTTAAGATTTCTTTATGCATACAAGCACTGGGGTACAGGCCAGAGGTGTGTCGGGGGGTGAGAGAATCCACCAGACAGAGTGGGGAACAGCACAGGCAGATCAACTGAAACACACTGCTGAGGGCAGCAGTGGGCGAGGCAGGAGAGGTCTGCCTGCGCTATGTGGGTCCCCTCCCTGGCCGGCAGTAGGAATCGAACCCGTGCTGCAGTGGGTGCAGTTTGCTTCATAGTGCGTTGCTTAACCCACTGCGCCACCAGGGAGGGCCCAGAAAAACAGATATTATGACATACAGTTCTGCTATAATAATAACCTTTGCTCCAGATGACCAATTCAGTTGAAAATGGGACACTAATAAAATTATTTTGTCCAAAACAACAACACAGAACAGGATCAAAAAATGCAGAAAGATGGGGGAGATGTGAACATCCGTTTTTCAAATCACTAAGACCTATCATTATGACTTCTAAATGCAGGCTTCTATATCAATATAAAAGTGTTCCAGGGCCTCCCTGGTGGCGCAGTGGATAAAGCAACGCACTATGAAGCAAACCGCAGTCACTGCAGCACGAGTTCGATCCCTGCCGCCGGCCAGGGAGGGGACCCACATGGCGCAGCAGACCTCTCCTGCCTGTCCCACTGCTCCCCTCAGCAGTGGATTTCAGTTGATCTGCCTGTTCTGCTCCCTGCTCTGTCTGTGGTGAGTCCTCTCACCCCCACGCCTCTGGCCTGTACCCCAGTGCTTGTGTGCATAAATAAATAAATCCTTAAAATAAATAAATAAAAGTGTTCCAGTTATAGTGTAAGTATAAGCCTAAAGAAAGACACAGGACATTTTATGATTAGAAATGGTCTAGTAGCTATATCATACTTTTATGCTTTCTAATAGTTTGTAAAACCACTAAAATATTTAACACAGGTTAAAATAGAGCAGCTGTGAAGCCTCCCTGGGTTAACGTCTCAGCGTTATCAAGCTATTGTCAACCACTGCAGCACCAGTTCAATCCCCAGCCAGGGAGCTGACCCACACGGCGCAGCAGACCTCTCCTGCCCAGTGCGCTTCTCAGCAGTATTTTTCAGCCTTCTCTGCTCCCCAGTCTGTCTCTGGTGAATCCTCTCAAACCCTTCACCCCCCCATACCTCTAGCCTACACCCTAGTTCTTATATACATAAAATAAAGTGTGCAAAACAGAGCAACTGTGATTATTTTTCTTTTTTTTTCCTCTAAAGATTTACTATTTATGCATACAAGAGCTGGGGTACAGGCCAGAATCCAGGGAGGGAGGTGAGAGGACTCACGAGAGACAGAGTGGGGGGCAGAACAGTCAGACTGACTGAAACACACCGCTGAGGGGAGCAGCGGGCACAGCAGGAGAGGTCTGCTGCGCCACGTGGGTCCCATCCTTGGCCGGCAGCAGGGATCGAACTCATGCTCCAGTGGCTGCGGTCCGCTTCACAGTGCGTTGCTTAACCCAGTGCACCACCAGGGAGGCCCGGGCAACTGTGATTAAACTGGGTAAAGATTTAAAATCCTGGCCTTCTCCATCTTTGCTGGCCTTTCTCTCCACTTTCCTCCTCTATCTGCACAATCCCAGTGTTACACTGGGTGCAATTTAAAACCACTGCAATTTTCACCTGCTCCCCCTGCCGCGGCCCCGCCCCTTCACCTGCTTTTTTTAGACACTAGTTCCCCTTTATCTGCAGCGGATACATTCCAAGACCCCCAGCATATGCCTGAAACTACAGAGAGTGCCAAACCCTATTTATACTACATTTTTTCCTAAGTATACATTCCTATGACCGAGTTTAATTTCTAAGTTAGATACAGTAGGGGCTCCCTGGTGGCGCAGTGGGGTAAGCAACGCACTATGAAGCAAACTGTCAGCCACTGCAGCACAAGTTCAATCCCTGCCCAGGCCAGGGATGACATAACAGACCTCTCCTGCCTCTCCCCGCTGCTCCCCTCAGCAGTGTGTTTCAGTCAGTCTGCCTGTTCTGCTCCCCGCTCTTTCTCTGGTGAATCCTTTCACCTGCCTGGACTCTGGCCTGTACCCCAGCTCTTGTACGCATAAATAAATAAATCTTTAAAAAATAAATAAATACATTAGATACAGTAAGGTTAAGAACCATAACGGTAATAAAATAAGTATATACTGTATTATCATAAAATAATCATATACTGTATTAAGAGTATGAAAGAAAATCAGCGAGTTTCAGGTAAAGGAAACATTCACTTTGCAGAGGCTGAGTCCGCAGCAATAAGCCCTATCAGGGGCCTCCCGGGTGGCGCAGTGGGTTAAGCAACGCACCATGAAGCAAACCTCAGCCACTGCAGCACGAGTTCGATCCCTGCTGCCGGCTGGGGAGGTGACCCACAGGGCGCAGCAGACCTCTCCTGCTGTACCCGCTGCTGCCCTCAGCAGTGTACTTCTGTTGATCTGCCTGTTCTGCTCCCCGCTCTGACTCTGGTGAATCCTCTCACCCCCCCATCCATACCTCTGGGATGTACCCCAGTGCTTGTATGCATAAATAAATAAATCTTTAAAAAAAATAAGCCCTATCAGATACCGTCTACAGGGGAGTAGGAATCCGAAGTCTAGAGCACCCCCTTTCCCAGTGATCTGTAGGTTCCAACCAAAGCAAGTATTTTCTCAAGATAGATTTTTATCTCTCAGAGGTTTTGCCTTCCTTCCATAGACCGCATGTGCCAAGAGATAATGACACTCTATTAAGTATGCACGTCCTTCTGCCTGCAAGTTAACACACATCCAGGATGTGTTTCTGCATGTGTCTGCTGTAACGTAACCCCAGCTTTTTACTGAGAAACCGGCCTGTACCAACACTATATAAACCAGACAGAGAGCTGGTGGCTGGGATGCCTTTCCTACTGGTTTCCTTTCAGTTACTCCTCAGCCTGGACTACAATACTATCTCCCTTACACAGTGGTGTGAGTATAGCCTTTCCTAAAATCTGGGAATTAAAGGTGTCTATTATGTTAATGAAGGTAACTTTTGGAAAACACCTGAAGATGATGGGTGATTGCCAGGGAAACTAACTGTAATGAAGAGTGGAGATTTTTGGGCCTTCCCTGGTGGCACAATGGGTTAAGCAACACGCTAATAAGCAAACCACAGCCACTGCAGCAAGAGTTCGAATCCTGCCTCCGGCCAGGGAGGGACCCACATGGCGCAACAGACTTCTTCTGCCTCACCCACTGCTCCGCTCAGCAGTCTGTTTCAGTCAATCTGACTGTTCTGCTCTCCACTCTGTCTCTGGTGAATCCCCTTACCTCCTGCAACTCTGGCCTGTTCCCCAGCTCTTGTATGCATAAATAAATCTTTAAAAAAAAAAAAAAGAGTAGAACTTTCTATCCTGCTTCCTATTCCTGAGGTTGTTCAAGAATCCATGGTCAGTGAATAATTCATGCCAATGTAATCAAGCCCCCTAAAACCCCAAAAGGAGGGGCTTCAGAGAGCTTCCAGATTTTGACCCTACAATCCACCCCGTGAGGGTTTTCTGCCATACAAATTATATATACATTTCCCTGGGAAAACATGAACATTGCAGCCATGACCCACAAAAGTAAATACAATAAAGCAATGCAACAAAATCAACAGAATACAAATAAACCTAGGCAGGGCACCAACCTAGGGCCAAAAGATAAGATTATTGGCACCAGCAGATGATCCACCACGTCTGCTGCCGAAAGCACCGATCATAGGAGGTAGAACCACTCACGGCATCTGCCGTCTCACGCCAGGAGCCATCAGGCCTCCTGGCCTTCTCTGGCTGTGGTCTCAGTCATAAGCCACACACCGCACCCACCCCCAGGATGCTCTCACTCTCGGGATTGCGATACTAAACTTTTGGGGGTAATCGTCCAGTCTCCAGGGTACTGTCTGCTGTCACTCCAACACTCGGCTTTCATAACCACCACATGACACGCAGCCCCTGCACTCAGGAGGGGTGAGGGGTGAGAGGCTCCACCAGACAGAACAGGGGGCAGAACAGGCAGATGGACTGAAACACACTGCTGAGGGGAGCAGCGAGCCAGGCAAGAAAGGTCTGCCGGGCCATGTGGGTCCTCCCCCTGGCCGGCTGCAGGGATCGAACTCGTGTTGCAGCACCTGCGGTTTGCTTCATAGTACGTTGCTTAACCCACTGCACCAACAGGGAGGCCCCAATTACGTATTTTTAACACAGCTTAATGCATAGTCTTAATATTTTCTATTCATTCCACTTTATTAGTCAAAGAAAATGCTGGTCCTTTGCTATTGGACTTGGTTAAACAACTGAATGCATTGCCCATTCACAAAGATTTCTAAGAAGCTTTCTTCCCAACCCACAACATTGCAGGGTGCCACAGTAAATGTCACTTAAGAGTGACTTAACTACATACATTTATACATTCTGCACCCATCTCTCCTAAAGCCAAATTTAGTGTACGTCTGTCCATTCTTTTCAAGGCCTGTCCTCACACACACAAGGACAGATCAGGGCTCTGAGACACAGACCAAGGAATTCATTTTGTCTTAAAACTCATTTGTCATTGGGTCTCCCTGGTAGTGCAAAGGGTTAAGCACCAAACTATGAAGCAGCCACAGCCATTGCAGCATGAGTTCGATCCCTAGCCAGGGGACCCACATGGCACAGCAGACCTCTCCTGCCTCACCTGCTGCTCCCCTCAGCACTATATTTCAGTTCATCTGCTTCTTTTGCTCCCCACTCTGTCTCTGGTGACTCCTCTTTACCCCCACACCTCTGGCCTGTATCCCAGTTCTGGTATGCAAAAATAAATATATATTTTTTGTCTTTAAAATTTATTTAGGAAAGAAAAGAGAGAAGGACTCCCAGGTAGATGGTACCTGGGAGGGGCAGAGAGAGCTGAGGTATAAATAAATCCTAAAGAAAAAAACAACTCATTTGTCATTAAAAATAAAACAACCGAGTCCGCCCTGGTGGTACAATGGCGTAAGCAACACACTGTGAGGCAGACCGCAGCCACTGCAGCATGAGTTCGATCCCTGCTGCCGGCTGGGGAGGTGACCCACATGGCGCAGCAGACCGCTCCTGCCTTGCCCGCTGCTCCACTCAGCAGTGTACTTCAGTCCATCTGCCTGTTCTGCTCCCCGCTCTGACTCTGGTGAATCCTCTCACCACCCCCACACCTCTGGCCTGTACCCCAGTTTTTGTATGCATAAATAAATAAATCGCTAATTAAAAAAAAAACAACAACAATATGCTACCAGGGAGGAACAGAGGTTAAATCTTTAAGGGCTGGAAAGAGGCCTGAGTTCAGTCCCTGCCAGGGAGCTGACCCACATGGTTCAGCAGACCTCTCGTTTGACCTGCTGCTCTCCATAGCAGTGTATTTCAGTCCATCTGCCTGTTCTGCTCCCCACTCTGTCTCTGGTGAATCCTCTCACCCTCCACACCTCTGGTCTGTACCCCAGTTCTTCTACACAAAAAAATTAAAAATCTTACAATAAAGGAATAATTCCTTAAAAAGTAAAACTCAGTTGTCATTAAATAAATGAACTGACCAAGAAGATTCAAATATGGAAAATGGTTTTAAGTTCTTGCCCTGCCATTATTTAAAGGGAAACAAAATGATACACAAACCCTAAGGCCTGACATGTTCTCTTCAGGTCTTTTTTATTCTAAATTGTGGAGCTAGAGCATATTGTTACATTGCCCCATTATTTCCTGCTCCTCTTAAATTAAACTGAGACTTTATGGTTTTAATTTGCCTTATCTTAGTGCCACAAGGGGTTAAGTCTCAGCACTATGAAACTATCTGTAGCCACTCTGGCACATTTGACTCCTGGCCATGGAGGTGACCCACACGGTGCAGCAGACCTCTCCTGCCTCACCTGCTGCTCCTCTCAGCAGTCTATCTGCCTATTCTGTTCCCCAATCTGTCTCTGACAAATCCTCTCACCACCCCTCACCCCAGCCCCTCTGGCCTGCACCCCAACTTGTATATGCATAAATAAATCTTTTATTTTAAAGATTGCCTTATTTTGGGCCTCCCAGGTGGCACAATGGGATAAGCAATGCACTATGAAGCAAATAGCAGCCACTGCAGCACAAGTTCGATCCTTGCCGCTGGCCAGGGAGGGGACCCACATGGCACAGCAGACCTCTCCTGCCTCGCC
>JAGFMF010011935.1:520938-536074 GCA_019455555.1 Galemys pyrenaicus | reverse complement strand
GTATGCAAGAATTTTTATGTTGTTCTTTTTTTTGTTAAACATCGAGAGCAAAATAACTTACTGGAATATAAAGAGAAGAGCTGGATGAGCATGCCGGTAATGGAGAAAGGGGGTGTTTTCACAGACCAGTATTTCCCCATCCCATCTCCATTTGATGTCGATCAAAACATACCATTGGCCATTTAGTTAAAAAAAAAAAAAATGCAATATGCTTGTGCACATACACCAGTTACTTTATGTACAATAAAGGAATGGGGAAGGGGAAAACGAAAGAATAGAGAAAACTATACTGTAGTAGTCAGGATGTGGTGGAACCAAATTGCGGTTTTCTAATTGAGAATGTCTTCTTGGTCTGGAGGAACAGAGTTCTGGAGTAAAGTAGCAGGTTCCCTTTTCAGTAGACACCTCCTGTCTGCTGCTGGAACACATCAATTGTATCTTCATCCTCCATTTCCAACTAGCGTGGAAGAGAAAAAGGTAAATTGAAGACCACTGATTAAACTTAACATTGTAAACCATCAAACTTAAAATAGCCCGGAAAAAAGCAAATCCCAGGGTTCATTATCTTCAGCATCCCAGACCCTAACGTGGCATCAGACTTGGCTTCACATTATCTTCCACTTGGTATTCCTTTTTATTAGGGTTATAAACACTTTTTTAAGTTAAAAACCTGAGTGTATCTTCCAAGGGTGAGATTGATTTCTCTCATTCATCACAAGAACTCAGCTCCTCCTTGTGGCTACGTACTATAATTGCTTCTTTCCTTGTGAGTTGTAGTGGAATCGCTTCTTAAGAGTCTAGCCAATGGAAATGTCATCAAAAGGTTTTCCCCTCAGGAACAACTCAAAGACACTTCAAAATTTTGATGATCATCAACACAAGCTGGATGTGGTGCTTCATTCATACCGTTATTTATTACGTTCTAGTTTTAATGGGATTAAGAAATAAATTAAAACACACAGGATTCAATTTAAGTTTGTTCCCCCTTACTCCCCCAAAACTGAAAGACTTAAATGTAATTTAAGAGTACAAAAGGAAACAAGCTTCTGCCATAGCCAACAGCCCAGTCAATCCCTTACCAAGTGGCAGTACAACCGAAGTGATATGTAAAGAGATTAAGGGATCAGAAAGTTACACTCTGTAAAGGGTTTGGAAAACCACCTATTACCAAGAACCTGCCACCTATCACCATCAAACTAAGCCACCAAGAGAGTTGAGTGAGAGCCATTAGCTCCCTTTAGTTCCCAAGGATTCAGTATGAAAAGCACAAATAAAACGGTCACAATTAACAGCCGTCGATCACCTGTGGGGAACTCTGCCTACGATCAACAGAAAAACAAAAACATTCTGAAGAACCAGAAAGTTTTATTTTCTCAAAAAATTGCTGGCAACAGGAAAAAAATAGGTTAAACTAAATGACTTATTTGCTCCACTAAATGATAGCTAGATCGTTTATAACCACTGGCATTTCCTGACCCTATTACTTTTTTTTTTTTAAAGATTTTTTTATTGGGTACAGGCCAGAAGTGCGAGGATCCACGAGACAGAGTGGGGAACAGAACAGGCAGATCAACCAAAACACACTGCTGAGAGCAGCAGCGGGCAAGGCAGGAGAGGTCTGCCGCGCCATGTGGGTCACCTCTCTGGCCGGCAGCAGGGATCGAACTCGTGCTGCAGTGTCTGCGTTCTGCTTTATAGTGCGTTGCTTAACCCACTGCGCCACCAGGGGAGGGCCCTATTACTACTTTTTGTGTTTCCCCTTGGTCACGTAATTATTTTTTAAAGATTTACTTTGACTTATACAGCCAAGAATTGAGGTGTAGGTCAGAGGCCGGGGGGAGTGGTGGTAAGAAGAGTCACCAAAAACAGAGTGGGGAGCAGAAGAGTCAGATCTCCTGATGTACACTGCTGAAGGGAACAGCGGGAAATAGGAGAGGTCCGCTATGCCACGTGGGTCTGCTCCCTGGCTTGGGATTAAACTCAGGCCACGGTGGCTGACTATAGCTTAACAACACTGAGACTTAAACCCCTGAGCCACCAGAGAGGTCCTATTTACATAGTTTTGAACTCTATTAAGTAGCTATGTATTCCAGTGCCAAAAGTTCATAAATTCATAAAGCTGTTGAGGAAAATTTTTAAGTTTAGGTTTTTTCCTAGTTAACATAAAGAGCGTTTTACCTGTGCAGGTGTGTCTGTTTCATTGATTGGTTGCCCGTCAAATCGGAATCTGATCTGCCTCATCGACAAACCCTGGACAAGAATTTAAAAGCAGTTAAGTATGTAGGAAAAAGGTATGGTTAAGAACTCCACTTTATTTATTTTTAATATAAGTTTTTTAATTTACATGTATTTGACATCAATTGTAATCCCCATGGATTCCCCATCACCGTAACACCAGTGCACCATCACCTCAGTCCCCTGTGCTCCCATCTGCCATCAACCCTTCCCCTCTTCCCTCCCCAAGTGTCCCCAGTTTGTCCTTGTCTTTTCATTTTTGGTTTTTGTTTCTTTCTTGTAGTTGTTATTATTATTATTATTATTATTGAAGAACTCCACTTTAAATAAAACTAAGCACAAATGTTTATTAAAAAATGCCTAAATAAATGATCACCAGTAAGTTTCACTTTCACTACCTTTTACTTAATAAATGATCACCAGTAAGTTTCACTTTCACTACCTTTATACTTAATCAAGTGCTACCAATTACCTCAATAAAACTGGGGGGGGGGAATCCATAAACTTTATAGGTAAAGTAGCTAAGAAAAAAAGTACGTTGGACTCTTTAGAAAAAAATGTTTTAAAAGGTCTTTGAAACGTTACTCCAAGCTCGAACTGATCATACCTGGGGGAGGGGGAAGGAGGGGTAGCTAACCTTGCATTTAAATAAAAGATACTGAAAGGAAAATTAAAACACAGAGAGCAGCATTTCTTGATGCTTGTCAGAGTTCTCCAAAAGACACCCTTAATAACAACAGAAAGTCTAAAGAGGTATAGTAAGTAAAACTGCCTGGAAAACTACCTTACCTTCATTTCTATCACCATGCAGAAGTTAACATATGTCTCAAAGCAAACCACAGGTATTCAACAAGTTCTTATCCTTGTCAGGGCATTCCCGACAGAACACAAGGCATTAACTGTCCTGGAGCCCTAAGACCATAATCCATACCCATGAAATTCCTGGACTAGCTCAAAAGAAGCACCTGCCTTTTAATTTGCTTCTCAGTATTTACTGGAACCTGTAACTACTTATTGTCAACTTCTCACTAGAAAGTAAACTCCAGGAGGGCCAAGAACCTGAACTGTCTTAGTTACACTAGATTTATATCCCTTGCACACAATCGTGAGGGAATAAGGAATAAAAAGCCCATCTACCCAAGCTTTTTTTTTTAATTTAAAAAGAAAATGTAAAAGTTAAGTCTAAAGCTAACTTGGGGAGCTTTATTACAGAGGGAATTGACAATTTTTAGTTGTTTCAACCAAGGATATGAGTTTAAACATGTCCCTTCCACGCGTTTCAGTCAGGTCCAGTGTTTCACTTATCAGCATTACCTACTTGAAACAGGCGGGAAGGTTAAAGGAGCAAAACAGCAAAACTCAAACTGCAGTCAAAAGCAGATAGGAAAAAAAAGTATATTTCAAAGCGTGTTGTGAAACATTACTTTGAAAAACTGCTTTCTAGGAACCATCTCACAGAGGCACTCCAAAGTGTGCTCAACACTAAACTGTATTATTACACAAACTCCTTGGCTTGAAATTTAAGAGAAAATTTAATCTAGTTCTGAAGTACAAAAATATTAACAAAGTTATCATCTCACACCTGTATTCCCTTCCTTTAACAAGGGCTCACTGAATCAGCCCTAAACACAAAGGTCATATTGCTCATTTTACCACCTCAACCAGAAGAGTACAGGTAAGCCCCAACAGGTAGGTGTCACCCACAACCTCAGTCCATTCATGACCAATTTAATGTGCGCAACCAAGAACTGATGCCAACTCGTTTGGTAGTACATCTGACATACTGCAGATGCATTTTCTGTGCTCTCTGAAACCAACTTAACACTCCATGAAATCATCTGCAAATATGCAAGAGAATGGAATAGTATGCTCTTCATTAGTTAAAGTGATTGACATGGACAAATTCCAATTCCACATACATAAGACTTGCAAAACTGCAAAAAGGCAGTTTTCCTCACTCTTTAGGCGACTTGTTTTCATTGTTATTAAGGATGTTTTTCTGTTGGAGAACTCTTTGACATACATCAAGACTTGCAACTATAAAGACATTAAAGACTCCTGACTACAACAAAATACTGAGCATATTCTTTTTCTTTCTTTATTACCTCTGTTGGCAAGACCATAAAAGTCAATGGCAAGACTGATTCAAAACAAAAGGAGAGAAAAAGGCAGGCGCAAAACACAAACTGTATTCCTTTTTGCAACCTGTTTCTGTATTTTCCTTAACAAGAACAAAGCTTCCAGGTGCTTCAATTCCAGAAGTCAGAAAACATGCCTTTAAGATTTTATAAACCACGTCCAGTGTTCAAATACAGTCTATAATTACTGTATAAATTATCTGAGCTTTATCGAGTTGTGAGTCCCGAAGAGTTCTACATTGTTCTTTGGATCAGTTCCTCATTGCACAAAAATGAACTGAACGAAACCGATTTTCTTTGCTCCCTGAAACCAACTTTCACTGCATGAAATAATCTGTATATCCACAGAGAATGGAATAGTGTGCTCTTAATTAGCTAAAAAGGAGTGACTGACATGAAATGGACAAACTCCAGTTCTACATATGAAAGACAAGCTTATTTACAAACCAGGCTTTGACCGCTAGGAGTGTTCCTCATCATCTTATAAGCACTTAACAGGTTCTGTACACCAAGATGGGGGGGCTCGGTTGCTAGAGGAATGGTCAACAAAAAGACTATCTTTATGGCACTTCCATTTTGGTGCATGAGCCAGTGACCAATGGCAAACACCCCCTGCTGTACCCCAAAAAGAGTTCTGTGATGATAGGAACAGGAACACTTTGAACTCATCAGAGTTCTGCAAGTAACTGAGCAAGGGTAAATGAGAGAAGACGGTTGAACATGCACTGCAGTCTCAAATGGAAGTGTAATGTAAGTTATGTAATTTAAATAGTTGCCACATTAAAAAGCTAACTGGCAAACCCTAATTTCATATACTCAAAATACTATCATTCTCGATATGTAACCAACATTTAAAAAGCTGAGACACTTGACTGAGCTTTCAAAATCTGGTATATATTTTACACTTTATAGCACCTTTCAATTTGGACAAGCCTCATTTTAAGTGGTAAATAGTCACATGTAGCTTGTGGCTGTGTTAAGACAACATAGATTTAGGTAGAGAACATATATGTATGGATTTTTATCTGAATTACAAAGCATCATCAAAAATGACTTCAAGGTTTTGATGTCATAACTGGACAAAGAATGGTGCTATTTATTGAGTAAAAGCACCAGAGAAAACGATTTCTACAAGTAAAATCAAAAGTCCTCTTGCATGTTCCGTTCGAGATGCCCATTAAGCCATCTCCTAGAACTCCTCCAGAAGTGAGTTTATTAGGAAGTTAGTATGAGCATTCAATTGGTCAAGAATTCTCAACTGAGCCCCTTACCTCTGAAAAAAAACCCAACAGAAAAGTTTGGCTTTGCAAATTAGATATTTTAGACTTCTGATAGTCTAAAAAGGACTGGCTCAATTTTGATTCTTCAACTCACTTTTCCACAGAGACACCAGGTTTCAGTTAAAATCCAGATTATTCCCAACCGAAGAGGAAATTGTGAATACTCATTTTTCCAAGTTCTTCCTGGATCAGATCTTCGTATTTGCATTCCAACAGGTAAGCAGTGGAATTATGTCATGGGCACTAATGCTTTTTCCCCTTCAGTGTAATGGCCCCTACAGTTTTAGTCAAAGATAATCCCAATCTTAAGCCTAGTAACTCAGAAATACAAGAAAAACTTTCACACTAAAGAAGGCACTCAATTTATTCTAACATGGCAGTTAAAAAAGTTTTCTGAAGTTTTAACTGACCTAGTAAATCTTAGAGACAATCTCCTGTAAGGACAGCCTAGAGTACTCAGGTGGGTTCTTTTTTTTTTTTTGGCATATAGCATGGCCCAGCACATGGTAGGCATGTGATAAAACAGCCCATCAATAAACTCTTGAGGCCCCTATTGAGAATGCTGAAAATCTTGAAAATATGCACAGTAAAATGTTCATGGTTAAAAGCTAGGCGGTGAGAGCATGGGTATCAGGTATTCAGCATCAGGTTTTTTTCAGCTTTGCTCTGTGAAGTTTTCATAATTAAATGCCGAAAACCTAAGTTTTAAAAACTAAAATTTCGTGGTAATTAGGAAAAAATTATGCAGAGAATTCTGAAAACCTCATTTAAGCATGTGTTTCAATGTGTATAAGGTTTTGCTACGTACGATCTTCAAAATGATTACCTTTGAGAATTCCCCTGTCACCTGCAGGGGCACTAGTGTTCAAATCTGGAAGTCAACGGTGCAGAAATTCCTGAGCACTATTAATAAGTACGTCTTTACTACTAAAAGGTTTTTACCAAAATCCATCAAATAAGACTATATTGGATATTTTGTCTTCATGAGGAACAAAGATTTTTTTAAGGACAATTTGCAATGTAGATAAATTGTCAAATAAAAGAGATTTTCACAAATTTTATATTGCACATTCAAGGTAAAACACCCAGAAAAACACCCAACAGGTCATTGTTAGATTAAGTTGCCTAGGAACCAAATTTTGTATTGCCTGCAAAAGTCACCTTTAAAGTTGTCTCTATACTGTTAGACTCAGTATCACAAAAGGAAACTTCTTTTGTCTTAAAGTTTGCATTTATCTCTCAGCATCTGTTCATTTCTACTTCCTCTTTATGTCTATTTACTATTTTCTGAGTAAAATGCAAATAACCCTATAACACAGGAATGTTTATGCTTGACTCAGTTAAATTTTTGACTTCTATTAGTATAAAAAGATCACATTTTTGCAGGAAAATTACAATATTAACTCACATTTAACTTTACTTCCAAATTGCTTAAAATACTCTAATTGTTTTGACACTAGCAAACATTAAACTGATAAAAAAGGAAGGAATCTGACAAAAATTTTTTACCAAGTTCATTCTTACTTTCTTACAAAAGTTAAATTACAAGTCTTTGGGAACAAACCAACTGTTGTGAATATAATCTGATGTATTCCACCATAAGCCTAGAATCATAGAACAGTAACCAAAGCATCCTAAGGATCTTCATGAAGAATCACTATACCGAAGTGATAATGCTAAGCCTAAGTGCATACACATCATACTAAAGAGAGCCAATTGTGGATTATGCTCATCTAGTTTCTACAAGAAAAGGTGTTTGGACTGTTTTTAAAGTACGTTTTATTCCGTGGAAATGCACGTCAGATCCTCACCTGTCGTTCGCAATAGGCTTTCATTAGTTTACTAAGTGGTGTATGCCTCTTAATCTTAAACTGCACCACAGAACCATCCTGACCCGCCACCTTCAAATTAATATGATCGTTGTTCTCAGTCTTGACTCCTTCCTGTTGAAAGAGAAATAAAAGTGTAATTTGGAAAATGTGAAAAACCAACATCTTTTAAAGGAGCAGTATAGCCCAAGATGCTTCAGAAATCAACAGGTTTCCCGTTCTGTGTGATACGACAGAACAGGGCAGTTTCGAACTGCTGAAATCAATGAGAACTCGGGAGCACCCACAGTAAGAGCTGTCAGAGACACAGGAAAGCAGCCCACATGCGGCACTATCGGTGGCAACAATCGATTAGTAAAGATGGGTCCTACTCATTTTACTCCAGGGCTCTCTTTGGAATCTGCATTTTCTCCAGCGGCATATTTTATGACTCCAAATACACCTAAGCCCCCTCCAAAGATTACCAGCGCCCCTGCTCTTATCGGAGCGTTTTAAGTGCGGAGTGCAAGGGGAAAAAAAACCACCCAGAGCTTGCAATTCAAAATTCACTCCAATTCTCTCGTTAAAAAGTTACCAAACGCAGTTTTCCATGGACCCCGTGGAATATCCTTCGATTCTCTCCGAAGCTGCTGCGGTCCGAACTGGGCACCCCAGTTACGGTTCGCCCCTATCAGCAGCTTCATTTTTGTTTATATTAGTTCAGAGCCCTCACTCTCCCCTCCCCTTTGTTGTCATGGGCCAAACGCAGTTTTATGCCTTGTAGATTTCTCCCAGTATTAAGCCCATCAAAAGCGAAGGAAGACGAGTGCTGCAGCCCGCTAAATCACTCCCAAAAGGGAAGGCTGGGGGGCCGGGGTGGGGGTGTCACAAAACAACCCCAAAGTCCCGTGTGCCCTGGTCCACACGGGGAAAAGCTCCCGGTTCCTCAAAACCCGCCTTAAAAAGTTAAGCCCCAGTAAGTGTGTCTGCCGTACCTCGGTCTCCAACTTCCCGAAACCACATGGTCTCCGCAGGGAAGGGGTGATCTGGCACCCCGGGAAAAGCCCCTGCCCATCCCCCCTCGGGATCCCGAGGCCATTCGAGTGGGAGAGACTCCCCGGGAATCCCCCAAGCCCCGGCCCTCACGACGGCCCGACGGGCATCCGGCTCCCGAGCTCACTGATTCGCCCCGAGCCCTCCCTCGGCCAGCGCGGCCGGGGCCGGGGTGCCCAGATGCCCGCGGCCCCCACCCCGGGGGAGCCCCGGGCGCAGGGTCCTCCCCGCCGCGGCGGAGGGTGGGGACTCCGCGCGCCCTAACGCCCTCCTCACGCGCGCCCGCCCGGCCGGGCCCGAGGAGCCCCGCTCGCGGCCGGTGGGCCCGCGGGCGTCCGCGATCCGCCCGCCCAACTCGCGCCCCGCGCGCACTCCGAGGCGGCCGGGGGCGGGGGAGGGCGGCGGGGCCTCCTCGGCGCGGGCGGGAGGAAGGGGGGAGGGAGGAAAATGGCGCGGAGCGCCCGGGCCTGAGCCGCGGCCGGCCCCGTGGGGGGCCCGGGCCGGCGCGGGGAGCCCGCGGCGGGCTCGGGCCGGACCCCGGCCCGCGTCGTGACCCCGGCCGCGCGGCGAGGCGGCCGGCGCCGAGCTCACCTTGGGCTTTTCGTCGGCCATGGCGAGCGCCGGAGTCTCCTCAGCTGCCGCTTCACAAAAGAGGTACCAGGTCCGCACGGAACGAGCACACAAGCAGCACCAGGAGCGGCAGAAGAAGGAGGCGGCAGCGGTGGAGGAGGGAGAGGGCGCGCGCACGTCGTGCGCTCCCTCCCCCCACCCTGCGTGCGCGAGCACGAGCCAGCGGGGCTTCCTATTGGCTGCCGCCTCGCGGGAGCGCGCAACGCTTACATAACCACCCCCATCCCCCGCCCCGCGCCGCCCCGGCTAGGGCCCGGCGCCCGCCAGGCCGGCGGGAAGAGGCGCGGACACGCGCACCCGGCCCGCCGCGGGGGCGCGCCTGGCTCTGGGCGGGGCTGTATTGTCCTCCTTCGGTGGTGGAGCTAAATCAAAATGGCTTCCAGCTGGTCCTTGGTGGGAACGAGGAGGCTTGAGGCCTAGACGTGACACACAGGCCAGGGAAGGCAGACAGAGTAGACGAGGAAGGGGGAGCCTAAATCAAAGCCTCAGCCTGAGGTTCTGGGGAAAAATCTTCTTGTTAAGTGCCCCAAATGCAGCTTTCCACACGGTTAGAGGAACATCACACTTCCTCTCAGCTAGCCTCTCAATTTTTAAAGCTTCAGCCTCAACCCTCTTCCTACCCGGCTCTTTCTTCAGTTCAGTGACTGCCTCCGCCCTACTGGTCACCCTATCCCTGCGCTGAAGAAAAATGTTCATCCCATGAACTGCTCTCTCAACCTCCAAGAAGAAACAGACTCCATCGGAGAGAAGCACCCGATATAAGCTTCCAAACCAATTATATCCTCCTTCCATCCTGTTTATAAAATAATAGAAGTCGATTCCTCCCGTCTTATGGAGCAATGGTGGCAGCTGGGCAGTGGACACCCTCCCCCAGCTCCTGTCTGTAGTCTTTATTGATTGTTTCCTTTGTCCCTGTGTTTTCTTCCACTTCTCCGTTAGCAGAGAAAATGACTCCCTCTATTTCCTTCTTAAGTTACCACCATCTCTCTCGATTCTTGGCCAGACATCTTGAAAAGAAGTTCAAGCCAGCTGTCTCCACTCTCACCTCCCACACACTCCTCAGTCCACCACAATCAGGCATGTCTCCGTGTCAACACTGAAACTGGTTTCCATAGGGTCAGCGCAGACCTCTTCGCTGGGTCCCGTAGGCTTCCCAGGTTGCCACATCTGGAAGCCCCGTGACTTTGGGCGGCGACTCTGGCCAGCCCTAGATCCCTTTGCCATTTCTTGCTTCCTCAGCCCTTCCTCTCTCTAGTCCCTGGGTTTCAGTCTAGACTCCTTTTCCTCATGCTCATTCTCTTCTCTCTGCTGGGAGGATTTCACCCACTTCTGTTACCATCTTTGCTATTCTCAAATCTCTATTTCTAGTCCACTTCTTGCTCTGAGCTTCCATAAATTCAACTGACTTCTGAACCCCTCCGCTAGGATGTCCCAGAGGCTTTAGAGGTAAAACAGGTCAAGGGAGGGGAACTGATCCAGAGAGGCAGGGCAAGCCTAAAGTTCAAACCAGCTCTCTCCAGAGCTACTGCCAGAGCCTCCTAACTGGCTCTTTTGTTTTGAGGTGAATCTCACTTGTGCCTGAATATTTAACTGATTCAGAATGCCCTAAGGGGCTGGTTTAAATGTGTCTTAGCAGTGTGGCACTGGGATCCCCTTTAAACAAATTTCCCTGGTGATTCTTAAGTACATTCAAGTGTGGGAGCCACAAACCCTTCCAAAATAGAAAGTTTCTGCCACTCCTTGCTTCTGTGGCAATCCTCTGCCTTACAGGATAAAGTCCAAAATTCTTATAAGACCTACAAAACCCTTTGGGATCTAATCCAGATGAACCATTCTAACTCATTTCTTCCTGGAAGCCTCTGTTTCTCTTACATACCATTACTTGGGGTTCTTGAATCTTCCTTCTCTCTCAACTCTAAGTTTCTGTCCATTGTAGGTGCTCAAAGAATCACTAGATAAAGGAATAAATTGAAACTATCACGGTATGGAAGGTCCTGTGCTAGGCACTGGGCAAAGACAAATAACCCCAACTCAAATAATGTATAAAGGGAGAGGGGAGGCAGGTAGGAAATACACAAGAAGTGAAAGGGGAAGAGAAGTAACTGCCATGTGGCAGATACAGAATGGGGCTTTACTAATATTAGCACATTTCTCCTTACACAAATTCTTCTAACACCATGTAGCATATATTTACTACTGAGGTGCAAAAGAGTTAAACAGCTTGCCCAATATCACAGCTGGCAAGGACTGTGAATCAAGCACCTGCTGTACCCCAAGGATTGAAGGTGCTAATGGGTACTGTGCCAGTTATGATGGAGAAAGACAAAGGAAGCTATCCCTACTCCCCTGAACCCATGTCTCCTGGTGCCACACACCTTCCCGGCCTTGTCGGATCAGAGATTCATCAAACAGGAACATGACCGGACCTCCCTGGTGGCGCAGTGGGTTAAGCAACGCACTATGAAGCAAACCGCAGCCACTGCAGCACGAGTTCGATCCCTGCCACCGGTCAGGGAGGGGACCCACATGGCGCGGCAGACCTCCCCTGCCTCCCTGCTGCTCCCCTCAGCATATGCTTCAGTGGATCTGCCCTTTCTGCTCCCCACTCTGTCTCTGGTGGATCCTCTACCCCACCATACCTCTGACCTGTATCCCAGTTCTTGTGTGCATAAATAAATAAATCTTAAAAAAAAAAAGGAATAGGATATGTTAAATTTGTGCTCCTGAATATGTAGGGTCTCAACAAGCAATAGTTATTTGTCTCCTCTAGCGACTGGTGACAGGTGTAGACTATAATATCTCCCTCCCTCTCCAAGGTTCTGTGAAATCACAAAATCACCTTCAGGCATGGGAGGAGTGCCTTGAACAGTCAAACAGATTTTAATATGTGAGCAATATGGAGTCCAACAACAAACTGTAATTCTGTGAGTAGAGGCTAGAGAATCTACTCAAATTGTACACTGAGAGTTTCTTTTTTTTTTAAGATTTATTTATTTATGCACACAAGAGCTGGGGTACAGGCCAGAGGCGCAGGGAATGAGAGGACTCACCAGAGACAGAGTGGGGAGCAGAACAGGCAGATGGACTGAAACAGACTGCTGAGGGGAGCAGCGGGGAGGCAGGAGAGGTCTGCTGCACCCTGTGGGTCCCCTCCCTGGCTGGGGATCGAACTCGCATTGCGATGGCTGCGCAAGCCCCACAGTGCAGTGCTCAACCCAATCAGCTGCGCCACCTGGGAGGCCCTACACTGAGAGTGTCTTTACAGCTTCCAGGGGGGGAAATATACAAAGATCAAAATTTCCCAAAATTATATTTCTCCTTCCATCATCTTTCTAGGAGGGTCCAAGGGTTGTGCCATGGAAAAGGGTGTGTTGGAAAAAGAGCAAGACGTTTATACAGAAAAGAAGACAGGCAGATGTTAATTGAATGATTATTAAGTGGGGATTTGGTGATAAATCCTTAATCCTCACAAAGTCTCTCTTATTATCATCCTGGTTTTACAGATGAAGAAAATGAGCCAGAGAGAGGTTGGGCAGCGGGTCACCCAGCTTGAATGGCAAAGCCAGTGTCATGTCAAACTCAGGCTTTCTGACCCGGAGCCCAGCTGTTCTTGTCTTAGCCCTGTGTTGAGGCCCTTGTGGAAGGCTGTAGAGAGAAGACAGGCAGGGAAAAAAATCCTAGAAGAGTGCCTGATGCCCGCAGCACAAAGTCAAGTTGTTTGGATTTCAAATTTTCTTTGTGGGCCTCCCTGATGGCGCAGTGGGTTAAGAAATGCACTATGAAGCAAACCTCAGCCACTGCAGCACGAGTTCGATCCTCAGCCAGGGAGGGGACCCACATGGCACAGCAGACCTCTCCTGCCTTGTCCACTACTCCCCTCCACAGTGGATTTCAGTCGATCTGTCTGTTCTGCTCCCCACTCTGTCTCTGGTGAATCTTCTCACCCCCAACACCTCTGGCCTGTACCCCAGTTCTTGTATGTATAAATAAATGTTTAAAAATAAAACAGGGGGCCTCAATGGTGGCACAGTGGGTTGAGTGCCACACTGAGAAGCATCCACAGCCACTGCAGCATGAGTTCGATGCCCGGCCAGGGAGGAGACCCCCCAACATGGCGCAGCAGACCTCTCCTGCCACCCCGTTGCTCCCCTCAGCAGTGTATTTCAGTCCATCTGCCTGTTCTGCTTCCTACTCTGTCTCTGGTGACTCCTCTCACCTCCCACACCTCTGGCCTGTACCCCTGCTCTTGTATGCATAATTTAAAAAATCTTTAAAAAAATAAAAATAAAAACAGGGCCTCCCTGGTGATGCAAGGGGTTGAGAGCCCCACTGTGGGGCTTCCACAGCCACTGCAGCACAAGTTGGATTATGGGCCAGGGATGGGACCCACGTGGCACAGCGGAACTCACCTGCATTGCCTGCTGCTCCCTCAGTGGTGTATTTCTTTTTTTTTTTAAGATTTGTTTATTTATGCATACAAGAGCTGGGGTACAGACCAGAGGTGTGAGGGGTGAGATGATCCACCAGAGACAGAGCTGGGAAGAGAACAGACAGATTAACTGAAACACATAGCTGAGGGGAGCAATGGGTAAGGCAAGAGAGGTCTGCTGCACCATGTGGGTCCCCTCCCTGGCCGGCAGCAGGGATCGAACTCGTGTTGCAGTGGCTGCAGATGCTTCATAATGCCTTGCTTAACCCACTGCACCACCAGCAGTGGGCCCTCAGCAGTGTATTTCAGTGGATCTGCCTGTTCTGTCCCCCACTCTGTCTCTGGTGAATTCTCTCACCCCTGTGCCTCTGACCTACACCCCAATTCTTGTACATATAAATAAATAAATCTTAAAAAATTACAAATTTTGTTTGCATATCTCTCTCTACAGTATGGCAGTTCCATTAAAGCATAGATCTGTCTGTCATATGAACATTTTGTGTGTGTGTGTGAGTCCAGCTCTCCTAATGTGCAAATGAAGGAATGAACCCGGAATGAGTTGTGCAGTGAGTACTTCTCACCAGTAGGAGTTAAGTAGGAATGTGGAGACGAAAGGCCTGAGTCCTCTGGAAATCTAATTAAATCTTAATCATTGGATGGGGCCTCCCTGGTGGCGCAGTGGGTTGAGCAATGCACTATGAGGCAAACCGCAGCCACTGCAGCACGAGTTCAATCCCTGCTGCCGGCCAGGGAGGAGACCCACATGGCATAGCAGACCTCTCCTGCTGTGCCCACTGCTCCCCTCAGCAGTGTACTTCCGTTGATCTGCCTGTTCTGCTCCCGCTCTCTGTGGTGAATCCTCTCACCCCCCCACACCTCTGGCCTGTACCCCAGTGCTTGTATGAATAAATAAATAAATCTTTAAAAAAAAAAAAAGAATAACCAGAATGTGCTCTCCAGGGTCAGGTGCCAAAGAAAAAAACATCATTTGTGAGAGGGCCAGGAAAACAAGAATTACAGAGAGAGTCTGTTTGTAGTTCTAAATTCTTGCCAAAAGCCCCAAGAAACACATAACTGAATTTATAACACGGTGACTAAACTTTAGACCATCAAGTTTCCTTCACACTCTAACAAAGGTGAGTTGAGCACGCGAGCAGCTTCTGTGAATTCTGCAGGACATGGAGGTAGCCTGAGGTTGGACAGTGGTGTAGAAACCTAACTTTCTGTCCTTGGGTCACGGTAAAGAAGATGAGACCCACAATTGGACCAGCAGTCAAAGCCAAGAACTTTCTGTATAGCTCTTCTTTTTAAAGGTTTTGTTTATTTTTGGTAGAACTGGGTGCAGGGGACCTCACCATGGCACAATGGGTTAAGCAATGCACTATGAAGCAAACCGCAGCCATTGCAGCACGAGTTCAATCCCCGCCACCGGCCAGGGAGCGGACCCACATGGTGCAGCAGACATCTCCTGCCTCCCCACTGCTCCCCTCAGCAGTGTGTTTCTGTTGATCTGCCTGTTCTGCTCCCTGTTCTCTGTGATGAATCCTCTCACCCTCCCCACCT
>JAGFMF010011935.1:510158-520824 GCA_019455555.1 Galemys pyrenaicus | reverse complement strand
TCCTGCTGTGCCCGCTGCTCCCCTCAGCAGTGTACTTCCGTTGATCTGCCTGTTCTGCTCCCTGCTCTCTGTGGTGAATCCTCTCACCTCCCCCCCCCCACACCTCTGGCCTGTACCCCAGTGCTTGTGTGCATAAATTGATAAATCTTTAAAAAAATTATTATAAAAATAAATAAATAAAAAGTCCAATGGGGCAAGAAATAGAAGGAAATGTCCCATTCCACAATTTCCTGCATTCACTGAATATTTGTATACACATTGCACAAATATAACTTAGAGATTGTCCTGTAAAGCACCATCTCTGCAAAGGGCGAGTATGATCACTTTTCATTTTTATAGTTTCAGCAAATACCACAATCCAGAGAACTGGATCGATAGTATTCATTGACTTTTTTTTTTAAGATTTTTTATTTATGCATACAAGAACTGGGGTGCAGGCCAGAGGTGTGGGGGGTGAGAGGATCCACCAGAGACAGAGTGGGGAGCAGAATGGGCAGATCTGTAACAGGGTGGTCCCAAAAAAAAAAAAAGTTCCAAAAATCCTAGTTCCGCCCTAAGTAAATAAAGCTGAAAATAAAAAAATTTCTACAAAAAAGAGAGAAGAGAAGAAGGAAAAATAAAAAACAGCAAAAAAACCTAAATGGGGCACGTGGAGCAAAGAGACATGTAAAAAAACTGTGCTTACTTTTTGGTCTTAAACTGGTTAAAACAGATGTAGGTAAAAAACCCGTGGAAAAGTTAGCAATGGCAGCTTTCATCTTAATTTTAATTTTGCTCTTTTCCTCCCAAATTTATCTAACTCTTTCTAACCCTTTTCTATGGGTCTCTACGAAAAAGTCCTTTAAATATGTAGCAAGCTCTTTAGCCTTGCTTCAGGCCAATCACATTTAGCTAAACTTTTACCCTCAAAAAAATAAATAACTTTAAATGCTTAACTTTGTAACTATAATCTTTGTTCTTTCTTTATTGTACCCTAATTATATTAAAATTCCTTTCCATTAAAGGTTTTGTATGTTTGTCTTAATGCGGCAAATAGCAAAACCCATTCAGAGAGGGCAAACTTAAAAGTTCTAAGTGCTCTTCTCCCTACCCTGTAACAGATCCACTGAAACACACTGCTGAGGGGAGCAGCGGGCAAGGTAGGAGAGGTCTGCTGCGCCATGTGGGTCCCCTCCCTGGCTGGGGATGGAACTTGTAGGTAGTGGCTGCGGAAGCCCCACAGTGTGGTGCTCGACCCCCTGTGCCACCAGGGAGGCCCAGGAGGAGAAAATTTTCTTTCTTAAATTTTATTTATTTATATATACAAGAGCTGGGGTTCAGAGCAGAGGAGTGGGAGGTGAGAGGACTCACCAGACACAGAGTGTGAGCAGAACAGGCAGATGGACTGAAACCCACTGCTGAGCGGAGCAGCAGGGAGACAGGAGAGGTCTGCTGCACCCTGTGGGTCCCTCCCTGGCCGGGGATCGAACTCGCGCTGCGGTGGCTGCGGAAGTTCCACAGTGCAGTGCTCAACCTGCTGTGCTACCAGGGAGGCCCTACAAATTACCTTTTAATGATTATATCTTCTCTAAGATACACTTATAACATTGACTCTTTTTGATAGTTATTCAAAATATTCATCTTGATTATTTTCAGCAAGTTATGGGGAATAAAAGGTGAACATTTTCAAACACCTTGACTTTTCAAAGTTCTTATCAGTCTTCATAGTTCTTTTATATTTAAAGATCAATAATAGCTCATTGATACCTTATCTGTCCTCTAGGCCTGTGTTTGCACCTCAATGGCAGTAATATTTAACCTAGGCGATTTTGCCCCCTAGAGGAAGATGTAGGGATATTTTTACTTGTCAGTTGAGGCTAGGGATTCTGCTATACAGCGTGTACTGCACAGGGTAGTTCTCACAGCATAGAATTATTATTATTTTTTAAAAAGATTTATTTATTTATGCATACAAGCACTGGGGTACAGGCCAGAGGTGTGGGGGTGGTGAGAGGATTCACCACAGAGAGCGGGGAGCAGAACAGGCAGATCAACTGAAGTACACTGCTAAGGGGAAGCAGTGGGCTAGGCAGGAGAGGTCCACCCGCACCATGCGGGTCCCTCCCCAGCGGGCAGCAGGGATCGAACTCGTGCTGCAGGGGCTGCGGTTTGCTTCATAGTGCGTTGCTTAACCCACTGAGCCACCAGGGTCCAACACAGCATAGAATTATTTCACCCAAAATGTAAACAGTGTGATGACTGAGTAATTTTGTTTTTGTTCTATATAGCACCGACCAAAATTCGCGTACCTTTTGTTTTTTAAAGATTTATTTATTTAGGGCCTCCCTGGTGGCCCAGTGGGTTAAGCAGCGCACTATGAAGCAAATTGCAGCCACTGCAGCACGAGTTCGACCCCTGCCGCTGGCGAGGGGGGTACCCATAGGGCGCTGCAGACCTCTCCTGCCTTGCCTGCTACTGCCCTCAGCAGTGTACTTCAACTAATCTGCCTGTTCTGGTCCCTGCTCTGTCTCTGGCGAGTCCTCTTACTCCCCACACCTCTGGCCTGTACCCCAGTGCTTGTATGCATAAATAAATAAATCTTTAAAAAAAAAATAAATTTGACTTTGTAGTGACTTAAAAGTGACCGACCCTGTGATATGGACATGTTTTTGATTTTTTTTCTAAACGTCATAGTGTTATAGGGCAGGGAGGGGGACACCCAAGAACCCCCAAGCCTGCCCTCTCTGAATGGGTTTTGCTATTTGCCGCATTAAGACAAACATATAAGGCTTTTAATGGAAAGGAACTTCAATACAATTAGGGTACAATATAGAAAGGAAAAAGAATATAGTTACTAAATTAAGCCATTTAAAGTCATCCATTTTCTTGAGGCTAAAAGTCCAGCCAAATAGGATTGGCCCAAAGCAGGGCCCAAAAGCCTGCCACACGTCTAAAGGACCTTTCAGTGGAGACCCATAGAAAAGGAGCAGAAAGAGTCAGACAAATTTGGGAAGAAAAGAGCAAAATGAAAATTAAGATGAAAGCTGCCATGGTTAACCTCCCCACGGGTCTTTTACTCACATCTGTTTTAACTAGTTTAAGACCAAAAAGTAAGTGCAGTTTTTTCACTTGTCTCTGCTCCACGTGCCTCCTCTATGTCTCCTTGCTGCTCTCCATCCTGCTTCCTTTTTCCTCTCTCCCAGAATTTTTTCATCCCTGCTCAGCTCTACCCACTTAGAGCGAACCGGGATGCTGGAACTTCCCCCTTTCCTGGGTACCACTCTGTTACAATAGGTTTTTTTTTTTTTAAAGATTTATTTATTTATGCATACAAGCACTGGGGTACAGATCAGAAGTGTGGGGGGTGAGAAGACTCAACAATAGGTTTTTTTATATAAAGATTCATTTATCCATGCATACAAGAACTGGGGTAGGGGCCTCCCTGGTGGCACAGCGGGTTAAGCAACGCACTATGAAGCAAACAGCAGCTACTGCAGCATGAGTTCAATTCCTGCTGCAGGCAAGGGGAGTGACCCACATAGCGCAGCAGACCTCTCCTGCCTCCCTGCTACTCCCCTAAGCAGTGTGCTTCAGTTGGTCTGCCTGTTCTGCTCCCTACTCTGTCTGCGGTGAATCCTCTCACCTCCTTGGACTCTGCCCTGTACCCTAGTTCTTGTGTACATAAATAAATAAATCTTCAAAAAAAAAAAAAAACAGGGCCTCCCTGGTGGCGCAGTGGGGTAAGCAACGCACTGTGAAGCAAACCGCAGCCACTGCAGCACAAGTTCGATTCCTGCTGCTGGCCAGGGAGGGGACCCACATGGCGCGGCAGACCTCTCCTGCCTTGCCCGCTGCTCCCCTCAGCAGTGTACTTCAGTTGATCTGCCTGTTCTGCAGGGGCTCTCTGTGGTGAATCCTCTCACCCCCCACCCCACACCTCTGAGCTGTACCCCAGTGCTTGTATGCATAAATAAATAAATCTTAAAAAAAACAAACAAACAAACTTGGGGCTTCCCTGGTGGTGCAAGGGGTTGAGCGCCACACTGTGGAGCATCCGCAGCCACTGCAGCGCGAGTTCAATCCTTGGCCAAGGAGGGGACCAAGAAGGCTTAGCAGACCTCTCCTGCTGCTCCCCTCAGCAGTGTGTTTAGTAATGTTAAAAATCTTTAAAAAAACAAACCAAAAACTTGGATTCCTCCAGTCTAGCACAAACACTTGCTGTATTAATTTGATGGGAGGATTATTCATTTCAGTTTCCCTTAAAGCAAGGCTGTTCAAAAGTTTAGAAAAATTCCAACAAAGCAATGATCCTTCAGACTATGTTATGAACAGTTTGGTTTAGGAAAAGTCCTCATAGTTTAGAAGTTTAGTTGTGGAACATGAATAAAGGTCTAGAACTCAAACCGATGGGAAGGTAATTTTTTTTGTTTTTGGTAGATTCAATTGCGTTGCTGAGATTGTCTGCCATTGTGATAACTGACTCATTTCAATGCCAATTTTTTTTCTGGATTATTGCAAAAATGTATCTATTCCCTTCCTCGTTTGTTGTATTTGGAAATAGGTAATTTACAAGTGAATTACTTGTACTCTTTAACTGGAACACTTCAATTTCCCATAGCAAGATCCCGGATTCCCATATTTGACTTTTTATTTTTTTAAAGATTTGTTTATGCATACAAGAACTGGGGTACAGGACAGAGGTGTGTGTGGGGGGGTGAGAAGGTCCACTAGAGACAGAGTGGGGAGCAGAACAAGCAGATCTGAACCTCCCTGGTGGTGCAGTGGATTAAGCAATGACTATGAAGCAAAGCGCAGCCACTGCAGCACGAGTTCGACCCCTACTGTCGGCCAGGGAGGGGACCCATATGGCGCAGCAGACCTCGCCTGTTCTGATCCCCAATGTGTCTCTTGTGAATCCTCACACCACCCCCATATCTCTAGCCTGTACCCCATCTCGCCTGTACTCTAGTTCTTGTGTGCACAAGTAAATGAATTAAAAAAAAAAGAGAGAAGTAGATCGACTGAATAACACTGCCGAGCGGAACAATGGGCGAGGCACAGGAGGGTTGCTGCGCCATGTGGGGTGCCTCCCCGGCCGGCGGCAGGGATCGAACTCGTGCGTTGCTTAACCCGTTGCGCCACCTGGGCATTTCTTTGCCGAGGTAAAAGCGGTATTTGTGTTTAAATTAAACAAGCCCCAGCTGTCTCATTTCACTATGGTTTCTGCTGCATCAATTTTGTCCGCGTGCTCGCCAGCGTTTGCGGCGGGAGTGGCGGTGACTGCACTAGCCCGATGGGCTGCCAGCGCTCGCAGAGGATCTCTTGTTCTGGGAGAAGAAGCCAGCACCAGAAAGAGGCTGAAAAAGCTGGAGTCGGGAGAGGGACTCCGACTCACTCGCACGGTAGCGCGTACCCGAGGGTACTTCAAAGCGGGTTACCTGGCCCGCGCATGCGCCCGGGCACGCGCACGCGCAGTCGCCCCACTGCGATCCCGCCGTCTCCGGGGCCTTCGCCTTGCCCGGTGCGGGCTGTCCGCGGCGGCGCCTGATCTGGCGGGAGGTTATCGTGAGGACAAGCTACCTCTGGCTCTGTCTTCCCTCAGGTGTTTTCACAATATCGGAAGAGAGACTCGCGTACAGTGGCGCGGAGGGGTGGTCGTGGTTAGAGGAGAGGCCGCGGCCGCGCTGGGGGCCTGGACCTGCAGGCGCTGCAGGAGGCGCTCGGGCGGGGTCCTCTCTCACGGCCGGCGCTCAGCGGGAGGCACAAGGCGGGAGCGCCGGCGTCCCTGAGGCTTGCAGGAGGCTGAGGCGCGGCGCTATGGAGGAGTTTGATGGCGAGCCGACGGTCACTGTAAGGGGGCCCCGAGCAGTCTTGCTTGCCCTCGCGTTGCGAGGGTCGAGTCTGCTTCGTCAGTGCAGGCTTGTCTGCCTCCTTCCGGCCGTGTCCCCTTCCCTCGGCACAGCCGCCACGGTCCGGAGTTGCCATTATCCGCGAGTCCATGCGTGGGGCGCGGTGGTCGCTGGACTTCTGCTGCTTTGTTACTTCAGAATATCAGGCCCGGGAGCCCCGTGTCGCTGTCGCCCCCTCTTCTCCCCGACCCCCCCAGCTTCCCTCTTTTTTTGCTCTTGGCGTCTAGCGCTAACGAGCGGCCTCGAGGCAGGCAGAGACCTGGGGGCTTTTTTGTTGGGGACGAAATTCACTTGGTTTCTTCTTGTGCCACGCTGGCCCGAGGGTTACTAATCGTAGTTTTCCGTTCGTTCTTACGCTCCGTTGGCTTTCAGTTCTGTCTGAACACTCAAGAGGATGCTAAACGTGCATGATGTGTCATGTTTGTAAATACGCGTAAACAGATACATGCTTTTTAAATGCGGGATACCTACTGTTCTCGCCCCCTGGAATAATCGCTTGATCGCTTGTTCTTTTTTTTTTTTTAAATGCCAGCCCCAGCAGTCGATCAGGAAAGGCTTCCCCAAGAGGTCCCATATTTGTCTGCTCCTTACAGGCTAGTTTTGCACATCTGTATATCCCACCGAAGAGCAACTTGGCTGACCTTGCGTTTCATTGCAAAGCAGTATCTGGCAGAACCAAAACTTGAAAATAGGGGTAATTTTAAAACTACCAAACCTCACGAAATCTTAAACAACAATTAAAGTGAGTTGTGGCCCTGTTTACCCCTGCAGAGTGTTAAGGCTCATGAAAAGTACTTTAAGTATTTTTTTTTAAAAAGATTTATTTATTTATGCATACAAGCACTGGGGTACAGGCCAGAGGTGTGGGGAGGTGAGAGAATCCACCAGACAGAGCAGGGGGCAGAACAGGCAGATGGACTGAAACACACTGCTGAGGGGAGCAGCGGGCCAGGCAGGAGAGGTCTGCCTGTGCCATGTGGGTCCCCTCCCCGGCCGGCAGCAGGAATCGAACTCGTGCTGCAGTGTTTGCTTCATAATGCGTTGCTTAACCCACTGTGCCACCAGGGAGGGCCCACTTTGAGTAGTATACATTAAAGACTATGTGTCGAATTTGGGGGGAAAAAAAATAGACTACCAAAATCACTGCAACTTTTTCAAACTACATGTCCTCTTGCCTTTTTTCCCCACAACAATGTCCAGGTCTTTGAATTGGAATTTTCTCAGGCCCCTGCCTGGGAGAGGCACTATTTTGATACTGAGCCGTGATAAAGAACGGTGCCTTTACAAATAGGATGTAGATGATTTGTGATGACCCAGTTCTTTGTTGATGACCAGGTAGGAAACTGGTTGACCTGGCTGGGCACTGCCTCACTTCTGTAGGGACATATCTAGATCCAGTGCCATAGTTGGGAGTGTGAACCACAACTCTGCAAGTCAAACACTATCATGTCTGTATTTGAGCATTAATTTGGTCTTTGGTTTAACCGAGGCACACCAAGAGGCTGAGGAATAATCCTGAATACCATTACCCTTTCTAGCAGCTGTATCTAGTCTTTCATACAGCTTTATCCTGTTATCCAGGCATGGGAGGCCAGTTAGTAACTAGCAGAGTCAAGGTTAAGTGTAGGTTTAAACTAGAGAGGATGATATTGAGTAGGTTTTCCAAACCGTAGGGCTTATCCTTTCAATTCAAGAACTCTAAGAAATGTTAATTTATTTTTTAAAGATTTATTTATGCATACAAGAGCTGGGGTGCAAGCCAGAGGTGCAGGGGGTGAGGATTCACCAGAGACAGTGGGGAGCAGAATAGGCAGATCCACTGAAACAGTGCTGAGGGGAGCAGCAGATGAGGCAGGAGAAGTCTGGTGCACCAGGTGGGTCAGCTCCCTGGCAGGGGGTGGAGTTCCTGCTGCAGTGGTTGCCCAGAGTGTGATAGTGCTGATTTAACCCCTTGCACGGCCAGAGAGACCGCTCAGTCATGTTTTGCAGCTATTTTCACCCAGCCTATGGCTTGCCTTTTCATTTTCTTAGTAGTATCTTCTGAAGAGCAAAAGTTAAGGAATTTTTTCAAAAGTTTTAATTTGGTGAAGTCCAATTTATAGTTTATTCTTCTATAGTTTGTGCTTTTTCTTTAAGGCGAGAGGATTTTTACTATGCCCTTTGAGTTTTGTGGATTTGTTCAATGTTTGTGACTGATTTTTTAGAGCATTTTTGCCTGTGATGTGAGGTTCGTTTCTTGCATTTGGATACCCATTCACTACAGCACCATCAGGTGTAATGCTTTCCGCTTTCCTAGCCTAGGCATCCTTTAAGAGTTGAGTAAAATAGGGGCATCTCTGGTGGCACAAGGGGTTAAGTCTCAGCACTATGAAGCTGTCTGCAACCACTGCAGCATGAGTTTGATCCCAGGTCAGGGAGCTGACCCACGTGGCGCAGCAGAACTCTCCTGTCTTGCTCACTGCTCCCCTCAGCAGCTTATTTCAGTCAGTCTGCTTGTTCTGATCCCCACTCTGTCTCTGGTGAAACCTCTTACCCCCATACCTCTGGCCTGTACACCAGTTCTTTTTTTTTTTTTTTTAAGGTTTATTTATGCATACAAGAACTGGGTACAGGCCAGAGGTGTATGGTGGGGGGAGGGTGAAAGAATTCACCAGAGACAGAGTGGGGCACAGAACAGGCAGATGGACTGAAATACACTGCTGAAATACATGGGCTGGGCAGGAGAGGTCTGCTGTGCCATGTGGGTCCCCTCCTGGCTGGGATTTGAACTCGTGCTGCAGTGGCTGTGGTTGCTTCACAGTGCGTTGCTTAACCCACCGCACCACCAGGGAGGACCCACCATCTGAATTTTATTTTTTTTAAAGATTTATTTATTTATGCATACAAGCACTGGGGTACAGGCCAGAGGTGGGGAGGGTGAGAGGATTCATCACAGAGAACAGGGAGCAGAACAGGCAGATCAACAGAAACACACTGCTGAGGGGAGCAGTGGGGAGGCAGGAGAGGTCTGCTGAGCCATGTGGGTCCCCTTCCTGGCCGGCGGCAGGGATCGAACTCGTGCTGCAGTGGCTGCGTTTGCTTCATAGTGCGTTGCTTAACCCACTGCACCACCAGGGAGGCCCAGAATACTAGCTTTTTGAGGGCAGTGTTGTTGTATTCCTGGAGTCTAGCACGAAAAAGGCTCAATAACATTGCTTAGTTGTTGAATGACTGCCTCAGCCATTTTTTTTTTTTTAAAGATTTATTTATTTATACATACAAGAGCTGGGGTACAGGCCAGAGTCGCGGGAGGGGAGAAGATTCACCAGAGACAGAGCGGGGAGCAGAACAGGCAGATCAGCGGAAGCACACTGCCGAGGGCAGCAGCGGGGCGAGGCAGGAGAGGTCTGCTANGCCATGTGGGTTCCCTCCCTGGCAGGAGGCAGGGATCGAACTTGTGCTGGAGTGGTTGCGGTTTGCTTCATAGTGCTTTGCTTAACCCACTGCGCCACCAGGGAGGCCCTGCCTTAGCCATTTCTAAGAACTGAATACAGAGGTGTGGATGGCCAGTTGATGTGTGAAGCTGAGGTGCAAAGGAACTGATCTGAGTGAGAAAAATTTAGAGTCCTCATCAGAGACAGCACAGACGCTATGCAGTTGGTGGTTTGTGTCTTTTTTCACTCAGTACCAGATAGCTCAATTACTTTTTTACTTCCCTTTTTCTAAATTACAATTTAATATAATTCAGTTATAAAAAAATAACAGTTACTTTCATTAGGGTGTAGGTTTCCTTTTCTTCAACCCTTGACAAGTGGCAGGCTGGGTTGAGGTGCCTGAGAAAGCTAGTTTGTCCTTTCAGGGTCTCACATCGGCTTGGGTTGAACTCTCCCGCTTGTCTGTACACAGATTAGCAATTGACAACTTCTGTGGCCACAGCTTTCTAGGATTATACTTGCAAGTCAGTTGAAAAGAACCTTTTGTAGGAATAACAGTTTATGTGCCTTATTTTTTACTTAGTTCATACCTGGAGTGAATTCCAAGAAGAAACAAATGTGTTTCGACTGGGGCCCAGGGGAGATGCTGGTGTGTGAGACCTCCTTCAACAAAAAAGGTAGGTTTTTTCCCCCCTTCGGTATTCATCGTAGCACAGCTGGAATTTTTTTTTTTCCTTTTTTCTCTTAGATTTGACTAGTTGAGATACGATATAGTTGAACCTACACCATTTTCAATTTTTAAAATTGTAGCTATTTAAGATTTTCATTGATTGATGGGACCTCACATGTTGAATCTGAGGGGGGCAATCAAATCTTAAAAAAAGACTAACACTTTCAGTTTTTTTTCTTCTTTTCCAAAGAAGAACCTTGTTGTGAAATGGCAGGTCTGCATTGCATTCTCTTGGTGAACGTGACTTAATTCTACAAGCTGCCGCCCCACGGCACAGAGGAGCTGGGAAGAGAAGTGTCTTCTCCTTGCTTTTGGCCACTAAGCTCTGTCAGATACCGAATATGAATCTTTTCTTAGGTTCCCTCTACTTAGCAGATACACTGAAACCTTGATACTTGATTTCACTTTTTCTTTTCAACTATATCATATCTCAACGAGTCAAATCTAAGAGAAAGATTTCACTTTTTCAAGAGAGAAGGCACAGGAAATGTTGAGATGATCTTTTGGCAGATCGCTGACAGATTCTTTGAAGTGGAGCTTTTTCTCTTTTATTTACTTTTTTTTTTTTTTAAAGATTTATTTATTTATGCATACAAGCACTGGGGTACAGGCCAGAGGTGTGTGTCGGGGGGGGG
>JAGFMF010011935.1:469297-507540 GCA_019455555.1 Galemys pyrenaicus | reverse complement strand
GCACAGCAGGAGAGGTCTGCCACACCATGTGGGTCCCCCCCCTGGCCGGCAGCAGGGATTGAACTCGTGCTGCAGTGGCTGCGGTTTGCTTCGTAGTGCATTGCTTAACCCACTGCGCCACCAGGGGAGGCCCTGCCTCCCACTTTATTTAAAGATTTGTTTATTTATGCATACTCAAGGGGTGGGTGTAGGCCCGAGGCGTGTGGGGCGGGGGGTGTGTGTGTGTGACAGGATTCACCAGAGACAGAGTGGGGAGCAGAACATGCAGATCGACTGAAACACACTGCTGAGGGGAGTAATGGGCAAGGCAGGAGAGGTCTGCTGCACCCTGTGGGTCCCCTCCCTGGCCGGGGATCGAACCTGCACTATAGTGGCTGTAGATGCTCCAAAGCATGGCACACAACTCTCTGCACCACCAGGGAGCCCCTGCCTCCCACTTTATTTTTTTTTTTAAGATTTATTTATTTATGCATTTAAAAACTGGGGTACAGGCCAGAGGTGCAGGTGGTGAGATGATTCGCCAGAGACAGAGTGGGGAGTAGAACAGGCAGATTGACAGAAATACACTGCTGAGGGGAGCGGTGGGTGAGACAGGAGGGGTCTGCTGCACCATATGGGTCCCCTCCCTGCCTGGGAATCGAATTTGTGCTTGCAGTGGCTGCAGATGCTTCATAGTGCTGAGATGCAGCCCCCTGCACCATCAAGGAGGCCCCCACCTGTTTTCATATTTCAATAAATGATTGTTTTATACACTAATTAAATATTACTAATCATACAGTCAGCATTAGGAAAATATATTAACATTGTCTAACACTGAGAAGGTAGTAAACATGTAATGATTTTTTGGTTCATCTTAATTCATTTTTATTTTAAAGTTGTATTTTTATCTTATCGAGCTAGCATTGGTTTCCAGGACTGTGTAAGCTCAGACTTCTCAAGCTGTAAGTCACTACAGCGTGCGTACCACGAACGCTCCCGTGACCCTGTGCCAGAGTTCGTCAGACCTACTCTTGATTTTGTCCCCCGTCCCCAGCCTCCTCATCTGGTAGTCTGAATTTTGCAGTGTCTTCTAGGCTTTGTTTTGGTTTGATTTCGTCCTTTGTACTGGTGTTTTCATATTCCACACATACATGGAATCCTCCAGTATCCGTTGTCTCCTCTGATTTGTTTCACTTTGTGTAATCGCCAGTTCCATTCATGTTGTTTCTGTAACTTGGCTGTTGTAAATAGGGTTGCAGCGAACATACGAGTAAATACAGCTCTTCAAAGTAGTGTCTTTGCATTGTTCAGCTATATACATGACTGGATCATAAGGTAGATCCATTTTATTTTATTTTTTTATTTTCTGTATATGAGAACTGGGGTGCAGGCCAGAGGTGCATGGGGTGAGAGGATTCGTCAGAGACAGAGTGGGGAACAAACAGAGCAGGTGGATGGACTGAAATGCACTGCTGAGGGGAGCAGCGGGTGACACAGTGTTGCAAACCAAAGCTGTCTCAATCTGCTGGCCATGTGGGTCAGCTCCCTGGCTGGGATGGAGCTCTGGCAGCACTGCCTGGGGATAGTTTGATTGTGCGGAGACTTTAACCCCTGTGCCACCAGGAGGCTCAAATTTTGTTGGTTAAGGACATTGGTCAGGAGGAAAAAATTGCCAGCACTGAATGAAAGCACTCGATTCAAGGACCTGCTTTCATCATGGACTGTTTCACTTGAAGCGTGGTTTCCAAGAAGCTGTAGGGAGGACTTCTGTAGCAGATTTCTGTACCTCCTCACTCGTCGTCCCTACTGCTAATATTTCACATCCCCATTTACTCTTGCTCAGACCAGGAAACCTAAACCACGTTGCATTATGACTAACTTAAGACCTGAATTTCACTTATGAAAAATATCGCCAATTATTTTGTGGACTGTCCTTCAATTTGAGTTTGCCTGAGGTTTTCTCACGATTGGACAGACAAAGGTTATTTGTGCATTTTTAGCAAAAAATACCAGAAGTGATGTGTTCTCAGTCCATCCTGTCTTGGGGTTCGAGATGTTGGTATTTTATTACTGGTCCCATTGCTTTGATCTTTTGGTTAATGTGACTTCTACTGGGCTTTATCACTACAAAGCTATCTCTCTTTTTTTTTTTTTTTAGATTTTATTTATGCATGTAAGAACTGGGGTACAGGCCAGAGGGGTGTGGGGGGGGCATTGAGAGGAGTCACCAGAGTCAGAGTGGGGAAGAGAACAGGCGGATCTGCTGAAACCCCCTGCTGAGGGGGGAGGCAGGAGAGGTCTGCCGCGCCACGTGGGTCCCCTCCCTGGCCGGGGATCGAACTATCACTGCTGTGCCGCGGATGCTTCACAGTGCGGCGTTCAGCCTGCTGCGCCACCAGGGAGGCTCCTTTCTGTCTTTTATTTTTAAGATTTATTCATTGATGCACACAAGAACTGGGGTGTAGGCCACAGGTGTAGGGAGGGAGGTGAGAAGGTTGACCAGAGACAGAGTGGGGAGCAGAATAGGTAGATCTACTGAAGTGCACTGCTGAGGGGGAGCTGTGGGCAAGACTGGAGAGGTCTGCTCCCCTATGTGGGTCCCTTGTTGGGATGGAACTCAGGCTGCAGTGGCTGGCAACACCCTAATAGTGCCGAGACTTAACCCCTGCGTTACCAGGGAGGCCCACCAAGCTTCCGTTTTGTTTTAAGAATCACCTATTGGGCCTCCCTAGTGGCGCAGTGGGTTGGGCAATGCACTGTGAGGCAAACCACAGCCACTGCAGCAGCAGGAGTTTGATCTGTGCTGCTGGCCAGGGAGGGGACCCAAGTGGTGCAGCAGACCTCTCCTGCCTTGCCCGCTGCTCCCCTCAGCAGTGTTTTGGGTCAGTCTGCCTGTTCTGTTCCCGCCTCTGTCTCTGGCGAATCCTCTCACCTCCCTGGACTCTGACCTGTACCCCAGCTCTTATGTGCATAAATAAATAAAATCTTAAAAAAAAAAATCACCTATTACTGCAAGATGTTCCAGACTCCTCTTTTATGTCACTTCATTTTATCTAGGTTGGTTCGTGTGAGTAAAAACTACCGTTCGGTCATAAGAGCCTGTATGGAAGAAATGCACCAGGTTGCAAGTAAGGGATTTTTGTGCGCTGTGGTGGGATTGAAGGGTTTCTTTGACTCAGAAGTAAATTCTGGCTGACTTCCTTGTTCGGGATGCTTGCTTCCACACCTGACGTGAACCTTACGCTTTTGGTAGTCGCTTTGAGTGTGGTTTTTCAAGTTAAAACCTTTTGCAGCAACAGGTATGAGGCTGCTGAGTCAGAGTAAGGATCTCTGAAAACCACACTTCTGGGTCTTTGGTTCGGGTGTTTTAAAGTCGACGAGGCCGTGGGAGCCAGGACTCGGGGTGCTGGGTGGGGTCTGGCACGGCGTGGGCACACTGTGCTGTAGGCCGCAGTGGTGCGTGTCACTGAGCGCCTCGCTTTAGCCCCTCCTGTCTGCAGCGGAAGGACAGGAAGGGCTTCTGAGGAAGCCTGTACTGAAAACAAACGCTCTTTAGAACGAAGGAGGGCGAGCCCTGCGCGTCTGCACGTGAAGCTCTGACACGGAGGCTGAAAGTGCCGTCACTCACTTCCAATGTTTTGTTTCGTTAGTGGCTGGTAAAGATCCCGCCGGTGGCCGCCAGTTCATCAGCCAGGTAAGGTGGGGAGGCCTCAGTCACCGTGTGCACTGTCACGTGCTTCTGTGTCCTGAGCTTCTGCCTGGGGTGGCTTCGCAGTCGTTGTGTGCGCGGAAGTCTCCCCCGTGCAGCCCGAAGGCGGCGCCGGGTTGGTGAGGATGTCCTGGGCTTCCTCCCTTCCTGGTGCTCCCTGCAAGGTCTGCGTCTTGGGGCGCAAGGAGTGCCTGGTGCCTGTTCGTGCGGGTTGTCGGTTCTTGTGGGAGATGCAAACCCTGAGCACGTGGTGTCACCCAAGACAGCGCCCCTGGAACCACTGCTGAGGCTCAGACCGCACCCGTGGGGCGAGCTAGCCTTTCTAACGAGCTGCAGGTGCAGCTAGACGATGACTTGAAGGAGTTCTCTCCTGGTACTCTGGATGGTATCAAATTCAGGAGTGGCCGGGCAGTGACGCCCTGTCTCTGAGGTCGGCGAGCCTGCTGTGTAAAGAAGGAGAGGGGGGGCGCTGCTCATCCCTGGGGGCGGGATCTAGGCCTGATCTATTTTTTGATCTTATATCGCATTTGCTTTTTAATAGGCTGTTTCCTAGATTTCAGTCCTTTGAACACCAGCTTTGCACTTTTTGCTCTATCTAGTCCTTAAAAAATTCAGTGACAATTTTATTTATTTATTTATTTTTTAAAAGATTTATTTGTTTATGCATACAAGCACTGGGGTACAGGCCAGAGGTGTGGGGTGTTGAGAGAATCCACCAGACAAAGCAGGACACAGAACAGGCAGATTCACAGAAACACACTGCTGAGGGGAGCGGCGGGCACAGCAGGAGAGATCTGCCGCGCCATGTGGGTCCCCTCCCCGGCCGGCAGCAGGGATCGAACTTGTGCTGCAGTGGCCGGGGTTTGCTTCATAGTGCGTTGCTTAACCCGCTGCGCCACCAGGGAGGCCCTCAGTGGCTATTTTAATAGAATGCTCCCTTTCTGTTTTTTCCCAAGCCAAAATACTCGCCTTAGGTGTAATGAGCTGCTTTCGGTTTTCTGATTACACTGAACTAAAAGCACACCATGAAAGCAAGGGTTAGCCTCCTCCTGACCCCTGAGGGTAACTTGGCTGGCTGTCTTGCTGGAGATCCTGCCTTAGCTCCACTCAGAACCTCGAGTTCATGGGTCACCATGGTATGAGTCAAACCTGCTTTGTCTCCTATCTAAGAGCGTGTCCCCAGAGTGCTTCCAGTCATAACTTGGTCTCCATTTTTCCCTTAGGTCTCCATTTTGTCGGTGATGGAGCTCATTTGGAACCTCTGTGAAATTCTTTTTATTGAAGTAGCCCCAGGTGAGCGTGGCACCCTCTGTCACAATATCAGGTGTCCCCTGCCGCCTCCTCTCCTGTGTATCGACGAGTATTTTCTTCACATTTTGTTAATAGTCTTTTGTCGACATGCTTATCAGAAAGCACCACAGCACACCCAGAGACGCCTGCTGCTTTGTTAGTGTGATTTGGCGTGTGAGAAACGTGTTCTGGTCGTTCAGTCGCACAAGACGTACTTCCGTATATACGTGGTACCCACTGCCCCTCGTTATATGAGTTTGGTGACTCTCGGAAGCCCTAGTGATGGCAACTGAGAAGCAACCAGGTGACTGGAGGACGGGACCTTTCAGTCCTCTACCCTGGCGGGGGGAGTGAGACTGAGCCTAGTCACTAGTCGCTAGCGTTCAGAGTCTCGGGCCGCCATGGAAAGCCCACAAGGATGGGATTTGGAGACCTAGTTGGTGAACACGTGGGGGGTTGGGGTGAGTCGCACACCTGAGAGGGCATTTTAAAGTGCCAGGCCCCTGCCCCGTACGTTGCCCTGTGCAATGTCTCCACCTGACTGTTACTGAGAAATGCCCCTTGTAGTGTGCCATCGATTCAGTGAGTGAGCTGGTGTTCTCAGTTCTGAGCCACTTTAGTAGTTGGATCCGAGGGGGAGCGATGGTGCCTTCCGTAGCACAGGTAACAGGCTGAGCTCGCAACTTCCTTGAGCAGTGGAGGGCTTCACGGAGACTGCGGCCTGCATCTGGGGTCTGACGCTCTCTCCTGGTAAAGTAGATCGTGTCAGAATTGAGTTGAATGGAATTGTAATCCTGGACACCCTACAGCTTTCTGAGAACTGCCTGTTGGTGTAGGGGTAGCCTCCGTGTAATGTCCACGTTGGAATCGGGTCCAGGAACCCATTCTGTCAGACGCTGAGAATAGAATCGAAACAGAATGCCTTGGAGAAATAAAGATATTAGATGTGTGATCCCTGAAAAGTGCCGAGAAAACGATGTTAAAATAGTATGTTTCATATTTATATCATGGACTAGCCAAGCCTAAAATTTTAGGAGAAACTCGGGGAGAGGCATGGGACAAGTTCTCACTCACAGCTCTCTGAAGGAATCCACCCCGCCAACACTGATGTCAGATTTCTAGCTACAAAAGTGAGACAGTCCAGTCCTGTTGTTAAAAAAAAAGGGAAAAGAAAGTTTTAGAGATGCTCGGAGGGACTAGGTGGTGGGAGATCGTGGCAAACTCAGTAACAGACTCAGTTTGAGCGTCTGTTTCTAGTGATGGGGTTGGAGTGTTCCTCGTTAACTGTCCATTCTAAATTACTCCGTTGTTGATCTTGAATTAAATTATTGTCAAGACATTGTCCTGGCTTCAGAGTCTCTTTGGAGGTGCTGTGGGATTTTTTTACATTCTTAATGATTTATGTTTGTTATCTGTAAATGTGTTCATAATCTCGAGTAGTCAGCGTTTTCTTCATATTCTTGCAAAAGCGCTGTGCAGCTGAAATGAAAAGTTTATGTGTCTACCCCAGTGGACCTGGAAGGCTGGTACTATGTTGCTTATCATCATTGCGTGCCTGGTACCACAGAGCCAACCCGCAAATGACCATTTCTTACATAGCCATTGAGGACTGCACAGTTGGGAAGAATCCGGGGTGGCGGAAGGTCATGAGGTGTGAGTCTTTGGTTCAGCCCTACCCAGGATTCAGTGAAAGCTGCAATTACCTGGTAGGGGGCAGAATTGCCTGTCAGTCATTTTGCTGCCCAGGCCTTTAGCCAGGACTACATGTGTGTCCCCTTGAGAGGGATGAATGTTCTTACATCGTCCACTTACCGGCCCCCGTGTTCTTTGTACTGTGGGAAAGCGGGGTTTGCTGCAGACGCTGAGGTTTCTGTGTGTGACGAGTCTCTCCTCCTAGCCGGGCCTCTGCTCCTCCACCTCCTTGACTGGGTCCGGCTGCACGTGTGCGAAGTGGACAGCTTGCTGGCAGACGTTCTGGGCGGCGAGAATCCAAGCAAACATGAGAGCTTCTGGAAGTTGGTAAGGGTGTTCGTAGGCTGGCCTCCCGACCTCTCCCTTCAGCCTATGCTGGGGGTGGCGAGGGGCTGGCTGCTGCAGCTGCAGCTTTCAGCCTGGCTCTGGAGCTTGTGATTATGCAGACGCTCTTAGAACATTGCTTCCTTGCTCCACGTGAATGAAAAGTAATGACTAGTTAGACTTTCTAATGAAAAGGGAAATTTGATTTCTTTGTGGCTCGAAGGAAGAAAGACAGGAAGATAATATAAAACTGATTGATATGGGCTAGGAGTAAGAGGTTTTCCTGAGGGGATAGAAATGTTCTAAAACTGCATTGTAAATGTGTACAACCATTCACAATGGGAACTTAATGAAATCCTTGGAGGGGTCTTCTTGGTGTTGCAAGGGTTTAAAGTGCAGCCCTATGAAGCATCCCCAGCACAGCGGCACGAGTTCGATCCCCGGCCAGGGAGGGGACCCACAAGGCGCAGCAGACCTCTCCTCCCCGCTGCTCCCCTCAGCAGTGTGTTTCAGTAGATTCACCTGTTATACCAAATGGCTTCGTTTATAGGAAGAATGTTTATAGGAAGAAAGGATCCAAATAAGGGATCGGGGGACAAAAATTAATTGTCATAAAGTAAAAAGTAAAATGAACAGACAACTAAACCAGAGACAGTCTGCAAGGGGAGAGAAGGGAGCAGGATCAAAACAGGGACTGTGGTGATGGTGCACGGGTGAGGTGGTGGTGGGAGTTTCATGGGGACTGTACTCGAGAAGAGAAAATACACACTACAAAAATGAAGAATGATGTAAAAATTAATAATAAAAAAAATTTTAAAGATTGTATGCACACAAGAGCTGGGGTACAGGCCAGAGATGAAGAGGGTGAGGAGTCACCAGAGACAGAGTGGGGAAGCAGAACAGGCAGATCCAGTGAGACACTGCTGAGGGCAGCAGCGGGAAGACAGGAGAGGTCTGCTGCGCCCTGTGACTCCCCTCCCTGGCCGGGGATCGAACTCGTGCTACTGTGGGGCGGATCCTTCACAGTGCGGTGTTCAACCTGTTGTGTCACCAGGGAGGCCCCAAAATGAGAAAAATCTTTAAAAAACCCCACAAACCCGTGTGTGTGTGCGTGCACGCGCCATGTGCCCATGTGAATAGTGCTGTCCCGCTCGTTTCTGCCTTCTGGGCTTCAGTCGAAAGGAAGCGGGGAGGTGGTTGCTCGTTGAGCTGAATAATGGAAACTTCCAAAGTCTGCAACTGAGGTAGAGTTGTTGCCTCTGAGGCTGTTTCTGGGTTTCTGGTGCCGGGCAGGTACAGGTGTGGGAGAGCCTTTGCTCAGGAAGTGCTGGACCCAGGTCTGAGACTGGTATTTCACTGACCCTTCACCGAGTGCTGCTGTTCACAAGGCACTGAGGAAACAGCCGTGACAGAGCCAGCAGATGTTCCCACCCTTGTCACGCTCATGTCCTGGGTGGGGAGGCGGAGCAAATGAGCAAAATGTGTAGTGTGTCTGACAGTGAAGTGCAGGTGGGGGAGTCGGGGGTGTTGGTGGGGACAGCCGAGGAAGGGCTCACTTACAAGGGATGTGGGTGCAGGCCTGGAGGAGTGGGGGACTGTGCGGCCGAGGGGAAAGCAGAGCAGACGGCAGGGCCTGCAAATTCTGGTCTTCAAGGCAGTGAGGTCAGGGAGCGCCAAGGAGGCCGGTGAGCCAGAAGCAGCACAAGGGAGAGGTGAGGAGGTGGGGCAGAGAGCTACAGCCCAGGCCAGGGGAGCCTTCTGGGTTCTCAGAAGGACTTGGGCTTTTACAGAGGCTGTATAGGGAGTGGTAAGAACATGACTGACTGCTAATAGTCCAGCGCCTCTTCGTTGCTGTGCGACTGTGAGTGAGTTACTTCCAGCCCGGGTGACTCCGTTCTCTGGTTCCCTTGTTTGTGCAGTGGGGGTGATGGTGCTGTACCTCTAGAGCTAGGGTCAGTCACGGGCATGAACCGAAGTGACCTGTCGATGGCCACAGTAACTCCAGTCAGATGTGCTGAGGCAGCTTTGGAGAGTTGAACCGGCGTGCACCTCGGTCTGATGGAGGTCTTCAAAGGCTCTCTGGCTGCTCTGCTGAGGAGAGAGCGTTGGACGGGAAGGAGAGGCCAGTATGGAGTCTGGTGCTGCAGCAGGCAGAGGTGGTGGAGACTTGGACCGGAGTAGGAGCTGAGGTGAGGAGACGGTGCCAAGTGACTGGAGTCTAGATGTCGCCGAAAGCCATGGGCGGTGGGGTTTGCTGATGGCTGGGATGTGGGGCCTGTGAGCAACAGGAGACTGTGGGAAGACGAGGTCGGTGGCTGGGAGGTGACTAGGTGTTACATTTCCATGTTACTCCACGATGCCTTTGTGGCCCGCGTGGAGACGCTGACTGGGGCATGGGGTGCAGAGTCAGGCAGTCAGAGGAGGAAGTCCCGGCTAGAGAGGACCGTTGGGGATTTGTCAGCCTCTATATTGTGGCTTGTTTTGAGTATGGTTTAGAGTGAGAAATTTTACCTTACATGTTTTACATAAATGCTGGTGTGAATATATTGATTCTCATTCATGGCAGTTACGGCCTGCAGTCACCTGAAACACTGAATTAGTGGATGTGGAACCTGTCACAGGGGAACTTCCAGCCTCTGGTCACAGTGCTTTTGTTAACTGCTCAGTCCATAGCTCTGGTTTCTGTGTGCTTCTGCGTAAAGGCACCTCAGCTAACAACACAGTGACTTCGCGAGCTTTGAACTCAAAGCCAGTGGCTGCTCTGCGGGCCTGAGGGAAGCTGATCTGACAAGGTGGTCGCTGCACTGCACGTGGCAGCCTTTGTACTCTGGCCCATTGGACAGTGCTCAGTACTGTTTGGGAACCCAACAAAAAGCACAAAGATGCAAAGAATCTGGGCGCTAAAAAGATCTTGAGGGACCTCCCTGGTGGTGCAAGGTGTTAAACACTGCACTGTGGAAACTGCAGCCGCTACAGCATGAGTTAGATCCCCAGCCGGGGAGTGACTCAAATGGCTTAGCTTTATTTATTTATTTTTTTAAAAGATTTATTTATGCGTATAAGAGCTGGGGTACAGGCCAGAGTCACAGGAGGTGAGAGGACTCACCAGAGACAGAGTGGGGAGCAGAACAAGCAGATGGACTGAAACACACTGCTGAGGGGAGCAGCGGGCGAGACAGGAGAGGTCTGCTGCGCCCTGTGGGTCCCCTCCCCGGCCGGGGATCAAACTCGCGCTGCTGTACCGCGGATGCTTCACAGTGCGGCGCTCAACCCGCGGCGCAACCAGGGAGGCCCTAGGTACATCTTTAAAGCTATTTAAAAAAATAAAAAGATCTTGAGGAAGATTTGTTTAGGGTGAGAGTTGGTGGTAGAAGGTGGAGCCGTGTCTGTGCTCTCAGCTGGGCACATGCACATCAGGTGACTAATTTATTTTTTGCTGCTCTGCATGTTTTTGCGAATCTTTGATGGTGGAAGCACCTCCGAAGTTGACTTTGGGGTTACAAGTTTTAGCAAGTAGGCATATTTATAAGCACTGAGTCTGTGAATAATGAGAGTCAACTTTATACTGAGTGTACAGATACACGTATTTCCTTTAGCAGAAATTTTCATGCACCAGTGTTTGCTGGACTCCGGTATCTTCTTGTTTTATTTCATTTATGTTGTAAAAGTTGGTTGTCGCCTGTAATGGTTACAGTGTGTGGTTTGCCAAGTGTAATACAGGGATGACATCATGAGACGGGATGTGCTAGGTGCCCCCGGAGGGAAGAAGCCGTCATGACTGCCCGGGGCTCGGAGGCTAAGAAAGTACGGACAGAGGGGCCTGGCGTCGGGGCCCTGTGCGTGCTCATATTCTTGGGTGTCCTTCCAGGTGACTGTCTTGGTGCTGCAGGGCCGGCTGGACGAGGCCCGGCACATGCTCTCCAAGGAAGCTGACGCCAACCCCGCCTCTGCAGACATGTGCCGCGTGCTGGGGGATCTCATGAGGACCATGCCCGTTTTCAGCGTACGTGGGAGCGGCTTTGCTCTGTGGGCTCGTGGGCAGCGGGCTAGTCCATGTAGGGCGGGGCTCGTGACCGGCCTGTCCCCTTAGCCCGGCAACGCTCAGACGCTCACGGAGCTGGAGCTGAAGTGGCAGCACTGGCACGAGGAATGCAAGCGGCACCTCCAAGACGGCACGTTTGCCTCCAGCCCGCAGCTGGAGTCTCTCTGCAAGGTGTGTGGGAGCGGGTCTCGTTTGGCATCAGCTGGCATGCCCAGGGTGGGCTGGGGGCGGCGGCTGGCACACGACAGCAGGAGCCACGTCCCCCTTTGCAGGGCCACCCAGCTCTGCCAGGAAGGGGAGCGCTTGGGACCGTGTGCCGGCTGAGGTCAGGAGAGTTAAAGGGAAGTCACCCCTGCAACTCGGGGACATGATCTCTTCTCAGATCATGCTGGGAGACGAAGCCGCCATGCTGGAGCACAAGGAGCGTCTGAGTACCTGGTATCACTTCCTGGTGACCCGACTCCTGTACTCCGACCCCACAGTGAAACCCACTGACCTGCACTTCTATGCCCAGGTGAGTCGAGCCCCGTGTTGTGGGGCGGGAGGAGGACGCCTGGGGCAGGCCCCCTGCTGCGTCACTTTGGCCTGCGGCCTCTGAGGTGAACCTGGCTGCAGGACGGGGAGGGGCTCGCCTTTGGCCTTCTTTGAAGGACCCACCACCCTTCTCCAGGCGTCCCTACACAGCAGCCCTGCCTGTCCCCTTGAGTCTCTGCTTTCATCCGGGGATTGAGTGGGTCACCACCTTTCCACAGTCCAGCCTTGATCTGTTTCTGGGAGGTGAGAGCAGCCCGGAACCCCTGGACAACATCTTGATGGCCGCCTTCGAGTTTGACATCCACCAGGTGATCAAGGAGTGCAGGTAGGGTCCCTCCGCCGCCCTGTCTAGCCCGCTTCGGGCGCACAGTTGCGTAGCATTGAGACGTTCACGGTGTTGTCCCACCGCCATCCCATCTAGAATGTTCTCTGCCTCCTCCTGGTGCTTAATCTCCTTCCGAGGACTTGCTCCCTCCCTACCCAAATGAAGCTCATTCTCTGGATGAGCCTGGGGGATCTTCGTGAGACTTGAGGGCTACCGTGCTTTTAACAGTTTCCACTCCAGGGATATTTGTCTGAAATAACGCTGCAGGAGATGATTCTGCTACTTAAACCTAGAGAAAGCCTGTAAACCTATTTTTGGCACCCACCTAAGAAACAGCAGTTCTTAGTGATCTTACTCTCGCCTGAGCCGTCACACCACCAAGTTCCTGGGCCATGGAAAGGGTCCCCTACCTGCGCCTTGTGTTTTGACTAAAATAAAATCGGGGCTGGGACCTCCCTGGTGGCACAAGGGGTTAAGGTGCAGCACTGTGAAGATCCGCAGCCACTGCAGCACGAGTTCGATCCCCGGCCAGGGAGGTACCCAGCACGAGTTTGATCCCTGCTGCCAGCCGGGAAGGGGACCCACATGGCGCAGCAGACCTCTCCTGCCTCGCCCGCTGCTCCCCTCAGCAGTGGGTTTCAGTGGCTCTGCCTGTTCTGCTCCACGCTCTGTCTCTGGGGAGTCCTCTCACCCTCCCCTACCCCTCCTCTGGTCTCTACCCCAGTTCTTGTTGCATAAATAAATATTTAAAAAAAAGAAAGGGGGACCTCCCTGGTGGCGCAGTGGGTTAAGCAACGCACTATGAAGCAAACCTCAGCCACTGCAGCACGAGTTCGATCCCTGCTGCCGGCCAGGGAGGGGACCCACATGGCGCAGCAGACCTCTCCTGCCTCCCTGATGCTCCCCTCAGCAGTGTGTTTCAGTCAGTCTGCCTGTTCTGCTCCCCGCTCTCTGTGGTGAATCCTCTCACCCCCCCCCCACACCTCTGGCCTGTACCCCAGTGCTTGTATGCATAAATCTTTTTTAAAAAAAAAGGGGGGGGCTTCAAGAAAATGATGCGTGATCGGGAGAAAGAAACCCGGTTTTGTGTCAGTGCTCTTTTCACACTCTGTAAAGTAGGGACCTCAGCTGGGGCTGGACGTTGACTTGCAGTCAGCTGATGCTGAGCGGGGGCATCTCTGCGGAGGGTGCGTGAGGCTGACCCGAACAGGCACGTCGTTATCGGACTTTGTCAGCATCTACCCATGAGGCCACATCACGGTTACTCCTGAGTGTGCTCTCGGCTCGTTGGGTTTTTCTTGGGGTGCTGTCATGAACCATACCTGGGTTTTTCAGAACACAGGTTTGGGCAGAACAAGGGGAAGGGCAATATAAAGGGAAAGCACGTGCTCTTTCCAGTGACAGGAAGAAGTGCTAGAGGAGGGATGTTTAGGAACACCGCAGAAAGCGGCGCCCCCGTGGCGGTCACCAGGAGGAAGGTCAAGCCCGCCCTTGGCCTGGCGTTTCTAGCAGTGGCTAAGTCTTGGGGCTTGGGTTTTTATAAGGAGCTTACTTTATTTTAAAGCCTGCTTTATTTTCCTTTTTCTGTCTTTTTTTTTTTTTTTGGTGCATAGAACTGGTCTAAGCCAGGGGGTGAGCCAGCAGAGGTCTGCTGGGCCATGTGGGTCAGCTCTCTGGATGGAGATTGAACTCAGGCTGTGGCAGTGACGGTGCTGAATCCCTAGGCCACCAGAAGGCACCAAGGAGGTGACTGTTGTTTTTTTAAAGATTTATTTATTAATGCATACAAGAGCTGGAGTATAGGACAGAGGTGCAGGGAGTGAGAGGATTCACCAGAGACAGAGCAGGGAGCAGAGCAGGCAGATCCACTGAAACACACTGCTGAGGGGAGCAGCGGGGAGGCAGGAGAGGTCTGCTGCGTCATGTGGGTCCCTCCCTGGCCGGCAGCAGGGATCGAACTCGTGCTGCAGTGGCTGCGGTCTGCTTCATAGTGTTGCTTAACCCGCTGCGCCACCAGGGAGGCCCCTTTGTTGTTTTTTTTAAAGATTGATTTATTTACGCATATAAACGCTGGGGTATAGGCCAGAGGGGGTGAGAGGAGTTACCAGAGACAGAGTGGGGAACAGAACAGGCTGAAATACACTGAACTGCACTGCTGAGGGGAGCAGCGGGGAGACAGGAGAGATCTGCTGCGCTGTGTGGGTTCCCTCCCCAACGGGGACCGAACTCATGTTGAGGTGCCGTGAATGCTTCACACGCAGTGTTCGGCCTGCTGCGCCACCAGCGAGGCCCGGCTTGGGCCACTTCTTCAGCACACTCTTGCCGTGGGCGCCGAGCTGTGCTGCCGGCTCGCTCTCGGTGGGCCCAGCCCTCGGCGGCTCTGTATCCCTCTGGGAGACACTCGGAGCTGCCGGGCCTCCCTGAGCGCTCGGGCCCTCCGCAGTCAGCCTGCTGGCTCTTTGGCACAAGTCGGCTAGAAGCAGGGTAGCAGCAGCTGTCAGGGGCTGCAGTGTCAGCCCCGCTCCCTTCCTTGTCGAGAGGTCAGCAGGCTCCGACCCCACGCACGTTGACTGTGGCCTCTGACTTCCTTTCACTTCCGTGTCTGGACCTGCAGCATCGCCCTGAGCAACTGGTGGTTTGTGGCCCACCTGACGGACCTGCTGGATCACTGTAAGCTGCTGCAGTCGCACAACCTCTAGTAAGTGTGCTGGGCTCAGCAGCACCCGCGCCGCGTGCAGAAGGAGTGCGGGGGGCGGGTCGCAGGGGCGGAGCGGGAGTCCGGTGTCCTCTGTTGCCTTCCAGCTTCGGGTCGGACATGCGGGAGTTCCTGCTGCTGGAGTACGCCTCCGGGCTGTTCGCTCACCACAGGTGCGGCGCCCAGGGGGGAGGGCGGCGGTGGGTGCTCCTTGGTGTGGGCACCACCGGAACTTGGCTTGTGTTCGCTCCCATCTGGCTCGCAGAAGGTTTTGGGGGGCGGGGTGGGGGAGGGGTGGCATGCCTTGGGTGCCGGTTCAGGTGTCCCTGGACAGCAGCGGGCCGCAGGCCTCACGCGTCACCTCCTCGGGGCTTTGCAGCCTGTGGCAGCTGGGCGTGGATTACTTTGACCACTGCCCGGAGCTGGGCCGCGTGTCCTTGGAGCTGCACATCGAGCGGGTCCCTCTGAGCACCGAGCAGAAGGCCCTCAAGGTGCTGCGGATCTGTGAGCAGCGGCAGATGACCGAGCAAGGTCAGTCAGCTGCGGGCACGCAGGCTGCTCGAGGGGCTGGCGCGGGGGCCGAGAGGAGAGCCGAGCTAGGCAGCTCTTTGCCTAGATGCCATCGGGCACGTTGCCTTAGAGACAGATCCTGACCCGTGTGCGCACCACGCAGCCCCCGGGCAGGGCTGGGGTCTGAGTGTGCCTGCCCCGGGTGGGTCCCCGTGCTAGTGAGGCTCGAGCAGGCGGGCCGCCGCGGACCAGCGGGGTCAGGGCTGCTGGGTGCGCGGGTGGGGGCTCACCGCTCTGACGCAGTCCGCAGCGTCTGTAAGATCCTGGCCGTGAAGGCTGCCCGCAGCAACCGCCTGGGCGCGGCCCTCTCGTGGAGCATCCGGGCCAAGGACGCCGCCTTTGCCACGCTGCTGTCCGACAGGTGGGTCCGGTTGGTGGCGGCTCCCGGCTCGGCCTGGCGGCCTGGAGGCCGAGGCGCGGCCTGGCACTGCCGCCCTGACCCCTTGCCCTGGTCTCTCAGGTTCCTCAGGGATTACTGTGAGCGAGGCTGCTTTTCCGACTTGGACCTCATTGACAACCTGGGGCCGGCCATGATGCTCAGCGATCGGCTGACTTTCCTGGGTGAGTCTCTGCTCTGTCTCCAGAACCTGGGGCGCAGGAGGACAGTTGTGGCACTTTTGCGGGTACTTTTTTTTTTTTTAAAAAAGACTTTATGCACACGAGAGCTGGGGCGCAGGCTGGAGGTGCAGGGGAGTGAGAGGATTCATCAGAGAGAGAGCAGGGAGCAGAACAGGCAGATGGACTGAAACCCACTGCTGAGGGGAGCAGCGGGGAGGCAGGCGAGGTCTGCTGCGCCATGTGGGTCCCCTCCCAGGGATCAAACTCGTGCTGCAGTGGCTGCAGTTTGCTTCCTAGTGGGGTGCTCAACCCATTGCGCCACCAGGGATTCCCATCCTCCTGTCATTTATTTTAATGGCCATCCCACCCTCTGGGAGACTTTCCCTTCATCATCATTTATTTCACGGACGTAAGTAATGGCTGTGGGGCATTTCATTCAGTTGGTTCCAGTCTGTGATTCTTTTATCTTGATGCGCGCACGCTCCGTGGTGCTTTTTGGAGGACCTTCCAAACCTCTTGGTCTCACTGCTGCGTGAGTCTGGAGACAGCTGCGGCAGAACCCCCGTCGTGGGCAGTGAGTGGCACGGAGTCTCTCTTGTTTAGGGCCAGAAGTGACCTCGTGCTCTGTCCTATAGGGAAGTACCGCGAGTTCCACAGACTGTACGGGGAGAAGCGTTTTGTGGATGCTGCTTCTCTCCTCCTGTCTCTGATGACTTCTCAGATTGCCCCTCGGTCTTTCTGGATGACACTTCTGACTGACGCCCTGCCGCTTCTGGAGCAGAAACAGGTGCGGGCTGAGTTAGGAGTCCCCGTGCTCTGCGGAGTGGGTGTGGCGGAGTTGCTGTGCCTGCAGCCCTCCCCCCGAGGCTCTCTGCATGTCTCCTCCCACCCTCTCCGCAAATCCAGTGTGCAGGGAAGAAAGGTCGCTTGTAGTGAGGTAGCTCTCCACGGGCGATGTCAGCCCAGGACCCTAACGAGACGGGCTGGGAATGGAAATCGGGGTGTTCTGCCCGGCCCTCCTGGGTGCGTGTGCGAAGGGCCCTAGAGGCAGGCTGCGTCTGCCCGTGCCCGCACAGTGCAGCCTTGGCTGGGAGCAGCTCGGCCAAACGGTCCTTCTCCCCTAGGTGATTTTTTCCGCGGAGCAAACCTATGAGCTGATGCGATGTCTGGAGGACTTGACTTCGGGAAGACCAGTGCGTGGGGACCCTGACGCCCAGCAACTCCAGGTTATTTCCTGGGTTGGTGCTTCCAGTGAGAAGGAGGAAATGTCCCCTTCGGGGCTGCCCTCCAGAAACTGGCGCCTTATAAACTTCACCTGTAACTGTGACATCCCGACTTCTTTTTGGAGAACTGAGGGGATGTCCGTGTTCTGGTCTCTCCACCTTTCCTGTTGGGCAGTGGCCGTGGTCCTGGCGCTGCCATCATCGTATCGCAGGCTTCCGGCAGCTGGTCTTGCACGTTCAGCGGCCGCCAGCTCCGGTCAGACTCTTTGGGAGCCTGAGAGACCGAGCACCGCCGGGCCTCACGCTCGCTCTTTTGCTTTTAGGACGACGACGTGGAAAGCACCAAGGTGGAGATGCTGAGGCTCGCTTTGGCGCGCAACCTTGCTCGGGCAGTCGTAAGAGAAGGTTCCCTGGGAGGTTCCTGAGGCGGCCGGGGACTGCTCCGCACGGTACATCTGTAGGGCAACTTGTGTATATATATTTTAGAAGAATAAATGTTTTCTTACGCAAATGTAAGGCAATTAGAGGTAGAAAAATGAAGGCAAAGGCAATGCTCTGTGACACGGGACCTTCCCTTGTTTCCTGAGAGAAGGCGCCTCCAGTTAGGGGGAGGAGGCACCGACTCCAGAACTTGAGCTCAGTGGTTTACTTGTGCGCCTGGAGTCGGGCCTCATCTTAGAAACCTGTTTTCTGGCTACCTATTTCTATTCGGAACCCCCTTTTTCGGAGTTCCCGCTGGTCTCTTCCCTCACTGGGGTGAACGGTGCCTATCAGAAGGATTCCAGGTAGGGCCAGAAACGGTTTTATTTAACATGCAGCAAGACAAGGGCAGCCACAGTCGGCATAGCCAGTACAGCTGTTTGTCGCGAAGCAGTGACCTCAGCAGCGGTGAGTTGTACTCAAGTCATTTTAATGTCTAAATCCATTATAGAGAACAGTTCTGCCTAGTGGCCCACAGACCTCGAGGGCCGCGGCAGCCGGTCTGTGGGAAGCTTTTAGGTTGATTCCTTTAAATAGCGACGTCAACTCACATGGGAACTGTCTGTACGAAGCAGTGAAACCTGCTTGCTAAAAGACAGGGGCCCACCCGGGAGCCCTGGCGGATGCACTTCCCGGGAGAGGCCCTATGGCTGAGCCTGTCCAGTGGCACGCACGCTCGGCGTGCTCTTCCAGCGTCTCCGGGGCTCTTCCCGTACCCCAGGCCGAGTCCCCAGCCCAGCTGCACCCAGCGGAGGAGCAGCCTGGACAAGACACTGGGGCGGACACTGTAAAGCAATAGGGTCTGGTGACTCCATCGAGCGTGCCCCTAATCTCACCACCTCCAGACCCAACATTTCACTCACAGCGCCGCACAGCAGTGGGGGCAGCGGGGTTTCTGGGCACAGAGCGGGACGTAAGCAGACAGACCTCTCCGCTGCTGAGGCTGAGCCTGAGCCGCAGCAGCACGGGCCGGGGGCGGGGCTGGCGCCGCCTCCAGGGACTCGGAGGGCAGGACAGGACACAAGTTTATTTCATGCCGAGCAAGAGGTAGTGAGTAGGATGGCCTGTTCCCGCGGCAGGAGGCACGCTTTTCCCAAGAGCTGTGTTCCTGCTTCTGGAGAAAGGGAAACACTGATTCTCTTCCCTTTCGTCCCTGTCCCGGTTTAGGCTGCCACGAGGCCCAGTTCTGCTCTAACAGGCCGAGTCCATGTCCTACTGAGACGCCCACAGCCCCCGCAGCAGGGGCAAGCGCAGCGGCTGGTCCGGGATGACGTGAGCGGCAAGGTTGGCGGTTCAGCAGACACCACTCCTTGCCGTTGCCTGGGACCTACCAGTCACCCACTGCCCACCTCGCCGCAGGCAGGCGCTGGAGCCTGCCAGCGGGGGAAGCAGAGTAGTGATGGGGCTGGGGCCTCCAGAGCAGTGCCCCCGGGCTGTGAGAGGCCCCCCGTCTCTCCTTAGAGATCTCTGCTCGTGGCATCAGGGGTGCCAGCGTGAGGGCAGAAAGTGACTCCAGTCTTGGGTCCAGGTCCCAGGACAGTAGTGCGGGGGCCACTCCCCACCCTGATGGCGAGCAGCCGGCTCAAGTCACACGGGTAGGCAAGACCAGGTCTTCTCAGGGCCAAAGGAGGAGTCTCAGAGCAGCAGTTCGACTCTCGGCAGAAAGCCCAGGGCCCTTGTTCCACACCAAAGTGCTGCGGTGGACGCGGACAGCAGCTGCGCCAAGCTCGCTCAGGGCGCCTGCTGGGCCGCAAGTGCAGATGGCAGCGTCCTCTCAGGTCATAGCTTCCCCCACTGCTCCGCGGGAGGGAACTGGTCCACCTCGCCCACCTCTGTGCTCAGCTGTTCCCCCAGAGTGAAGGTCAGTTTATACCGGAGCCTCGCCTTCTCCTGCGGCAGAGGGGGCGCATGATCGGCCTGTCTCTGCGGCCTGGGGCCCTTCTGTGCCCTGGGGCTGGGCCTGTCCCGCCACCCTGTCTTGGCCCGGGCCCCAGTTCTAGCTCACCTTCAGCGGGTTGGCCAACAGCATGACCTGGGTGAGGGCTGCAGGGGGCTGCAGGGGGCTGAAGGGAGACAGCTCCGTCCCCGAGGGCGGCTGCAGCTTCACTTTCATTGACTGAAAGGAGAGAGAGGCGTCCCTGAGGCGCGCAGGCAGGCGCCCCAGATGCAGCCGCTTGGCACCCGTGGCACACGGTGCTGGCGGCAGAGGGAGGCCCTGGGCACAGGCTGAGAGAGGTGGCCTCTGCCTCTGGAGCAGTTGGTACCTTGGGCACTGCGGCCTGCAGCACAATGCTCCTGATGGGCAGGGGCGCCGTGTTCAGCATGGACACCACCACCACCAGCACGTCAGGCCGTCCGGGGGGACACTCCTTGGCAAAGTGGAAGAGGATGCGGAAGCCGTTTTTATCATAGGCTGTCACAGGAAGGGCACTGCCTGTAAGGAGGCGGCATGTGGTGTGGAAGGAGAGGGCCGGAGAGCGGGTGGCCCTGTGGAGGGGGCTCCTGACGGCGTCCGGGACGAACCTGTTGGGCGCAGTGGGCCACCCCGGCCCTCAGGCACCCAGCAAGCAGAGCCAGCCCCCGCCCTCACCCCAGCCGTCAACACCTACTAGGCTTGATAGATTCCAGGGGCACATGGACGCTGGCCAGGGAGAGCTCAGGCCCCTTTCCGGGGCTGCCGTGGGGCTGGGAGGCAGGTGGCTGGAAGAGTGGACTGTCGGGGCCCGCGGAGAAGGCGAGGGGAGGCCTCACAGAGGCGGCCCCCGGGAAGAAGCTGGAGGAGCCGGGCTTCCCCAGGCCCGAAGTCCTGGAGGCAGGAGCGACAGAGTAACTCAGACTGGGGGGCACAAGCTGGCGCCTGCCCTGGCCGCTGGGTCACAGCAAAGCCGCTTCTGCCCGGCCCCGCCTCTCCTCCCGCTCATTACACTTTGGCCTCTTCCAGGAGCTGGTCCAGGGCGTCCAGCTGGTGCTGGCCGCTGCCGCCCAGAGCTGAGCTGTGGTAGCCGGGGACTGTGGCTTGCGCCTTGGCTGGGCACAGGAAGGAGCCGGCGCTGGCGGCGGGAAGGCCGGCCGCGAGTGCAGGCGCTGGGGAGGGGGGCGGCAGTGGGGCTTGGGTGTGGCCCGAAGAGGGTGCTGAGCGCTGGAGGAGAGGCCTGTCCGAGGGGCTGCCGGCAGCGGTCCCAGGGGCAGGGCTGAAGAAGTCCAGGTCCGACTGCTCATTCTACGAGAGGAACGTGACCGAGCGAAGGGTGCAGCTCTCCCCACCCCTCTGGGCTGCCCTCTGGGCTGAGAGAGGAGAGCCAAGTCCCGGTCGTCCCCCACCCAGGAGGTGCCAGCGGGTTCTGGCCCGGTACAGAGGACCCCGGTGAGTGCGGGTGGTCCCGGCCCTAGTGAGGTCGCCTGGGCCCCTACCTGCAGCAGGGGCCACTGGCAGTTTCCAGCTGCCTCCTTGGGAGCACTGGGGGCCGGGTCATTGAGGCCTGAGGAGAGAAGACCCCGAGATATGCGGCTCTGGGCTTGGGCAGCGCGTCCCCCACCCCAAAGTGCCACTAATGGGTGACAGCTCGGGGCGGTATTCCCTGGCAGCCTCCACAGGAATGGAGTCCCTTCAGCTCTCACGTCCAGGGGGCAGGGAAGAGGGGACACCCAGCCCTGGAGTCCCTGGTGGCCAGAGGGCCCTGACCCGCACCCCTAACCAAAGCCGCCGTCACAGCCGCCAGGGACGCACCCAAGCACAGCAGCTCTTCATCCAGCAGCGAGAGGCTAGTGCTGGCCGGGCCCGGGGGCGCCTCGGTCTGGCTGGACGAGCGGCTGTGCGCAGGTCCGGAGGGCTGGGGGGGTGGGGGGAGGATAGGGATGCCCAAGGGCGCCGGGACAGGGGCCAGGACTGGGGAGGAGCTGCTGGGCGCGTCCAGCCCCGCCAGGTCGATGAGCGCGCCTTGGCTGCCGGAGGGCCGGTTTCCTGCACGGGCGGACAGACACGAGGGTTACCGTGGCTCTGGGAAGCAGGGGCCACCGGGGAGGGCTCAGAACCCCCTTGGGGCCCTTGAGACACCTGGCCAGGCCATACCGGCACCTCTGTGGGGGTCGGGGTGGGGGACGACTGGGCTAGAAGGTCTGGACTGGGGACCCGAGAGCTTTACCTTCTGAGTCAGGCGGGGCTGAGCCGACCTCGCCATTGACGACCTGCCCTTCGACGGCGGCTTTGTACGAGCTGATGACGCGGGAGAGGTTGTCGCTGGCCTGTAGGATGTCCCCTAGAGCAGAGGAGACGCCCGCTCTTGCCTGCGCCGCACCCATGTCCTGAGCCTCGCCGCGCCCATGTCCTGAGCCTCGCCGGCAGCCTTGCCCTCCACTCACCCAAACTGCTGTCGTTGTCCTCGGTCTCACTGGCTAACTTGAACAGCGTCCGCCTCTTGTTCTCGCATCGGTCAAACAGCTCCTGCGAGAGGCCCAGGCGTGGAGACCCGGCCAGACAGGCCCTTGCGGAGCACCTAACTGCCATGCCCAGCGAGTCCCGCCCCCCGAAGACCCCGCTCAGCTACTGCAGGCCCCTGCCGCCGCGGGAGATGCTTAGGAAGTAAGGTCACTCCCAGGCTGGCGTTTCAAGGCGCGAAGTGACCCCCGGCGTGGGGAGCAGCATCAGGGGCACAGGAGGGGTGCCCACATGCACCGAGAGGCGGCGGGCAGCAGCTGGCCCACGCCAGGCGGTAGAGCGCGGGCCTGGGCGCGCCCGTGCCGACAGCGGCCCTCAGCAGAGCTGGCTCGCGCGGGACCTGCCTTCATGAGCTCCTTATCCGCCTCCGAAGACTCCTCCTTGCTGTAGTGCAGCAGCATCTCGTGCAGCAACTTCACGTTGTTGTTCACCTCCTCCAGGGTGTGCAGGCGCTTGGTCACCTTCTGGATCCGCGCCTCATCCTGCGGCCACAGCGAGAACCACCTCGCCCCACGCCCAGCCTCCCTTTGTTTCGAAGTAACAGCCTCCCAGCCCGGCCCATCTCCTCTCCGCTGGGGCCTCCCGCTGGGGCCCCCGGCAGGCAGCGCCTACACTCCAGGCAGCGCTGTGCAGCGATGATCGGGCCTCAGCCTCGGTCCGCTCCTGGGCTCCGCCACCCGCAGCCCGGGACGCACGGCCCGCTCACCTCCTTGACCATAGACTTGATGAGCTTGTTGGCCTCTTGCAGGTCATCTGGGTTTTTGCTTTTCAACAACTTGGCTAAAAGCTAGAAAATGAGGGTGTCTTAGGGGAAGGGTAGCACCCCACCCGGGGAGCCCTGGGAGCCGGCGCTTGGCGCAGCAGGCACCGAGTGACACCACACCTTGCCCGGCTGCTGCCACTTCTCGTCTGAGGCCCGGGACGCGCTTTACCTTGGATTTCTCCTCGTCATCAAAAACAGGGTTTTTGGGGCGAGGTGGTGGAGAGGGGATGAGCGTCCGGTCCATGGGGATGGTCGGGTCAGAGTGCACTATGCCTGGAAGGGACACAGGGCAGTGCTGCTCAGCCGGCCGCAGCGAGCCTGGCCACATGTCCCTGCGGCCCAGGCCTCCGGGGAGCAGGGCCGAGCGGGCCCACGACACTGCTCAGCCCGGCCTTCCTGTTCTGCGGGTGGGGCCGGGGCAGCAGTGGGGGAGGGCACCCCCGTACCTTGTCTCTTCAGCATGTGGTAGGCCTCCTTGATCTTGGACTCCTCCGGCAGGGCCAGCGTCCAGCTGTAAAGCAGCTCAATGACCTTGGTCTTCACCTTCTCAGACACTCTGTCCCCCATGTACTAAGGGCGAGAAGAAGGAAACCCTAGTGGCAGCAGCCTGGGCGCGCCCTGCCCTGGCTCTCCACCCGGGCCAGGCCTTTGTCACACGGGTGCACCGCCTCAGCATAAAGTCCTCCCGCCGCTTCAGTGGGTGCCCGAGCGCAAGCAAGCCCACCGCGGCAGTCCGCGCAGTGGAGCCCAGCGAGGCCGCCCGTAGTCGCGAGGCCAAAGCAGCGCACCCACTGTGTGAGGGACAGGCGCACGGCCATGGCTGCGCACGGCGTGTCCGCTGCAGGAGACGCTGGTTTCGCAGGAACCACTAAGGTGGGAGAAGCGAGGAACGTACCTCCTCGCAGGGAGCAAAGAGCCGCCGACTGACCTTTGGGGACACGACTTTGATCAGCTCGTTCAAGAAGCGGAACTTCCCCACTTCGCTGTGGAACCTCCTCCCACAGTTCTTCATGCACGCCTCCAGCACCTGCGGCCAGAGGGAGGGGCTCCGTGAGGGCCCCGGCGCCTGCCACTTCCCGGCACAGTCGAGGAAGCGGGGCAGGGCCCGGGACGTCCCTGACACCCGCGCCTCCTGAGCTGCAAGCCGCTTCCGGGAAGCGCGACAGGAAGACGGACCTCGATGCCGAGGCAGATGGACTCGTGCTGGAAGGAACTTTCCCTCCAGGTGCCGCCCTTGTATTTTACAGACGAGGACACCGAGGCCCAGAGAAAGAGTTTCTGACTCAGGGTCCAGGGTTATTGCCACAAGTTGGCCGAAAGCTTAAGGCGGCGAGAGAGGGCGTCTCAGTTCTCTTTCCACTGGAGAACGGGCTCCTCTCCTGCCCCGCGCTCCTTATCCCCGCAGGGCCACAGAGAGCTGCTCCGGCCTTCCTGTCCCTCACGCCGGCACCCGCGCTCCGGTGTGCCCTCCTGCTACTTCCTGGGGCTGTCGCCGCGACGCCTGTCACGTGTGCGAGTGTGTGCAGTGTCCCGACCCGCACCCCTAGACGCCAGCAGCAGCTGCGTGACCCCGAGCGTCTGCGACGGCACCAGGTGCCCGCTGGGGACAGCGCCGGTCACAAGGGCGTCACTGGGCGGTGAACACAGCAGAGGGGGCACCAGGGCGCCTGAGCGCTCTGCCCCAACCACTTCCCCCTTCGTCCTCCCAGGGCCAGAAGGAGGTCAGGGGAGCCCCACGACCGCGCTGACCTTGGAGGCACCTGGGTGGGGCGGGCCGGGGCAGCCCACACCACACAGCTCCAAGCCCCTTCGTCCGAGCGGTTCCTGAGAAGTGCCCCCCAGGGAGGCTTTCGTCAGGTACGAGCACCGTGTGCTCAGAAGAGTCACACCGCCACACTGCTCTGACTGGCCAGGGGCTAACTGGCAACACGGCTCTGTCAGCGCCTTTTCAGGAAGGCCCTGGGAGCCCCACTGTCCCTGCTTCTCCCACCAGACCCCACAGCCAGGCTGGCGGGATTCCGGAAGCCGCAGTGTCGGGCACAGGGCAAACGCGCGGGGGGGGGGGGGTAGCTGACTGGACGTGTTCTCGGTACCTCTAGCTCGTCTCGGGGACCACCCGCAGGCCAGAACCCTGGTGCGTAAGGAAAGGCCTGGGCTACGGAGTCTGTCAGGACGGACACCTACCGTCAGGGCCTGAACTGCCTCCCATTCCTGCGGAGACTGGATCTTATGGGCCAGCAGCCGGACAGCGATCTGCGGCCTAGGAGACGAGCAGAGCACTGCCAGGATGGTGGCGGGGCCGTGTGGCCGGTCCCTGGCTTTTCCGGCCGGCCCTCCCGCCCCTGCCCGGAAAGCTTTGCGACTCACCCTTCGAGTTCTTTGTTGATCTGATCACAAAAGCCGATGATGTACTCCCAGTCCTCCTGGCGGTTGGAAGGGTTCGCGGCTTTGTCTTGGGACAGAAAAAGAGGAGGGTGTGGGCCTCCCTGGTGGCGCAGTGGGTTAAGCAACGCACTATGAAGCAGACCGCAGCCACTGCAGCACGAGTTCGATCCCTGCTGCCGGCCAGGGAGGGGCCCACATGGCGCAGCAGACCTCTCCTGCCTCCCCGCTGCTCCCCTCAGCAGTGTACTTCAGTCCATCTGCCTGTTCTGCTCCCCGCTCTGTCTGTGGTGAATCCTCTCACCCCCACACCACTGGCCTGTACCCCAGCTCTTGTGTGCATAAATAAATATCTTTAAAAAAAAAAAGGGGGGGCCTCCCTGGTGGCGCAGTGGGTTAGGCAACGCACTATGAAGCAGACCGCAGCCACTGCAGCGCGAGTTCGATCCCTGCCGCCGGCCAGGGAGGGACCCACATGGTGCAGCAGACCTCTCCTGCTGTGCCCACTGCTCCCCTCAGCAGTGTACTTCCGTTGATCTGCCTGTTCTGCTCCCCGCTCTGTCTGTGGTGAGTCCTCTCACCCCCCACGCCTCTGGCCTGTACCCCAGTGCTTGCATGCATAAATAAATAAATCTTTAAAAAAAAAAAAAAAAGAGGAGGGTGATTGGTGTGAAGGACGAGGACACAGTTTCTCCCCACTTGGAAGTTTTCTTCCAGATTTCTTGTATAACAGAGAAGCCTGAATGCTTCACCCAAATAGCGAGGCAACTACGAATACCAGCTTCTGTCTTCTAATTCAAAGCCACAAATGAAAGGGAGATCCTGTTCGTGGAGCTTAGATCAGAACTGGCAGCATAAATTATTACAGACAAATGACTAACATACTCACAAAGTAGATACCTATGATGTTAATGTAACAAACAGCCAGATGAAGTCAGGTGGAACTAGATAAAAAATACACGTATTTAGAAAAGGTAAATGTTTTCTACGTGACCTGCAAAAAAAAGGCCTACCCTTCTTGATGCTCTGAAGACCTTAGAAGCCGTACATAACGCTGACCACTTGAAGCTGGCAGTGCTTTGGGGTGCCCGGCCAAGCACCCACGAGCACTGTCTTCCTGGGAGCAGAGGACAGACCCTCCGACTGCCAGCAGTCAGCACCCTTAAGGTTAAGAGGTCTTCTGTGATCAAAGAAAAAGAGAAGTGGGCCCTTGGTGGCGCAGGGGTTAAGTCAAGCGCAGGGGTTAAGTCAAGCGATCATCAGCCAAAGTGGCCTGATGCGGCCTGAATTCGACCCCAGCCAGGGAGGGGACCCACGTGGCGCAGCACACCTCTCCTGCCTCCCCGTTGCTCCCCTCAGCAGTGGGTTTCAGTCCATCTGTCTGCTCTGCTCCTCACTCTGTCTCTGGTGAATCCTCTCACCCCCCCCACCTCTGGCCTGCACCCCAGTTCCTGTATGCATAAATAAAATAAAAGAAAGAGAAGTGCTGGAAAGTTCTCAGATGGTCTCTAAGGGTTTAAAATCCAAGGACCAAGGCTGCCAGCTCTTGGCGTGGGGCCTATTTCCTCTGTTATCCCCAAACCTGTGTTCATAAACGGCCCAGTTGAGAGGATCAGGTTGCTCCCGCCTGACTCGGATTTGGCAGCTGCTTCTCCAGAAAGCAAATGGAAGGTTAAAGGCTAAATCCAGGCCTCCCTGGCGGCCAGGGGCGAAGTCTCAGCACTATCACCGCTCAGGCCTGAGTTCTCCAGCCAGGGAGGGGACCCACAGGGCACAGCAGACCTCTCCTGCCTCCCCGCTGCTCCCCTCAGCGGTGTGTTTCAGTAGATTCAGTTGTTCTCTCTCTGTCTCTGGTAATTCCTCTCACCACCCCCAACACCTCTAGTCTGCACCCCAGTTCTTGTGTGCACAAATAAAAACAAATCTTTAAAATAAATAAAGACACAGGTCCTTTTAAAACATCCACGCTGGGCCCACCCTGGTGGTGCAGTGGGTTAAGCAATTCACTATGAGGCAAACTGCAGCCACTGCAGCACGAGTTCGATCCCTGCCGCTGGCCAGGGAGGGGACCCACAGGGCGCAGCAGACCTCTCCTGCCTTGCCCGCTGCTCCCCTCAGCAGTGTGTTTCTGTCAATCTGTCTGGTGGATTCTCTCACCACCCCCACACCTCTGGCCTGTACCCCAGTGTTTGTATGCATAAATAAATCTTTAAAATAAATTAAAAAAATAAAACATCCACGCTCCTGCAGATTCCCACTGGGGCCAAAGCAGAGAGACTGTCTCTTGGAAAAGCCCCTTCTAATAAGGGGTGCTGGCTTAGAAGCTCCTGGTGCTGATTTCTCCAGACTACCTGAACTTCCCGTTTTTTCTCTCCTTAATGTGTACTACAGTAGTGCTGATTTATAACTTCCTTTTTCTTACACTGAAAATCACTTGCTCAATGACCAAGCATCAGAAGGGTCTCACAGCACCCCGCCCCTCAGAACAGGGCTCCAGCCGGACAGTAGACACCACCAGAGGGGGCGGGCCACACAGCAGGGCAGCGCTGCCCGGGGCTGGGCAGCCACGTGCTTGCTCTCTGGCTGGAGAAGATTCGGGTTTGGGCTCGGGACGAGACACGTCTGCCCTCGCTGTTCAAAAGAGAATCAGAAAGTCCTCCGAGCTGGTCGGGAGGGAGAAAGACGGCCTGACCCAGCCGCCCCTTCCCAGGCACCGGAGCCTGGCCACTGCGCCCGATCACCTGAGATGCTGGAGATGCTCACGTGACACGGGTCCCAGAAATGAGGTGCCCTGCGCCCCATCACCACTGGCATCTGAGAACAGCCGCATACCTCAGGGTAGGAGGGCTGAGCCCGGAAAAGCACCTTCCAGAGAGCTGGCAGCGCAGACCCGCCCTCGGCCCCTGTGCACCACTGCAGCGCTCTCCCAGGGGTGCGGGAACGCGCCAGCGTCTCCTTCCCAGAGCACGCCCACCCGCTTCGCACTTATTTTCAGCTTCTCTGGAATCCCACTTCCTTTCACCTCGACAGACCTTCCCCCGGTGACTGCAGGGAGCGCTGCCCACACGCAGCACACAGAGTCCTAGTTTCAGAGTGGCGGCCCCACCGCCGAGTCTCTTCCCCGAGTCTCTCTGGTCTCCACAGGAGCCGGAAGACACCTGCAGGGGTAATTCTGGGTGTCTCCACCTCTTCACCTGCCCCTGCCTCCCCCAGCTGCTGTGCACTGCTGCCTTCAAACCCCTCAACACTCCCCTCTACCTGCACAGAGGTGCCCTCCCACACAGACCCTGCCTTCTAGAACTTTCTATTTTCGGAGGTCTCTGGTGTCAGTCTTATTCTCGCCTGTGTGTGCGTGTCTGCATTTCCTGCTGTCACTTTCGGCTTCATTCCATCACTGGCCTTGACTGTCTCAACACATGAGAAATAACCAGACCGAAAAAAAAGGCAGTATGTGCTAACCTGGTACAGCATGAGTCTAAACACAAAGTCATCACTTCTCCTTTGTGACTTCCCGATCTCTATAAATGGCGCCACCATTCAAAAGCTCTCTTTGCCTCCACCCCCAGGCGCCCAGGCTGGAAGCCCCACCACGGACCTTGCTCACGTTCCCCAAGTCCAGCAGTCTGTTCCTCTGTCTCCCTTCCTTTCTTGCCCCTGCCCTACCCCAGGTCCTACCTTCTCACCTGCTTCCACCCATCCTACCCAGAGCACCTATGCCAATTTGGAACAGATCTGACTGCGTCATAGGACGGGGACCTGACAGCTGTAGAAATTCAAGCTGGGTTAGCACGCAAGCCCTTCCAGGATTTGGTCCTGGTGCTTCACTTCTGTCTCCCACCATGGGCCTGCATGAACTGTGACTGTGCCCCAACACATCCTTGTCTGGTGTTTTCTGAGCACACCCCCACCCCGCCCTTCTTCAAAGCCTAGCTCAAATGCTATCTCCTCAGAAAGAATCATCTTTCATTCCACTTCCCCAATTTCCTAAAGAAACTGCATTTTAGCACCCAGGGCTACTGCCTTAAATGTAACTTTTCATTTACCAATTCTTGGCCCATTCCAGCACCACCTCATCAAACTGGAGGGAAAGGCTGCTTGAACTTAACTTTCTTTACGCCTCACAGCGGGTACTTCTTAAATACTGACTGTGTGAGAGTAAGCAGAGGTCACTCAGAGGCAGACCGTTAGGAAGGGGAATCTCAGGTGGAGCAAAGGAGAACAGGGCCTCCAGGTACGGGAGCAACATGGGTTGGTGGGACAAAGACACTGACTGTCCAAATCGGGACGAGCACGGGAAGCCAGAGGCGCAGGTATGCAGTGTGGAGCACCCGGGTAAGCGGAAGTGCTCTTCTAGGAGCAGAATGGACCGTAGGGTGGGCGATGACACCTGGGACACTGGACCGAGCAGAGGCTTCTGCAGTGATCCCGACGAACCAGAGTGACAACATTCACACTAAGCTGGCGCTGAGGCCCAAGCACGGAGTCATTCAACCGGTGCGTTCACACCGTGAAGGTATAAGAAGTGTGCACATAAAGAGGGTAAGGATGGAAGCTGCACCCGAGGTGACTACGAAGGTCAAGGGCCAAAGGTCAGTCTCAGCTCCAATCTCTAAGCCATCATATTCGCCCCTCTCCACGTCTACTCTCCCTCAAAAACAGGTCTGTCCCTCTCCTCTTTCAAAATATAACTCAGATTCGTTCACTTAAGTTAATCCACCGTCCCCACTACTATCTGTAAAGGGAACCGATTCCAGTGTGGTTCTATCTGGGGGCGAGGCTCCGGACAAGCAGTGTGATTAGAGTCAGGGCGTCCTCTTTCTGTGCAACTGTGACGTCAGTACCTGCCTCCCTAGGAAGCCTGACAAACGAATCCTATGACTCCGGGGCGCTGAGCTCCCCGGAGAACAGTTCCATATATAAGGGTGGCTTTGTGACCTGGCCACAGGGGCAGGTTTTGCAGATGTAGCACCACCTGAAAGGGGTTTCTTATTAACAAAGGGCGAGCAACTGCAGAAAATAGCCCTGGGGTCCAAGAGCTGGGAGGCTCCTGGAAATAAGCAGCTCTGCATAAGACAGTATCTAAGGCATCCTACCTGTCTCGTCACTGCATCCATTTCTGTCTCAGCGAGGCCTCCAGGGGCCTCCTCTAGCCTGCAGGAAAGTTAACTTATTAACCCTTCAGCAGAGGAAGACCTGCCAGCACGTTATCTCCTTCGCAGCAACATGAATTAGCAATTATAGCAACAGGCCGCTATCGCCACGGCTTCAGGCTGCGCTCTTCAGCTGAGCAGAGTGGGTCCCAACGAGTCACTCGTTAAGATGTTCAAGTGGGTAAGTGTGTTGGGGCGGGGGGGGGGGGGACGGGACCCCAGCACAGACCTAGCATGCTTTGGTCACGCAGGAGAAAGGCAGAGCCGTGTTCTTCCTCACCGCGACCTGGATTATTTTCACTTCCAACATTCCACCTGCCCAAGCGGTCACCTCCTCGCCTCCAGGGCCACAATTCCGAAGCCGTGTGCGCACGCTCAGCGGCACCCCCGCGCCCGGAGTTGCAACCCCAACCCCGAGCTTTGCCCTTCGTCAGGGGTCCCGGAGCCCCCAGTCTCCCCAGGGCGCCGACGCAGGTCAGCAGGAGGCTCTTGGCCGTCCTCCCCCAGCGCCCGCGGGGCCCGGACGGGACTCGCGCCAGCGCCGCCGCGCGCGACAACGGGGGACGCGCCGCAGCGCAGGGTGCAGGGGCCGGGGCGCCCAGCCGGGGAAGGGGCGTGCTCGGGGAACGCGGACGGCGGGAGGGAGCCCAGGCACGGGCGGCCAGGCGGCGCAGCCGCGAGCCCGCGGAGGGGGTGCAGGGGTGCGGAGAAGAGCGACTCTGCAGCCCGAGGGCATGCAGAAGCGGCCGCGGCTACTCACTCAGCCAGGACTCCAGGCTCTCCCCTTCCGCCTCCGCCATATTGCAGCCGCCCGGGCCAGCCCCGCGGCCTCAAGTCTCGCGAGAGCCCGCAGGAGCCGGGCCGGGGCGGGGCCTGCATGGGGGCCTGAGAGGAGCAAGCACCGCCCCCGAGGGGCGCTCCCGGCTGCGGCGGGTCGGGGGAGGGTTACGGTCTCCCTCAGCCTCGTCCCTCCGGGCCACGGAGCGACGCCCCGGCGAGTGGGGTGACGTGCAGATTTAGGGCTCGCGGGGCTCGGCCTGGCTCCCGGTCTTCCGCTCAGGCGCACTCCGGGCAGCCCCGGCGGGGTCCTAGTGGCCCGCCAAGATGGCTGCCCCCGCGCTGAGGCCTGCGCGAGGGTGGTCAGGCCTGGCGCTGGGCGTGTGGGGCGCTGTCCTGCGGCTTCCCGGGTGAGAGGGCGGCGGGCAGGTGTGGGGGCGGCCGGGCCCTCATGGAGAGACCTGAGGGGAGAGAAATGGGCCGCGGGAAGGTCGCGCGGAGCCCCTGCTGCGCAAGGGTCGACTTCTCTGGGCTCAAGCCTCTCGACTAGCAGCCGGACTTTGGGCCGGTCGGAAGGCCGAGTGGTCCCTGGCCCGAGGGGTCGCACTGATCTGGGGCTCCGAGTCGGAGCGGAAAGTGCGGACTTGCTATAGAATAGCCCAGGGCTAAGGTTTTCTGGGTGTCGGGAGGTGGGGGGGACATAGGCACCGGCGGGGTCAGTCCTTATCCGGGGCCCTTGGCGGAAAGACTTCCTGGCCCGTTCCTAGTAGGGGCGGGCGTCTTACCTCTTGGGCAAGAGCCAGGTATTGCGGTTCAGGTGGGACTGGCGACTCGCTGCAGCTCAGTCCGGGCCGGGTTGGCAGATATGCCTATTGTTAAGTCAAGCCTCCTCACTTGTGGAGTCAGCTCTTGCCAGCCTCCTCCTCTTACCCCCTCCCAGGCTAACCCCAGTGAGGTGGAGCCGCTACGGTCCCGAATACAGGGATCCCCAGATTGACAAGGAATATTACCGCAAGCCCTTGGCCGAGCAGAATGAGGAGGAGAAGTTTGAGCGCGAGCTCAGAAAGACTCAGCTCATCAAAGCTGCCCCGGCGACCAAAGCAGGTTCTGTGTTTGAAGATCCCGTGATCAGGTTAGATGGAAACTAACACTTGTTGCCTGGAAGCGGCTATGCCAGGGAGGGTCTCCGGTGCGCAGCCCCCCGTAGGTCTAGTAAGGCTGGACGTGTTGCTTTTCTCTTTAAGTAAGTTCACCAACATGATGATGAAAGGAGGAAACAAAGTGCTGGCCCGCTCCCTCATGACACAGGTGAGTAGCGAGTAGCACCTCTCGTCTGTCATCTTTTCTGTATAGCTTTGTCCTCTGCTCTCCAGTTGAACATAAAGAGCCAGTTCATACACCTGCCATTAAGATTAACTTGTGTGTGTGTGTGAAAGAGAGAGAGAGAGAGAGACAGGATCTTTCATTAAGTCTTGCAGGAGTCAGCAGCTGCACTCATACCCAGTCTCAGTCCCTCTTTCTGCTCTTGGCCATGAAAGAGAAGCACTGGAGAACTTGGCCTTAGACTAGCTAAGGCAGAGTGGGAGGAGCCATTCTGCCCTAGAGTAACAGGACAGGGGGAGTCATGGACTAGGCACTAGCTCAGCTGGGCAGACCCTCCCGGGAGCCTGGAGCAGCCTCTTCACTGCATCCCTTTGCAGACTCTGGAAGCTGTTAAAAGGAAGCAGTTCGAGAAGTACCACGCTGCCTCTGCGGACGCACGGGCAACCATCGAACGCAACCCTTACACCATCTTCCACCAAGCACTGAAAAACTGTGAGCCGGTGATTGGGCTCGTACCCATCCTCAAGGGTGGCCATTTCTACCAAGTGAGTGACGGGGCTGCCCACATGTGGAGGGGCGGGCCGAGAGGTGGGCCGAGACTGACCGCTCTCAGGGACTGGGCACCCCCAGGATCTGCTCATCTGAGTCCCTGAGTGTAACAGCTGCAGGCAGAAGGCGAGGGAAGAGAACAGGGAAGCGCCCTAATGATGTGTTCTGAAGCCCACCACAGCCCGTGCTGTGCAGCACCCCGTATCCTACACTGTAGGCATCTTGGTGAGGGCCTGTGTTGACACCAGTGCCGAGAGCCCAGACTGATGGTGCCTCTGTCACAGCGTCTCGTTCTGTCGTTATCACGAGCGGTGTCTGTCTGTTCGGTTGGCTCTCCTAAGGGCACGGCTTTCTCATTCGTGCCCATGCCCCTGACATGTTTCCTGGCTCACAGTGGAGGCTTGGCAAACGAGTCTTGGAGAGGGTCTTGTTTCTCGGCATTCGGGTTGGCCTTAGGCGCTCTGTGTTGGCCAAGCCACTCCAGCTAACGGGTCTTTTCCCGGCTGGTGCTCGTTTCGACTTGGCCGAGCTCCCACTCACACGTGGAAGTGGCCAGGGCCTGAGGAGTGTTTGCTCGGGGAACGTCTGCGCCTCGCTGACATCACCCGGGGGTGAGGGAACTCGGAGAGGAAAAGTCAGGCCCCCCTCTTCTCAGGTGGCTTGTCAGGCCGGCCCCAGGGAGCCTGTGGGTGCTCCTTAGAGCTCAGGGAGGAGGGGGGCTAGTGCCCCGGCGGGCTAACCTGCCCGTGTCCTGTCTTGCCAGGTCCCCGTGCCGCTGGCTGACCGGCGCCGCCGCTTCCTGGCCATGAAGTGGATGATCACCGAGTGCAGGGAGAAGAAGCACCGGCGGATGCTGATGCCGGAGAAGCTGTCACAGGAGCTGATAGAGGCTTTCCACAACCAGGGTCCTGTGGTCAAGAGGAAGCACGACATGCACAAGATGGCCGAGGCCAACCGTGCCCTGGCCCACTACCGCTGGTGGTAGGGGTGGCGGCTCTGGGAGGACCCAGGGCCCCAGAGGACAGCACGGGAACTCTGCCGCACGCGATGCCCGGGCCCGAGGACTTGCTCCACTTCAGACCGCCTGCCCCGGGGCAGCATTTGCTCAGTAGTTCTTCGGGGGCTACAGTCACTTTCCTGCCCCATCTCCCCGCAAAAAGGAACCTGGCAACTTGGATTTCCCCCAAGAACTTTGGGATGGGCCTTCCTGGTGGCGCAGCGGGTTGAGCACTGCACTGTGAAGCATCCACGGCACTGCAGCGCCAGTTCGATCCCCGGCCAGGGAGGGGACCACAGGGCGCAGCAGACCTCTCCTGCCTCCCCACTGCTCCCCTCAGCAGTGTGTGTCAGTGGATCTGCCTGTCCTGCTCCCTACACTGTCTCTGGTGATTCCTCTCACCCCCACACCTCTGGCCTGTACCCCAGTTTTTGTGTGCATAAGTAAATTAAACCTTGAAAGAAAAAAACAACAACCTTGGAGCCCACCCAGTCTCTTCCCTGGGCTTGGGACAGACCTGGGGTGATAGGAGAGGAAGCCATTTTAGTAACAGAAATGGTTTATTAGAAAATCACCCTGAATTGGTGTGGCACTGATGTGGCTGCCATTCATTAAAACCGACAAGGTAACAGGCTTGCTTCCAAAGTGGTTCTTGTACAAAATGTATAAAAGTTTCCGGTGGGACTTGTGCTCTGTCTCTGCCCCATGACAGCCATGCCAGTGGCTCTATGTGCCCATTTTATAGATTGGGAAACTGAGGCACCAAGGTAGCAGTTGGGGTGAGGTGTGGCCTTTCTCTGCCTGGCCCAGGTGAAGGTGTGGGCCTGCAGGGGTGGGGACAGCTGAGCTGGAAGAGCAGGTCGGCCTGGCGTCAAGGCCTGTGGCTAAGGGAAGGGAGGGAAGGTGCTCAGCGCAGGACCTAGATGTCAGTGGGAAAACCTCAGGAACTGCTGACGTCTGGAAGGAAAAGTCTTGGGCGGGGGCAAGCCCCCACGAGGTGGAGCTGGGCAGAAGCCAGTGCTGCCGTGGGGAGGCCCGCGCTAGTCAGACACCTCGCTGTAGTAGTACTTGTGGGCGGCAGGGGTGGTCTTCCAGCCGGCCGCCCGGAACTCGATGATCTCCAGCAGCAGCAGCTGGGCCAGCGAGCTGAGGCCGGAGGGCAGCAGGAAGCCATCCCGTATCAGGACGAAGAGCTCATCCATGCGCTGCCCGTTCATCTTCTCCAGCTGCTCCCCCACCCGGTGCAGCTGCAACACCAGGCAGTCCACCTGTGGGGCAGTGGGTGTCCGGGCAGGGCCGGCGTGTCACGCGGCAGCCATGTCCTCAGCACGTGCCTGTCGGCTTCCTGCTGCCCCACGCACGGTTTGCCCGCCTCTCTCAAGCCAGTGAGGCCTGACTGCCTCTCATGTAAAAGGACACATCTTAGAGGGCCTCCCTGGTGGTGCAGTAGGTTAAGCACCGCACTAGGAAGCACATTGCAGCCACTGCAGCACAAGTTCGATCCCAGCTGCCAGCCAGGGAGGGGACCCACATGGTGCGGCAGACCTCTCCTGCCTCCCCGCTGCTCCCCTCAGCAGTGTGTTTCGGTCGATCTGCCTGTTCTGCTCCCCGCTCTCTGTGGTGAATCCTCTCACCCCCCCCAACACCTCTGGCCTGTACCCCAGCTCTTGTATACATAAATAAATAAATATAAAAAAAAAAGAAGCAGGGCCTCCCTGGTGGCGCAGTGGGTTAAGCACTGCACTACGAAGCAAACTGTAGTCACTGTAGCACGAGTTCGATCCCTGCTGCGGCCACGGAGGGGACCCACAGGACACAGCAGACCTCTCCTGCCTCCCGCTGCTCCCCTCAGCAGTGTGCTTCAGTCCATCTGTTCCCCACTCTGTCTCTGGTGAATCCTCTCACCTCCCTGGACTCGGGTCTGTACCCCAGCTCTTGTGTGCATAAATAAATCTTTAAAGAAAGAATGATACATCTTAGGGACTGGGGCCTTGTCTCCAAACGTGAGTCCTGACCCCACTTTGCCTCTCTCCAGGATGCCTGCACCTGGCTTGGTTTCTGGGCCATCTGTCCCCACAGCTGGCAAGATGCTCGCCATTCCTCGCAGAGGCTGGCTGTTTCCTACAGGGAAAAGCCTAGAGCCAGGGGGCTGCAGTCCTCCGTTCTGGGTCAGCTCCAAGCCTGGCGGCCTGTCCTGAAACTGACGGGCCTTCGGTGCCCCCAGGAAGTGCCTGAGACCACCCACCTCCCCAGCCCTTGGAGCCAGCGTCACCCACCTCCTCCTCCTTGCTCAGGCTGTCAGGCTGGGCCAGCCGGAAGAGGCAGTCATACACGGGGTTCACCAGGGCCATCATGGGCATGTTGTTCACCTGTGGAGGGAGAGCGGCGGCCACAGCGCCGGCTTAGTGGTCGTGGGAGATGGGCCGTCTGTCAGGCAGTGGCCGCAGGCTGCGCCTCACCCTCAGGTAGTCGAAGATGTTGCAGATGAAGGTGACGTAGCAGACCCAGCCCTGTAGGGAGCGGGCTCGGAGCTGCTCCCGAGCCTGATATTCCTGCTGCAACCGGTTGAGGAGTCCACGGCGGAAGCCGCTCTGGCCTGTTTGCTTGCTCTCCGCCTGTGAGCGGGGATAAGGACAGGAGAGGGCAGCATGAGCCAGCGCACCCCCGAAGCTCGAACAGATGAGGACCTGCCTGTCCCCTCCACCTGAGGGGAAGCCCTTGGGTTGGCCCCTCCAGCCACACCTGCCCAGCCCTGAAGCACCTTCCTCAATGTGCCTCTCCCACCCCCTCCCCTCCCCTACCTGGATGATGGCGTAGCACATGCGTCCTGCTTCCTTGCTGAACACGCAGTCCTGCAGGGAATGGTCCACGATTACGTTGGCCACTTTCTCCAGGTCCACGGCCCCAGGGTCTGGGGTAGAGAGGAGTGGGGAGTCTGAGCCGTCTAGTTACCACACTCGCCTCCACCTGTTCTAAGAAGGACTAAAGGTGTTGACCAAAGAGCCTTTCTGTGATTCGCTTACACTTAAAAGGGACCAGAAGAAAGAGAAGGAACAGTCACCATGCTCAGAAGCAACTCAGGGGCCTCCCTGGTGGGGCAGTGGGTTAAGCACCGCACTATGAAGCAGACCGCAGCCACTGCAGTACGAGTTCGATCCCTGCCGCCGGCCAGGGAGGGGACCCACATGGCACAGACCTCTCCTGCCTCCCCGCTGCTCCCCTCAGCAGTGTGTTTCGGTCATTCTGCCTGTTCTGCTCCCCACTCTGTCTCTGGTGGATCCTCTCAATGCCCACACCTCTGGCCTGTACCCCAATAAATCTTGAAAAAAAAAAAAAAAAAAGAACAAAAGCAGCATTTCAGCTGTGAGCCTCCTGGTGGCCCAGCGGGGAGGGCTGTGTGGCGCAGACAAATCAGAGTTCACTACCTCAAAGAACACTTCTGGCACTAGGTCAAGGAAGGAGCGCTGAAGTGCAATGTCTGGCCGCGGCTTTACAGAAGTGCTGGAATCACACGAAGCCCTGACCAGAGCCGGCCAGGCAGAGCCTCTCCTGCAGGCGCAGCTTGGCACGGCTGGGCACTGCTAATGTTACGGAGTCAGCCTTCTGGCCCCACAGTGCTGCAGGAAGGCACTGGTCCAGGAAAAGTTCTCTATCTCCCCTGCCAGGCACACCCAAGAACTGGTGCGGCAGCAAAGGGGCACTGGGGTCACTGGAAGACTTCAGGGTGGGAACTGTGTGCTCTGCCCCATTCCCCAACTCCTGGGCACTTGAACCCTAAAAAAGCTTTACAGTCTGAGAGGCGACTCAGTGATTCACACCAAAGCCTGGCTGACAGCTGGAAAGTTGGGGTGCTGACTCCTATTCTCAAATGAAAGGAGAGGGTTGGGGCTCAGCTCTCCCCCCTTCCCCTTCCCTGCAGCTTCTGTTGGGGCTCAGGAGGCTCCCCATGCTCACCTTTGAGTGCTGTCTTCAGAAGCTGCTGGGTCTCCACGTCAAAAGACTGGATCTTATACTCCTCGCGTCCCGGCTCCCCCATGACCACTCAGCCCCAGCTGCTCTTTCTGGGGCAGGACTAACCACAGCACCTATGGGAGGAGTGGCGAGTGTGGGCCGAGCTCCCGGTCCTGCGGGGTGGGGGGCGGGGCAGGGGCTCCTGAGCAACTCCGTGGAATTGAGGGGTTGGCTGAGAGCCCACTAAGCCTGGTTTCCCTCCACAGGACACCAGTCGGGCACCTGCTTGCTGCTCAGTGTAGGGATCCCCAGGCTTCTGGGGTTGCACACAGAGAAGCGAGCAGAGGTGTCCAGCAAGAAGGGGGTTCATTCTCAGTCCAGGCCAGGCGGCCGGCCAAGGGCAGGTGCGCTGAGCTGAGCGCGTGGACAGGTATCAGGCACTGGCCCTCTATGGAAACCCGCCTCGGCGCTCAAGTCCCAGCGTTATTTGGTGGG
>JAGFMF010011935.1:416706-448012 GCA_019455555.1 Galemys pyrenaicus | reverse complement strand
CTGCTCCCCACTCTGTCTCTGGTGAATCCTCTCACCTCCCTGGACTCTGGCCTGTACCCCAGCTCTTGTGTGCATAAATAAATAAATCTTTTAAAAAAAGAAAAAAATTAAAAAAAAAAGTTCCTTTCCATGAAAAGCCATATGTTTGTCTGGATGCAGCAGATGGCAAGACCCATTTAAAGTGGGCAGGTTTGGGGCTTCTAAGGTTCCCCTTTCCCTGCGTTCAGCTTTTAAAATGCAAAGTGTCATGAGCACCAGTCCATGTGACTCCAGGGGCTTCATCAATGTGATTTTTTTTTTTTAATTTATTTACACACACAGAGCTGGGGCACAGGTCAAGAGGTGCGGGGGAGTGAGAGGATTCATCAGAGACAGAGTGGGGAGCAGAACCGGCAGATCCACTGAAACACACTGCTGAGGGGAGCAGCGGGCGAGGCAAGAGAGGTCTGCTGCGCCATGTGGGTCACTCCCTGGCCAAAGGCGGGATTCGAACTTGTGCTGCAGTGGCTGCAGTTTGCTTTGTAGTGCGTTCCTTAACCCACTGTGCCACCAGGGAGGCCCCTCCCCTGACATTTTAGAATAGACGATTCTTTCTGGTTGGGGCCACCCTGGGCATCAGATGGTGCTTAGCAGTGAATGGCCTTGGTCTCTGCCCACGAGAGGCCAGACCACCACACTCCCCTTGGGACAATCAAAACTGTTGCCTAACATTGACAAATGTCTCCTGGGAGGCAAAATGACAAATCAGAACCACTGATCCATCTAGAGAAATACTGGGCTGTCGTTAAAATCATGAGAGATTTTTGCTTGAAAAACAGAAAAAAATATGCCATGACTTTTCCGGCAACCCAGTACTTATACTGGTGTGTAAATGTTATGTCACTATATCACCGTTTAAACTGAAATGCTCACAACAGAGGGATGAAAATACACCAAACCACACGTGTGCAATGGAATACTACATGGCTGTCTAAAAGAAAAGAGTTGCAATTGGGGCCTCCCTAGTGGAGCAAGAGTTAGTCTCAGCTCTATGAAGCTATCACCAGTCACTGCAGCAAGCGGTCAATTCCCGGCCAGGGAGGGGACCTACATGGCGCAGCAGACCTCTCCTGCCTCCCCGCTCCTCCCCTCAGCAGTGCGTTTCAGTCAGTCTGCCTGTCCTGCTCCTCACTCTGTCTCTGGTGACTCCTCTCACCCCCCACACCTCTGGCCTGCACCCCAGTTCTTGTGTGCTTAATAAATATTTAAAAAAATCCCCCCAAAAGAAAAATATTTAGAAGATTATTTCAGAAGGGACCCCACAGCAATATATGTGCAGGAGTGGTGATGGGTCACAGGGGCTGTGGTGGTGGAGAACTACGGGACTACACCTGAGGGGAAAAATCAAATACCGTTCAGAAATCAAGAACGATGGAAAAAAATAAATGATAAAAATTAAGAAAAAGAAGACAGGAACCCAAAATTAACCTGGTTCTTGAATATTTCCACTGACAGGAAAATGACTGCCTACAAGGAGAAATCCTCCAGCCCACCCCCTTCCATCAATCCCTTTCCTTCTCTCACTCACCTGCAATCTGTCCCACACTACTCCTTCAGCTCTAGTCCCCCTAAGTAGTGCTCCAAAATCTATCCTTAAGCTTAAGGAGACAGGGTCTCCCTGGTGGCGCAGCGGGTTGAGCACCGCACTGTGAAGCATCAGTGGCACAGCAGTGCGAGTTCCATCCCCAGCCAGGGAAGGACCCAAAGGGTGTGGCAGACCTCTCCTGCCTCCCCGCTGCTCCCCTCAGCAGTGTATTTCAGTCGATCTCCCTGTTCTACTCCCCACTCTGTCTCTGGTTAATCCTCTCATCCCCTGTACCTCTGGCCTGCACCCCAGCTCTTGTATGCATAAATAAATAAGAATCTTTTTTAAAAATTAAATAAATAAACACGGGGCATCCCTGACTGAGAGGGCAAAGCGTCTCCGGAGGTTACACAGGGCTGCTCAGCTCACACAAAGCAGTGGCAGTTCCCTGCCCCATCTGGGCATGAAAGAGGCACTTCTCTGGATGAGCAGTCCGCGACAGCTGCACATAACCTTAGTCTGTAGATCAAGATGCCCGAGTTCAAGTTCTGCACCTGTGCACCCTGGGCAGGTTTATTGCACCTGGGTTCAGTTTTCTCTCCTTGAAAAGGGGCACGAAGTCTGTTCTGCCTAATCCATTCTGCTGGAAAGACCACGCATGACACCATTTGCAAAAAGACAAGTTTCATATGTGTGAAAGGGCTTGTGAAATGCGATTGCCTAGTGGCCTTACCTTTCCTGCTCCTGCAAAATTTCCTTAATGTACCGACAGGCCCCGATAATTATCTAAAGAGACAAAAACGAAATGTGACTCTAAGTCTGATGCCTGTAACACGCTCCCCGGAAGACAGGCGGCTGCCAGCGTGCGAGTTTGCTTCTCCCTCCCTCTTCTCCCGCTGCGCAAACCCTCGTGGCGGCGGGGTACCGGCGCCCCGCCGTGAGTGTGCGCACCCCTGAGCCCGTGTGTTCAACTGAGGGGTCTCTGCAGAGGTCCCCGCGTGGGGACCCAGGTGTGCCTCCAGGTGTCACGCCTGGGACGACGCCCGCCAGGTGGGCGCCCGCGACCACAGGTGCCCTGGCTGTGAGCTGGGTTCGCCTCCAGCGTCCCTGAAGATGCTTCTCAGGGCGGGCGAGACACGTGTGCGCACAGTCCCCGCCCCTGCGAGAGTACCTGCGCGCGTGTGCGTCCCCGGGGGAGCCGGTCCCCGAGCGCCCCGAACGGAGGGCGGAGGTAGAGGTCACTCACCCGGCTCCGAGGGCGCGGCTCGGCCCGGGGCGCTCTCCTCTACCTCCCTTCCCATCCAGTCTCTACAGCGAAACTCCACGGCGCGCGGTAGTAACTGACGGACGCCTTAGCCAATCACCTCGCAGCTTCCGTCAGAACGCTGAACCAATGGTTGTACAGTCCACACCCAGCGACCGCCTCTCGCAAGGTATCACTGGGTAGTGTAGTCCGCGGTTGTCAAGGACGGTTCCCCCTCCCGCGAAGCGCAGAGCCTCCTGGGAGATGTAGTCCTGCAGGCGCGCGGAAGCTGGGGGTTCCGGAGCTGGCTGCGCCCCTGGAGGCCGAGGTTGCTGGCTACGAGGCGCGCGCCCTCGTCAATGGGAAGTAGCGGCTTGCTGGAGCTGACCCACTTTCCTCAAAACACCGTTGGTTCCAGAATCCGGACGTTCTAAACCTGGAAAAGATGGCGGAAGCCTAGCCAACACTTAGATCACGTTTGGAGCAAGGGTCTTTTTTTTTTTTAAAGATTTATTTATTTATACATACAAGCACTGGGGTACAGGCCAGAGGTGGGGGGGGGCGGTGAGAGGATTCACCACAGACAGCGGGGAGCAGAACAGGCAGATCAACTGAAGTACACTGCTGAGGGGAGCAGCGGGCACAGCAGGAGAGGTCTGCTGTGCCATGTGGGTCCCCTCCCTGGCCGGAAGCAGGGATCAAACTCGTGCTGCAGTGGCTGCGGTTTGCTTCATAGTAGGTTGCTCAACCCACTGAGCCACCAGGGAGGCCCTATCTTAATTTTAACTTTGCTCTTTTCCTCCCAAATTTGTCTAATCCTTTCTAACCCTTTTCTATAAATCTCCACTAAAAAGTCCTTTAAATTTGTAGCAGGCAATGTTGGGCCTTGCTTGGGGCCAATTCTATTTAACTAAACTTTGACTCTCAAGGAGATGGGTGACTTTAAACACTTAATTTAGTAACTATATATGTCTTTTCTGTATTGTTTATAAATTGTATTAAAGTTCCTTTCCATTAAGACCTCCCTGGTGGCGCAGTGGGTTAAGCGCTGCACTGTGAAGTATCCACAGCACAGCAGTGTGAGTTCGATCCCTGGCCAGGGAGGGGACCCACATGGCGCAGCAGACCTCTCCTGCCTCGCCCACTGCTGTCCTCAGCAGTGTGTTTCAGTGGATCTGCTTGTTCTGCTCCCCACTTAATCTCTGGTGAATCCTCTCACATCCTGCGACTATGGCCTGTACCCCAACTCTTGTATGCGTAAATAAATCTTAATAAAAGAAAAAATTGGGCCTCCCTGGTGGCGCAGTGGGATAAGCAATGCACTACGAAGCAAACCGCAGCCACTGCAGCACGAGTTCGATCCCTGCTGCCGGCCAGGGAGGGGACCCACATGGCACAGCAGACTCTCCTGCCTTGCGCACTGCTCCCCTCAGCAGTGTGTTTCAGTCAGTCTGCCTGTTCTGCTCCCCGCTCTCTGTGGTGAATCCTCTCACCTCCCTGAAATCTGCCCTGTACCCCAACTCTTGTATGCATAAATAAATAAATCTTTTAAAAAAAAAAGAAAAAATTTTAAAAAAAGTTCCTTTCCATGAAAAGCCATTTAAATGGCAAGACCCATTTAAAGTGGGCAGGTTTGGGGCTTCTAAGGTGCCCCTTTCCCTGCTCTGTAACAGGAATACATCTGAAGAGGAACATCCTTTCATTGGTTAATTGTCACTTCACATCGGGAATCAGGATAAAAGTGTGGTTCTCCACCTTTAGCAGTGTGTAAAGTAATGATAAAAGGTATTGATCATGAGGGTTTTATTACCGTTAGGAACACATATTTTATATCTATTGTGTGAGCACATAAATTTGAACACATTGTTCTTTCTTTTTTTTTTTTTAAAGATTTATTTATCTATGCATACAAGAGCCGGGGTACAGAGCAGAGTCCGGGCGGTAAGAGGATTCACCAGAGACAGAGTGGGGAGCAGAACAGGCACATCAACTGAAACACACTGCTGAGGGGAGGAGAAGGGAGGCAGGAGAGGTCTGCTATGACTGTGGGTCCCCTCCCTGGCCGGGGATCTAACTTGAGCTGCAGTGACTGCGAAAGCCCCACAGTGTGGCGCTCAACCCCTTGGGAGGCCCCATCACAATTTTTTTCTTAAAGATTTATTTATGCATAGAAGAGCTGGGATGTAGGCCAGGCCACAGAGGTGAGGGGGTGAGAGGAGTCACCAGAGACAGAGTGGGGAGCAGAATAGGCTGATGGATTGAAACACACTGCTGAGGGGAACAGCGGGGAGACAGGAGAGGTCTGCTGCACCCTGTGGGTCCCCTCCCTGGCTGGGGCCATGCTGCAGTGGCTGTGATAGCTTCATAGTGCTGAGACTTAACCCCTGGTGCCACCAGGGAGGCCCTTGCATTTGGATATTAAGTGTTCCAACACTGGAACACTGTGTTGTTGTTAAGTCTGTTCTCTTCTCGGGCCTCCCTTATGGCCCAAGTTGTTAAGCACTGCACTGTGTGTCTTATGCAGTCACTGCAGCGCGAGTTCGATCCCGGCCAGGGAGGGGACACACATGGCGCAGCAGACCTCTCCTGCCTCACCTGCTGCTCCCCTCAGCAGTGTGTTTCACTTGATCTACCAGTTCTGTTCTTCCTGGTGGCCTAGGGGTTAGTCCTGGGCTGAGGCCTGAATTCAATCCCCGGTCAGGGAGGGGACCCACAGGGTGCAGCAGACCTCTCCTGTCTCCCCGCTGCTCCCCTCAGTGTGTGTTTCAGTGAATCTGTCTGTTCTGTCTCTGGGAATCCCTTACCCCATGCGCTTCTGAATTACATCGCAGTTCTTAAATGCAAAAAAAAAAAAAAAATGCAAACAAAACAAGTTAAGGTGGCCAGAACCTGGTACAGAAATTTGACTCCTTGGCCTTGAATCCCCACTGTGCGTGTCAAAACTACCTATGTCCTCACTCGCTTTCTTTCACTTCCTCCATCGCTCTGTGTGGAGATTGCCTTATCCCCACCCCGAAACCCTAACCCGTGCACTGTGTCCTTGTCCAGCAGTTTAATGGACCGCCTGCCTGCTTTGTCCTCCCCAGTAAGCCCACACCTTAGACCAAACCTCCCAATGTTCGTGCAAGAAGGGGACCCACCCCGCAGGACCTGTGGCCACGGGTGGATTGTGGGGTGCAGACTCAGGGAGGACTGGGGAACTCCTCGGTGTCATTTAGTCCTGGAAGCTCCCACCGGGGCGAGGCCATGTTCCCAAGGTCCTTCAAGGTCAGATGGCAAGTGGGCGGTGGGCCCGGCGAGAAGATCTTGGCAGGTGCGTCTTCCTGGGCTGACACCCCGCTTCTGGTTTTGCATATTTGAAATCCGCCCATTTCATCTGAAGTTAAATATACTCAGCCAGTCATATCATGTGAAAGGAGAAGCCGGAACATAACGGTTCCCGGCAGCTTGAGGAAGTGAATCCTGCTGTGACCTCACTAACATTTACCCTAAACACACCTACCTCAAGCTCCCTTGGACTTTCCCCGCCTCCGAGGCACTCAGTACCTCCGGGGGGGCCTTGACAAGATCGAGCTGGTATTTTTTGTTTTTTAAGATTTATTTATTTATGCACACAAGAGCTGGGACACAGGCCAGAGTCGTGGGAGGTGAGAGGATCCACCAGACAGAGTGGGAAACAGAACAGACAGAGGGACTGAAACACACTGCCCAGGGCAGCAGGGGGCGAGGCAGGAGAGGTCTGCTGCTAAGCCATGTGGGTCCCTCCCCACACTGGCCAGCAGCAGGGATCGAACTCGTGCTGCAGTGGCTGCAGTTTGCTTCATAGTGCATTGTTTAACCCACTGCGCCACCAGGGAGGCCCTCGAGCTGGTATTTGCCAGCCGCTACGCTGGGGATCTTTTCCAGCAGAAGCACGAGTCTCACAGGCCTTCAAGAGGAGGAGACTGGGCTCCTGAGGCCGTCCTTCCTCTGTTGTGTCTGCAGAGAGCAATGGCGTATGGGCCACAGAGTGTCCGAGCCTTGCTCTGCCTCCACGGGCCTAAAAAAGCTGCTTTTCCTGAAGCACCCGAGTGGGTCTCAACGTCAGAAGATGGGAGAATCACCATCTGGGATGTTTATTTACGGAGGCATCACCCTTCCCTCGGGACACCCACCAGACCCAGCAGGTCCATTTAGGCCCTGGGCCCACGTGAAGAGAGATGCCCCATGGGGGCCCACATCTCAGCTGGTGGCCCAGGCTTACTTATGATTCCAAGACAGCTCAGGAAGAGATGAAGGGGCTGCGTTCCCCATCATTTCCTCCCCATCAAATATTCTTTGAGGGGCTGTGTGGCCACCCACTGTTAGATGCTGGGGATACAGCTGTGAACCCTCAGAACGTTTTTCCTCCTAGAACTTTCTTGCACTTAGTAACCAGCCGCTGAGCAACTCCAGCTCATCCTCTCTGGCTTGGTGCCTCACGTCTCTCTAGCAGCGAGTCGCAGCCCGGGGTCTGGAGGCATCACGGGGTGTTGACCTTTCACCCGCTAAGGACGTCTGGGGGCACAAGAGGTGTGAGCGCAGCCTCTGTGCCCACCGCGTGCAGGCTTTGGTGTGGCTGTTCCATGCACTTTCTTCATCTTTGGACTTTAAGGCGATCCCTTTGGGAAACCACAGCAAGCTGGAGGATTCTGCAGGAAGTCCTGGCCGGCTGCAGGGGCCAAAGATAGAGGCACTTTTCCTCCAGTTCCCTTTTAGCTTCTTTCACATTCACTCAGCAAACGACTCCAACGCCAGCACGCTAACCAAGAAGAAAAGAAAGAAGCTTCCCCGCCCAGAAACCGTGAGGAGCTGGTGTCTCGTGCATGTCAACTGTCTTCTGTCGCAATTCCCTGCAGAACCGAATGTCAGGAGGCTGTGGGGCAGGGTGTGTGGGTGTTGACCCCCCAAGAAAGGGGTCAAAGTTTGCTGGCGGGGGGTCAACCAGCTTCCAGCTTTCTGCATTCAACCTTGGGTTCTCTCTCAAGCACATCACTCACTTTTGTGGGTGACAACACCTCACCCATCAGCCATTTCTGAGGCTCCCCAAGCAGGTGTTTCCTGCTATGTCTGCGGGGAGCCCCTAGTTCTTGCTGTCGGTGTGCAGAGGGAGTGCGGGCGCAGCTCTGCCGCCCAGGAAGGGCTGGCGTGCCCTGTGTCAACCGTGTCAACTGCAGGCGATGTTTTCCCCCCCACGACTTCTGGGCCCTGAGCAGGCTCAAGGATGACTACTTCTGGGAACCCCCAATTTAGATGTCAAATTGACGATCTCAAGGTGAAGCCGCCAAGAAACAAATTAGGCAAGAGACGCTTCACCAAGCAAACTACCGATGCCTCCCTGGTGCTGCAGGGGTTAAGGTGCAGCACTGTGAAGTATCTGCAGCCACTGGAGTGCGAGTTCGATCCCAGGCCAGGGAGGGGACCCACAGGGCACAGCAGACCTCTCCTGTCTCCCTGCTGTCCCCTCAGCAGTGCACCTCAGTCCATCTGCCTGTTCTGCTCCCTGCTCTGTCTCTGTCTCAGTCACCTCCCACGCCTCTGGCCTGTACCCCAGCTCTTGTATGCACACACACAAAAAAAAGAGCTAAAGGAGGCCAAGTGTTAGGCAGGAGGGGGGGGCAACTGGAACCCCCTGCTGGGGGTGCTGGGCGCCAGTGACAAGGGGGCTCCAGGTCTTACCGAGGGAAACATCCACACACCTGTGACGGGTAACCCCACCCTGGGTGTGTGTTGAGAGCAGTGAGGACCCAGTAATAGGAGGTCTGGGTGGGCGCGGTCCCCGCAGCCCAGCTGGAAACACGGAGATGTCCGCCCACACCCGCATTGGGGGCGGGGATCTACGTGCATAGAGCGGGGTGCTCTCAAGAGACAGAGGCATGGAAGCATCGAGACACCCAGAATGTGAAGTCTCAGCACATTCTCCTTGTTCCATCTTTCTCTGGTCTCCCAGGCCTCTGAGGGCAGAATGAGGAACCCAGAGCTTGAAATGGAAGAATATGAACCCTGGGGAGACAAACGTTCTGACCGAGAGGGGGAAATGCTCCCGCTTCTGCTCTCTGACCCAGGTTTCTCCTCCCCTAAGAAGGCCCCAGCCCTGGCCTGGTGTTATGATTGCTCCTTCTAGAACTCCAGGTGCAGAGACTTCCCTGGTGGTGCAGTGGGTTAAGTCCCAGCACGATGAAGCATCTGCAGCTACTGCAGCATGAGTTCGATCCCTGCTGCTGGCCAGGGAGGGACCCACATGGTGCAGCAGACCTCTCCTGCCTCCCCGCTGCTCCCCTCAGCAGTGTGTTTCAGTCCATCTGCCTGTTCTGCTCCCCGCTCTGTCTCTGGTGACTCCTCTCACCCCCCCCACCTCTGGCCTGCACCCCAGCTCTTGTGTGCATAAATAAACAATAATGAATAAATCTTAGAACTCAAGGCACAGGGGCCTGTGGGCCTTCACAGTTCACAGTTTGAAATGTCTCTGGCCGCACGCACTCAGATGTACACATAACACGGCCACTTCACCTCCAGTGCACAACTTGGGGCGCGCTCTGAGTCACTCCTGTCACGAGGTGGTGTGCCCGTCACCCCCCTCTGATGCCAAACCGTGACTCTGTACCCCAGAAGCGGAGCCTCCTCACTCCCTGCTCCTCCCGGCCCCCTGTCAGTTGGCCCCAATCCAACCCACTGTCAGTCTCTGAGTTTATCGTGCTTTGCGTGTGGTGAAGAGGAACCACATGACTCTTGTCCTCTGGAGTCTGCGGGCACACACTGTGAAGCTTCCCCCTGTCACAGCACCTGCCGATGTCCCCGGGCGCTGACGGGGCAGAAAAACAACTCACTGGTGCGTCGACACCGCCTGTTGCTTGGTATTTGCGTCTTTTTTTTTTTTTAAAGATTTATTTATTTATGCACACAAGAACAGGGGTACAGGGAGGAGGTGCAGGGATGAGAAGACTCACCAGAGACAGAGTGGGGAGCAGAACAGGCAGATGGACTGAGACACACTGCTGAGGGGAGCAGCGGGGAGACAGGAGAGGTGTGCTGCGCCTTGTGGGTCCCTCCCTGGCCGGGGATCGAACTGGCGCTGCTGTGGCTGCGGATGCCTCACAGTGCGGCGCTCAACCCGCTGTGCCATCAGGGAGGTTCCGGGCATTCGCGTCTTGATGGACGCTTGGTGCTTCCACCTTTGCTGCTGTGAACGATGCAGCAACAGACATGGCTAGTCCCTATTTTCAGTTCTTTGGGTTCCTGCTCAGGAGTAGAATTGTCGGATGACATGATAATTCTATGTTTAGCTTCTTGACGAGCCACAAATGGGTTTCCACGGCAACGGCGCCCTTTCGCGTTCCCACCAGCTGTGCACGCGGGTTCCAGGTCTCCACGGCCTCATCATTACTTACAGTCTAGATTTTCGGTGCTGTGTGTTCCGGCACACACAATTTGTTTCAAAAAGATTTATTTATTTATGGGTATAAGAGCTGGGGTACAGGCCAGAGGGGTGGGAGGTGAGAGGATTCACCAGAGACAGAGCGGGGAGCAGAACAGGCAGATCAACGGAAGTACACTGCTGAGGGGAGCAGCGGGCACAGCAGGAGAGGTCTGCTGCACCATGTGGGTCCCCCCCCCGGCCGGGGATCGAACTCACGCTGCTGTGGCTGCGGATGCTTCACAGTGCGGCGCCTTAACCGCTTGCGCCACAGGAAGGCCCTGACACAGCAATTTTCCCTTCTTTTTTTCACACTGCTGAGGGGAGCAGTGGGCGAGGCAGGAAAGGTCTGCTACGCCATGTGGGTCCCCTCCCCGGCCGGCGGCAGGGATCGAACTCGTGCTGCAGTGGCTGCGGTTTGCTTCATAGTGCGTTGCTTAACCCACTGCGCCACCAGGGCGGGCCCGCAATTTTCTCTTCTTTCCCCCACCGTCTCTACTGCCTTTCCTGCCTCCACCCAAGTATGGCTCCTCCCTCCTCCCCTCCCCTCAAGGTCTGTCAGATTCTCCCACCACGCCCTGCCTCAGCTCCCTCAGGCTGGGGGGGGTCTCTCCTCACTCCTCCCTCTGTCTCCAGCCGGGCCCAGGCCCCGTTCAGAGCGCACAACCGGCGCTGCCATGTGTGTCTTCAGGGAAAGCGACCTCCCCCTGCATGTCCACCCGCCTCCTGGGACATCTGTGGGGGTGTAGCCATGGGAGAGTGGATTAGGGGAGTCCTGTGGGAGGGCCTTCTTGCTCACCTCTGAGGAGGGACACTTGGCCTCAGAGCCCCTTGGAGAAAAAGCTGGATGGCGGGTGGGACTCGGCTCTGGGGTGTCGGGGTTCGACTTGGTTGTCCGGAAGTGACCGCGTCTCTCAAGGAGAGTGGCGGAAATCCATGAAGCCAGGCCAGCTGGCCAGCGCTGGCCAGGCAGCCTTCTGCGCAGGCTTCTGAGTGCCCAGACGCCTCCCAGCTTGCTACAGCTCCCAGGCCCTGCCCGCTGGGCGCTGCCCTTGCTGACCAAGCCAGATGCCGGCCGCTTGGAACACAAGGAGGGAGGGTTGATGGGGAGGCTGGGAGACGTGGCTTGAGCCTGCCGGGGATTTCTTTTTTTTTTTGAAGATTTTATTTATTTATGCACACAAGAACAGGGGTACAGGCCAGAGGTGTGGGGGGGAGGTGAGAGGATTCACTAGTCAGAGTGGGGAGCAGAACAGGCAGAGGGACTGAAACACACTGCTGAGGGGAGCAGCGGGCAGCGGGCGAGGCAGGAGAGTCTGCTGCACCATGTGGGTCCCCTCCCTGGCTGGCGGCAGGGATCGAACTCGCGCTGCGGTGGCTGCGGATGCTTCACAGGGCAGCGCTCAACCTGCTGCGCCACCAGGGAGGCCCCAATAAATAAATCTTTAAAAATTTAATAATAAAGAATAAAAAGCAAACACCTGGATGAACTCCTTCCTCCTCAGCAGGAATAAAGCCCCATGAGTGGGCACAGGGCCCTGGGAGGAGGCGGACTCAGACCTGGGGTGTGGGAGCAGGCCCCCCATCTCCCAGGCAGGCCCTGTGGTTTCCTGACCCGAGGCCCAGCAAGGACAAAGTGCAGGAGGCGCCCGCCCTAGGCCACCAGACCACCAGGCCCAAGACCACCACGCTAAGGAACTGGCTGCAGGGGAGCTCACCACCACCCTGGAGCAGGTGTGGGCTTGGGGGGGCCTGCCCGGGGAGCAGCGAGCACATGGTCCTGAGCCACATAAAATGGAGGAGGGGCAGGTGTTCGGGTGGTGAGTGCGGAGGAGCAAGACTTCACCACAAAAGCTTTCTCAGCTGTGGGGGTGCAGCGCTCATTTGCACGTCAGGTTTGGGGATACGCTGACAGGCAGGGAGGAGAAGCTTGGCCTTGGTTCAAGAGGAAGGCGGGTGCTGGACGGCGGTTACCAGGCCTTTGGGCACAGTCACGCGGGGCCCTCGGGTTTGGTGACACCCCTCGGTTTGTCTTTTTTTTTTTTTAAAGATTTATTTATTTATGCACACAAGAGCTGGGGTGCAGGCCAGAGTCCAGGGAGGAGAGAGGATCCACCAGAGACAGAGCGGGGAGCAGAACAGGCAGATGGACTGAAACATGCTGCTGAGGGGAGCAGCGGGCAAGGCAGGAGAGGTCTGCTGCACCTTGTGGGTCCCCTCCCTGGCTGGGGATTGAACTCACGCTGCTGTGCCGTGGATGCTTCACAGTGCCGCGCTCAACCCGCTGCGCCACCAGGGAGGCCCCTATTTTTTAATCATTATTTTTTAAAGATTGATTTATTTATGCATACAAGAACTGGGGTACAGGCAGGGGTGTGTGTGAAAGGATTCACTGGAGACAGAGTGGGGAGCAGAACAGGCGAATTAACTGAAACATACTGCTGAGGGGAGCAGCGGGGAGGCAGGAGAGGTCTGCTGCACCATGTTGGCTTCCCTCCCTGGCTGGGGATCGAACTCGTGCTGCAGTGGCTGCGGAAGCCCCACAGTGCGGTGCTCAACCCCTTGCGCCACCAGGGAGGCGCCGAAAGGTACACTTTAAACCCGATACTTGTATGAGAAGAGGGTCATACCTCAGTGACGTTATCCTTAAGGCCCCCCAAATTCCAACCTCAGGGTTTCCCACCCAGCTCCTTCCTGGGGGTTCTCGCGGCCCTTGGCCTGCCTGTGTCCAGCACCAGCTCCTCCTTGGCCCTGTCTTCTTCCTCTACAGTCTACAACTCAGCCCTTTCTGGAACACGCATGGCCGGCCTGCAGAGCCCTTGCCAGCAAGGCCACCCTTTCCGTCCACATTCCGGCGGCTTCCACAGGCCATCTGTGGGTAGCCGTCCAGCCTCCCCCCAGCCCCTGCTATTACCTTGATCACGCTACTCGCCTCCTTCCCTTCCCCCCCTTCCCCTCCCCCCATGCCATTACTTCTCAGTGGTACGGCTGGGGAGGCTGGCACCAGGGCCTCGTTCGAGGTACCTAACTCGCCTTGTGCACGCAGGGTGGTCGCTCGGGGCCTGCGGCTGGTGGGGGCCTCCCTCTGCGAGCGAGTGTGCTCTCAAGGGCTGGGCCAGCGTCTCCCCACACTTTGCAGGTATTTTCATTTTCTCACACAGCCCCCGGGGTCAAGGGCCCCCTCGTCCAGCAGGTCTGTCTGCACTGCAGTCTCCCCGCTTTGAGCCACTCACATCCCAGGAGGGGTGTGCCACTGGCTTAAAGGAGACACTCAGCGGACTCAACTCCGCAGGCTCGGGAAGCCCAAATCGGGGACTTGCTCGGCGCGTGCGTTCGCTTTTCTGCCTGGCCTGGAAGCGGCCGGTGCGGGGCGTGGAACACAGCGGGGGCTGGGGGTGCTGGGGCTGAGGGGACCCGGATTGCACTGGGGTGGGGGGGCCTTCTGAGGGAGTCTCAGCAAGGCGGGGCCCAGGGTGAACGGGCACGGGAGGGAGAGCGGGCGAGCAGGCGAGCTGGCCAGGCCCGCGGGCGTTATTGGCGCTGCTTCCTTATTTCCGGTCATGATGAGTAACTCCACTGCCACGAACCCCCCGACCCCGTACCCCAACCTAACATCGTCCTGGGCTCTCAAGTGGCTTCCTCAGCCTGGGTGGTCCCTGACCGGAGTCTTGGGTGCCCTGCAGGGGCGAGCCAGCAGGAGCACGTGCCCACCAGGCTAGCCGTGTGCCACACCCCAGGACCGTCACTCAGCACACAGACCCGAGGCCAGGGGCCAGGGGTGAGGAGGGGCCTGGCAAGACCGCGGTTCCTTGTCACAGCACCTCAGCCTCAGCTCCAGGCTGTTCTGGGCCCGCGTCCTCCTGCCCTGCAGCTGCAGAGCCCCGGTAACCCCTCTGCGGCCAGAGCACAGTGTCCCCACTGCACTGGGAACCCCACAAACTCACCCACTCTTGCACTGTGGGGTGTCCCCCCTGACTACACTGTGAGGTCTGTGTCCTGTCCCAGTCTCCCCCGAGACCTGGGAGGAGCCCCTTCTGCCGCTCCCGACTGTGTCTTCAGTTGGAAGAGCCTCTCACCGCTACCCGGAAATCACTGGGATGGAGCCGCACGGACTGAGCGGGCTTGCGGGCTGGGGCTGGGGTGACCTTGGCCTGAGGTGCCCCAGCTCCAGCGGGAGCCCCAGAAAGGAGGGGTCTCCACACAAGTCACTCTCCTGTGCCCTGGGGGGACCAAGAAGTCTCCCCCAGCCCCTCTAGAGAACAGAGGGCACAGCAGGGCCAGGCCCTCAGCTGCCCTGGGGGTGCCACAGTGGGAGGCCTGGGCTGCAGGACTCTGAAGGCACAGGGCAGCCCCACGCCCTGCTTCCCACCCCAGCTCTCGGGAGACGGATAGTGAAATTAAAACAAGCCCGTTGAGACCTTCCTGTTGGCGCTGCGCTATGAAGTGTCCGCAGCACAGCAGCGCGAGTTCGATCCCCGGCCAGGGAGGGGACCCACAGGGCGCAGCAGACCTCTCCTGCCTCCCCGCTGCTCCCCTCAGCAGTGCACCTCAGTCCATCTGCCTGTTCTGCTCCCCACTGTCTCTGGTGAGTCCTCTCACCCCTGCACCTCTGGCCTGCACCCCAGCTCTTGTGTGCATAAATAAATCTTAAAAAAAACAAACAAAACCTTGAACACAAGTGGACATATTGGGGTTCTTTCCCGTTCAGTCTCCACAGGAGTCTGCAGCCAGTGGTGTGTGGCCTGACAGGCCAAGTCACGCCTTCCCCGACTAGCCAGCTGCACACCTCGGCCCAAAGAAGCGGCTTCAACAGCCGGTCCGGTTTCTGCCCTTTACCTTAAGGGCGCGAGCCCAAGCCAGCCGTGCTTCGTCCTCACGAGGCTCTGGGCCTAGACCAGTTTCCAAACCGGGGCCTGCGGTTTCCTCGGCGACACCAGATGCCCTGCATGGGTGTCCCCCGGCACCTGGGACCTGCGGGTCTGCACTGTGACTGGCCGGGGGCAGCCTCGCTCCTCCGGGACACCCCAAGGCGCTAGGTGAGTTAGAAGTAGGGGCACAAGAGCCCCAGTTCCCTGAGCTGGTGGCACCTGACAAGGCTCTCATTTTCAGTAGGGCGAGGGGGGAAGAAAGCCAAGATACAGGGTGAAGAATTCATTGTATGTTTATTATTCACAGTTAATGGCTACCTACCAAATGCTATCGCAGTTAAAGGATTAAGTACATAGGTCTTTATTTAAACACTGATTTTTTTTTTAAATATATACACACAAAACTTAGTTCAGCAAGGCTTCATGATATACACCAATTCCAAAACAAAACAATCAAGCGGTCCAGGTATGCGTGCCAGAGTCCTCTTATCGTCAGTGAGGGAAGGAGAAGCTACCAGAGGGCGAGGCGAGGCAGGTGTCCGAGAGCTCGCCCTGGGCTCCCGGGCGGCCCCATGTTTGTTGCGGGAAGGGGGCTGGGCGGAGAGAGGTTCACAGGCATGTCCTGGGCTGGGACAAGAAGGGCACACGACCTCCCCAACATTTCCAGTCCTTCTGTCCCAACGCCCCCCCAGTTCCCAGAGACGGCTCCTTCCAGGGGCTGAGCAGCTCTAAACACCGCCCGACGTGGACGGAGCCACGGAGAACCTCTTGGCTGCTTCTGGAGCGCCGTCGCAGCGCGCCTGGCAGGGAGGCCGGGCGCACGGAAGGTCAAAGCCACGAGCGGGTGCCCCCGGCTGTCAGAGCGAGGAAGGTGCCGGGATGCGGCAGTCCAGGCCGCGGCCACAGAGGGACACAGTTCCGCCGGCCGCGTCCTCTCCCGGCGCCTGCGTCTGCACTTGCTGGTTCCGGGCTTGCACCGGGGCGTCTCTGGGGCTTCCCGAGGCCCCCACAAGGTCCATTTCTGAGCCCTCGGCCAGCAGTCGGTGGTGGCCGCGCTGCGCCCCCATGCACGGGGAGGGGGTTCACAAGCGTTAAAGCTGAACCTGCGGCGACGCGGGGCTTAGAGCAGGCAGAGGGCCTGCGCCCCCTCTCAGCTGCCGCCGGCTCCTTTCCTTGCCCCGTCTCCCCTCCAGCTGAGGGACAAATATTTACAGAGCAGGAGACACGTGGGTGGCCGAGAAGCTCTGGACGGTCTTTAACTTATTTTCAAACAAAACAGAAAAACAACCACTCATAAGCAACCCTTGAAAGAAGGAAAAAGGCACTATGAGGACATGCTGACACCAGTCGGGGCGACGGAGAGGCGCGGGTCGGGGCGCGGGGACACGCGACATGCCGCGCGGTCCCCCGCGCTGGGCGCCCACCTCGACCCGACCCGGAGGGCTGGCGGGCTGGAGGCAGAGGCTCGGCCCGCCTGCTCCGGTCTGCGCAGAGGGACGAACAGAAAGCTCTCCTCTCGGTGCTCCGACCCAACGGACATTTGCATAGAAAATACCAGCCCACTCGGTTTCTGCTCTTTATTATTGGCATCAGCTAGGACTACGCGGGGCATTAGACGTCATGCACTGATGGACAGGGGTGGGAAAGGATGAAGAAAGGACAGGAGGAGGAGGAGGAGCAGCGGTGAAAATCTGTAATAAAAACTCTTCTCTTAATTTATAGGTAACTTTTGGCATTTTTATATCCAGCGCCCCCTCCCACCCCCCAGAGTTCCGACCGAAGTGAGCAGGCCACGGGGGGCCCGGTCGGGTGTTCTGCCGCTGCACGGGCGGTGCCGCAGACGGCCCGTGGGCTGAATTCTTCTGTACGCGCTTTACGTTGCCACTTTCTTTAAATAACCTCTCCTTGGCCTAGACGTTCCGGTTCACCGGGGTGACGTAGTTGCGGGGGAACATGCCAGTCTGGCCGTGGCAAGCCCCTTTCCACCAGTTGGGGTCTGAGTTATCCATGACGTGGATGAAGTCTCCCCGGCGGAAGCCCAGCTCGCCGTCCTCTTGGGGGTCAAAGTCAAAGAGGGCCTGGACGTACGTCGGCTGCTGCGGAAGAGGGGCGGGAAAGACAGGCTATTCCCGGCTGGCCGCCCGCCCACTGCTGTGCTGGTCACCAAGGCCCGGGGAGCAGCAGGGTGGAGCCAGGGAGGAGGCAGGCGGCCGGGGCCGGGGCTGATGAGGCGGGAAGCAGCAAGCACTGCCTCAAGGGCAAAGACCCTCAGAAATGGTAGTCTGGGCCCGGCCGGCAGGCCCCAAACTGAACGTGCCCTCGCCCCGCGCTCACACGGCCGCTCCGAGTCAAAGCCCGGGCGGGGCCGACCCGCACACGCCCGCAGGTCGGAGAAGGGTGCGCGCAGGGTGCGCGCGGGCTGCGCCCTACGAGGCGCTCCAGAGCGAGGGCAGCAGCAGCCCCTGGGCAAGGCCGACCCTCGCGTCCCGGGCCGAGTCTTTAACACGACCGAGGGCGACACTCTGAACTCGGCAGGCAGAAGCCCCGGAAACAGGCTCGGGAGCGGCGCCCGCGCCGGCAGAGCTGCCGCCAACCGCTCGGCGACCCCACGGCCCGCGCAGGCTTACCTGCGGCACCTGCTCGATGTCCCGGAGGAATATCTGCTGGTTTCTGGAGACGGACGTAGACCTGTGGTAATCCACCAGCTCGTTCAGGGAGTTGAACTTCACCACCCAGAGGAAATACTTGCCCGCTCCATCTCGGAGCACCTTGAAGTGCTGCACGTCATTCCCAAACCTGGGGTGCAGAGAAGACGCGGGGGTTACACACAGCTGGCAGTCAGGGGGTGACGTCCTGGCCACACCCCTCCCCATCCGGGGCCGGGCCTGCAGGGCAGCTGACCCCGACTGCAGTCAGGGTGGCCAAGAGCCCCCCTGCCGCCTCAGGACCAGGGACAGCGCGAGGGGCTCCTCCCCCTGGGCCCGCCCCGAAGCTGCCTGTAGATGAAGGACATACAGCTGAGCTGTCCCGCTGAGCAGCGCGCCTGGCGCGCAGGAGGGGACTGGGCCTCCCCTGGGCCAGGACTGCGACTTGCCTTTGAGCACAAAGTGGCTGAAAATCTCACGTGACACTTTAAGACTACAGGAGAGGGGGCAGGAAGTGAGGTGAGGCGAGGGGGTACCGGGCACAGTTTCAACCATTCTCTTCTAACTGGGAACAGTTCAAAGTCATGTTTTCCATGCAGGGATTTCAGTTCTACGTCTGGGGAAAAAGACCTCAGAACAGAACACCATACTGGGCCCATAATGAAAAGGAACCCAGGTGCCCCACTTCTCTCCCTACAAGAAGCCGATTGCCCCTAACGCACCCCCCTTTCCACCGGCTCGCATGCGCCCGGCGGCATGCTGAAGGCCCACGCTGAGGGCCGGGCGGTTGCAACATGGCTCAGCCTGGCCTGCCCGCCACGCGGCACTCGTGACGATTTGCACAGTGGACAAGGGCCCGACCGGCTCTCCCCTCCAGTACTGAAGTATCAAGAACCGGCTTAAAACAGCCCGGCAGGTGGCAGCACTGAGCTTCAAGGAAGGCGCCAGCACAAGATCAGGCTAGGAAAGAGGGGGCTGGAAAAGCCGCTGGGGAGGACGGGGCGAAAGGGCAGCCCACTCCCAGTGGTGCAAGGAAGTGTTCTCTAAAGGGCTGCCGACCGCCGCAGCGTTTTAGCCACAGACTGTCGGCATCCCGAAACTAGAGAAACAGCTTGGACACTGGACCCCTGAACCTTTCTGCCTGAGCTGTCCGAGGCAGGTGATAACACCTGTTTTAAATTTCACTTGTGAAGCAGACGACACGGACGTGGCCGCTCGGTGGGAAGAGCCGCTTGCTTCGGCACAGGTCAGTGCAGACCGGGAGCAGACGACGAGCACGCGAGCTCGCGAGGCCGGCAGATGACCCCTCCAGGTGCCCGTCACACCCTCATTCGCGTGTTCAATCAAGCGCGTCAGAGAGTCACCGTCTCTGTGCACGGGGAGGACAGGGTGGGGAGAAACCCCCGAGTGCCCACCGTGAACTGCTCGTGCTTAGGAGAAGGCCAACTGCACCCCGTACCCCCGGTGGGGGCGCCCTGGACAGCCGGGCCCAGCGCCGCATCCACGGGGACCCACACTCAGCCCTGGCGTCAGAGGGAAGAACACGAAACCGTCAACCGTGACGTCGGACGCAAGTAGCGACGGGCCCCAAACCTGTGCGCGAACCCCAGACCTGGCCCTGAGATGAGACAAGGTTTTCAGTTTGCTGTTGGACGTGAGAAACCTTCGTACCGTCTGTCAGTGGCAGCTACAATGCCTTGCCGTCTCCATTTCAAAACAGTCCGTGTAATTTCAAAGTGAGCCGAGTCTTTAACCAAACCCTTTCTTTATCGTGTAGAAATCATGGCGTGAGAGTCCCCAGGCAGACGTTCATTTGATAACAGTCGCCAGGGGAGGACCGAGTTTTAAAAAAAGGCAGTGCCAATCTGGTTAAGAATCCTCACTTCAGAGAAGAGGCGTGATCTGCTCAAGAACGCCCGGGGTTCCCACGGATACTCTGAGAGCCCGGGAGGGGGGAACTCCCTGCCCGCCCCGTCCGCTGCTGCCAGCTCCTCCGGTGAGAGTCACCGCTCGGAGGGCGAAAACGCCACGTCCTCGCGAGGTGAGCGGCCCAGGGCGGTGGTGGCAGCGCTGCCGAGGCGGGAGCCAGAGGGCCGGGTGCTGGGGGAGGCAGAGCCGCGCGTGTGGGGCAGGGGGCTTCGGCGAGCACCGGCCTCCGCAGAGCAGCTGCCGCGCAGCGGCTGAAGAGGGGCTTCCTACACGCATGCAGCCTGACCGTCAAAAGGAACCAGGAGTCCGTGTGTAACGTGAAGGTCGGTTCGGGCTGTACGTCCACCCGCGCGCAACCTCCAGGTGCGTAGCCAGATGCCGGGCTCAGCGCAGCTGCCCCTCCGGCAGGCACAGGGAAGCACTTACTTGACAGACAGGGAGAAGTCCCCGGGAGCACTCTCGCTCTCTCGGATGAGAAAGGCTCCGTCGTGCCGCTGCTTGCTGAGCATTTCTTCTGCCTTGGCTCTGGGGATTTTGCCAAAAAACCACCTAAGGAAGGAAGGCGAGCCAGTCAACATCTGCTCCCACACAAAGGAGCGGGGCCTGTGGCCTCCGGAATGTGACGGAGGCCCCTTGCCAGGGGAAGCGCCTCCCTGGTCCCCCTCCAGTCTCAATGCCCTCCGGTCAGACAGATAGACAGACAGACAGACCAGCGCTCAGACCGTCTCCCTTCACACGACGTCACCCGTCCACTCCAGAGTGACTCAGCGGCGTGCTCGCCGGCCGGCCGCTCCGCCTGGAGGAGACACCACAGGACGGGGCTCCCGCCACTGGGTGTCCTTCTGACTCATCGGCGGGCCTGGGGAAAGCCCAGGGAAGCGCTCGCTGCTCGCTGCGCAGGGAGCCAGACCCTCCCTGCAGCCACAGGGAGGATGCAGCAGCAGCAGGAGGCAGGCAGGATGCCTGGGAGCACCGCAGGACCCAGGACCCTGCGCAGCAGCAGCAGCCCAACGGGAGGAGGAGCAGCCTGGGAGGGGGAGCAGCCCGAGGCCGGCCGGCTCAGCCCAGAGGCACCCTTGGGAGCACCACTGTTTCACAGGCAGAAGCTGCGAGTTGCAAAACACAGCTTTCCCTCTGAAACTGGCTACAGATTCTTCTGCTCCCCAGGCCGGCTCACCCTGGCCCCAAGAAAAAGTGGGCGAAGTCGCCGAGCCGCGGGAGCAACGGCCGTGGCCAGCTGGCGGAAGAGAAGGTGCAAAAACGCCCAAGTCACGGGGCCTCACCAGTTCACACGAAGCTGACTTGTTAGGATGGGGCGCTCGGACCCAGCTTGTCCTCAGAGTGTTCTGTTTGCAAGCAACCCGTCCTCACAGACCAGACCCATCTGCCTCAGCAGACTCCCTGCTGGTGCCTGTCGGCCACCGCGGAGGGGACGGACGGACGCCAGCCAGACTCTGAGTGCACTAGAGCTCAAGCCTTACTGAGAAGCAACGGCACCGCAGGGTGTCTCTGGAACAGCCGGCCAAAGCTCGACCAGAGAGACGTGTGCTCCTGCGTGCCTTCGCAGGGAGGTTTGAACGCTACGGATCTGCCTCGCTGGGGGCTTTCTCTCTGCACCAGATGCACCGCCGGGCTGCGGAGCGCGGGCCCCTGCTGCATGCACAGCGGCCTCCCAGGTGAATCCGCCGGTCGCCCATGAAAGTAAGAGGAGGATTCTCACGAGGAAGCGACAGTGCAGAGGCAGGACCACGGGGGTGTCTTCTGGCTCATCTCTCTGGGGCCTCCTGAGTCCGAGCTGCAGGAGCTCACAGAGGCCTGTGGCTGGGGTGGGAGAAGGGATGAGGCTCGAGGGCCTCACTCCTTGCTCTTGGAGCAGCAGGCATCTGCCTTTCTTCCCCTCTTTATTAACGTGGAAGTAACGACTGTAAAGGAAACGGCCTAGGCCCTCGCTGGTGGCGCAGCAGGTTGAGCGCCACACTCTGAAGCATCCACAGCCGCTGCTGCGTGAGTTCGATCCCCGGCCAGGGAGGGGACCCACAAGGTGCAGCAGACCTCTCCTGCCTCGCCCCCTGTTCCCTTCAGCAGTGTTTCAGTCGATCTGCCTGTTCTGCTCCCCACTGTCTCTGGGGAATCCTCTTAACCTGTACCCCAGTTCTTGTAAGCATAAATAAATCTTTAAAAAAAAAAAAAGGCCTATATGTGCATGAAGTGGAAATAAATACTCTTTCCTTAAGCCCCAGCAGCACAGCTACTGGCAGTTGTGAATGTGGATTTTTGCTTTTCCTTTCAGTGCACGAATGCATAGATGGGGTCACAGCTTAAAATGAACTAATTTCATCTCCATTTTTTTTTTGTTTCCTAAAGATTTATTTATTTATGTATACAAGAACTGGGGTGCAGGCCAGAGGTGTGGGGGGTGAGAGGATTCACCAGAAATAGAGTAGGGAGCAGAGCAGGCAGATGTATTGAAACACACAGCTGAGGGGAGCAGCGGGGAGACAGGAGAGGTCTGCTGCGCTGTGTGGGTCCCCTCCCTGGCCGGGGATCAAACTCGTGCTGCAGTGGCTGCGGATGCTTCACAGTGTGGTGCTTAACCCCCTGCGCCACCAGGGAGGCCCCTTCATCTCCAATTTTAAAAAGAGCCGCAGTGGAGGTCTCTAACTGGACTTCTTCACAAAACACACATTTTGCAAGCACCCAACTTGGGCCACAGGGCACCGGGCGGCTACTCCACTCAGTGAAGCTGCTCTGGCACCTGCTCCCACCTCCACTCCTGCTTCTCGTGTCGCCTGACAGGAGGCTCTCGCCCTGAGAGGAGTCGCCAATCCTCTCAGTGAAAACATTCCAACAGCAGCACCCCGCCACCTCCACGGCGCGTGATACTGGCCACAAATCTGATTCGTGTCTCCGGGTGGTAGCGCTTCTGTGGAACAACACGGTCAAAAGCTCAGAAATCTTTAAAGGACGGGTTTGCACTACCACACACTAAAGGGAGGAGGCTGTCCCCCTCCCCCCCGCAGCGGTGCACGTGGCCGGCAGAGCAGCTCCCCTGGCTGCCCCACTGTAACGCCCACGGTGCTCGGGAGTCTGTTAACAGACCCAGGCCGACACCAAGAGCAGGCCCACGGGCCTCCACTCCCTGCCCTCCACAGAAGTAAGAGAGGGCCTGTCCGGTATTTTCGAGAGTCAGGCTCGAAAGGCCACTGTCCCATGAAGCACTCCGAAGAAAGCACGGAGTTACAGTCCCAGGGACCGCGCTCGGCATGAAAACCGCAGCGTGCCGTTCTGCCGGGGAGACGCGCCCTGGAGCCCGCGCTGGAGCTGGTGAGCACGGCCCTCGGCCTCTGCCTGCCCGTGTACCCGCCACCTGGGACCTTGGAAAACTCTGGAAGGGCTGCCGTAAACACTCTGAAAAAGAGAAGAGGCTGTGTGACACGACAGGCTGCGTGCCAGAGCCGAGCGCGTGCGGCCGGCCTCTTGCGGAGCGCGTGCGGCCGGCCTCGGTCTGAGGGCGAGGATGCCCGAGGGTGGGCGCGCCCGTCTCCAGCTCGAAGGTGTGGGCAGGCGGCGCCGTGCCCCTCCACGGGCACCCCGGTCCGCAGGCACAGCCGGCCGTGCTCCAGGGGCGGGCCAGGGTGCTGTCCAGGAGAGACTACACCCTCCAGGGGCACAGATGGAGCGGCCGTGGGGGACAGAGAAGGGCCAGGCCCGCTTCCCAGCAGGCCTGATAAACCCCAGCTCGCCTCTGGCCACCAGCACGCATGTGCTGTCACACTGGGCATGTCCACGGCAGCCCCAATGTGACATTACGGGCGCCCCCAGCAAGCAGCCCTATCGGTCCAGAGAGGGGTTCGGGGCGCTCTTCCTCCGAAGAGTCCAGAACTTCCAGTTTTTATGATCATGAGCAATTTGGTCTGTGCAGGAATTTGGGCCTGAGGATTCATTTTAAAGTATTTGCTGAGGGCCTCCCCGGTGGCGCAGTGGGGTAAGCAGCGCACTGTGAAGCAAACCGCAGCCACCGCAGCACGAGTTCGATCCCTGCCGACGGCCAGGGAGGGGACCCACAGGGCGCAGCAGACCTCTCCTGCCTCCCCGCTGCTCCCCTCAGCAGTGTTTCAGTCCATCTGCCTGTTCTGCTCCCCATTCTGTCTCTGGTGACTCCTCTCACCCCTCACACCTCTGGTCTGTACCCCAGTGCTTGTGTGCATAAATAAATCTTTAAAAAAAAAATAAAGTATTTGCTGAACTACCACATGTAAAAGCGCATCACAGCGGGTGTAAGAGCAAAGACAAGTACTCGGAGGATCTAAATTCTTTGGTGTCCTGAAGCGCTCAGACGCCTCTAGTTAAGATACAAGAACATGCAAGTTCCCCCATAAAACCCGGATAAAAACCCCACTCTACAGATGTGCAAACGGTTCAGCGGGAGAGTTACCGAGCCACTATGAGGTGCCTGGCTCTTCCCCGTCACCTGACAGCAGGGCACCCCACCTCTCTCCAGGCTCAGTTTCTCGTCGGAGGCCTCACAGCAATGACATGGAGCGTTGAACACGCGTAAGTGAGTGCAGAAGCCACCTCCGCAGCACCCAGTGCGGTCTCTGCCGCACGGGAAGCGCTGAGAGCCGTGACCGCGGCATGAGCCGGCAGCGCACATTACAGAGATTGCTCCTGAGCCACGTTTCAGTTTAAAGAGGGTGAGCCCCCTTTCCAGAACTGGCACCGCCATCAGGCAGCACCGGGCCCGCCCTTAGTTACCAGTGGCGCACGCCGCTGCGGGCGGAGGAACCACACCCGCTCTGCAGTTCTCTGGACCGAGTCGTTCCCAGCGACTGGCACGGAGACAGAGAGGCTGTCCCGAGTGCAGCGTGAGGACTGGGCCGACGTCCTGGGACCCTTCCGGCTCGGGACACGTGCTGGTGCGGCGGGGACGGTAACATGAGGCATGGCTCTGAGCTCGCTCTCGTGCTTGGGGGACAGAGGACAGGGCCGCACCCAGCAGCGATGACGGGGCAGCAGCAAACGGGCTGCTACCCGCGGTGGGCCGGGCCATCTAAACCCCGTGGAAGACGGAGGACCAGGGCAGCTCGAACGGGTTACTGAGAACTATCGTGCCTCAGGCACTGTGCTCTGGGTAAGGGCGACTGAGACGGGGTTCCACGGGGAGGGAACTCCATCAATACAGAAGCTGTGTAAGCTGCTTTCTAGAACTCGCAAAATGCAGAATGATGCAACACACCTGGCCCCTAAGGTTTCCTTGAAAAAGGATTATGAATCTGCACAGCACTGCTTTTTGAAAGCTCACTGACGTTCAGACGCCGACAACACACACTACGACGTGACAGCACACGAACAGTTGTTTCACACAAAACCATCGCTTCGTTGAAGACCGCCGGCAGTGACGGCCGCAGCCTCCAAAGTACGCTCCACTAGCGGACGCTCATCGCCAGCGCCTGCTGATCTCGGGACACACCACAGAGTGCGAGCGCTCTCAGAGGCCGCGTTTGTGGGGACATGCTCTTAAGCAGGGGGGGGGGGGGGGGGGGCGGGTCTGACCCCGAGCCCGGCAGAGCCACTTACGGGTGCGGCTTCATCTCTATGTAGTTCTTGGGGATAAAGCCGTCCTTCCCGTTGAGCTCTGCCTTGTACCAGTTCTGATCACACTCTTCGTTCAAAACCTGAAAAAGAAAACAAGGGGGGGAAAAAAAATCGATCATTTCCTTTCCACTCTTAAAAGGGCAGCGCGAAGGCCAGGGTGTTGTTTTGAGTTTGTTTGTGAAAGGTATTATTTGAAGTATTGGTTACAAGGATGCAAGACTTCCTGTAACTTCAAACAACCAGCATTATGTTCAAGTCTGATAGTCACTTTTATAAAGAAAAAGAAATTGTCTTTGGATAAGAGTTCGCTCTCCCAAGCATATAGCATAAACGCCGCCTCAGTGGGAAGGCAGAGGGAGAAGAGGGGGCTCTAGAACAGCAAACGGCAAACAGCAACAGGAGCACAAGAGCCCGGGGCAAGGCCACACCGCCTGGGGGAAGGGAGCAGCCACAGGGAGGCTCCCGTGTTCTCCAGAGAGCGTCAAGCCAAGCCCCAGAGTCTCGGTGCCCACGCAGCCGCGAGGACCCCAGGTGCCCGCATGGGAAGGCCGCAGCCAAAGCGTGACGCCCCCTGTTCGCCAGGCACAGTGTAGAAGCTCCCCTCCGAGTTCCAGATTTCTAACAAAGCACGCACACAAACCCCACACTGGTTAACTGAAAGGGGAAATCGAAATGCGAGGTGAACTCCAAAATGGCGGACAGGGAGACCGGCGCTGGACCAGCACGGCGAGCAAGTGTGCAGCACACGCCCAGCGGTGAAGGAGTCGGCGGGCTCAGCAAAGTGGCTGATGCCCGAAGCTGGACGCCACCGCCCTCCCCGCGGTGCTCCGGAGTGCGCGGCCCCACCTGGACGGCGGCGTCAGGGCAGGCGGGGAGCCTGGCAGTGACCAGCGGCCACACTGGGCTCTGGGGCTCTCAGACGGAGCCTGTGTTCTGAGGGGTCTTACAACTAGCGCCCCTCTGGGCAGCCGCTAGGAAGTGTGCGCAACAAGGCGGCAACCCCCAGGAGCTGAACTGCGTCTTTGGGTTTGTGTGCGCGTGTGTGTATGCGTGCATATGCGTGTGTCGCCAGTGGCCAAGACTGCCTGCCGCTTCGGTGATGGTGATGAAAACTCTTTTCACTTTCAAACACGTCATGATTTTTAACAATACGGCAGTGACACGCACGCACACGTGTGACAGACACATCCACGACTTCAGCCTGCGCTTTGGCCCCCCTGAGCCTGTGGCCAGCAGTCAGGGTGCCAGCCAAGAAGGCGCAGCCTGGATGGAGGCCCGAGGACCGTGCTCCATGGCCAGCCACCATGCGGCACCCTCGGGCCATGAGCTCAGGCAGAAGCTGCCCCGAGCAGGCGCCACAGGAGACCCCACGGCATGAGAGCAAGGAGCTCCGGAAGAGCTGCGTAGGGTCAGGATTGTTCAGGAAGGGCTAGACATTTCTGAAACGGTGGGGTGGACACCTGCTCTGAAGATCAATCGGGAGGCAGAGCAGCGGCATGCCGACGGGGAGGGCTCACCTGGGCGTCCAAGCACAGGCGGGCAGGCGGTCACCGGGGAGAGTCATTGTGATCTGTGACCAAGAACCCTGCGGGGAAGGCTGACAGCTCGGGCTGGAGCTCACAGGGCTGCGCTCTCCTGCCAAACTGACTGGGCACAACTCCCCGAAGCGCTCCCCCCACAGAGGGAACAGCAGGGCAACTCCCAGCGTTGGCTTCGGTTTGTATGGTTTCTACAGAACAGAACCATTGCTCAGAGGTCAGTATACTCTTCATCCCAAGAAGGCAAGAGAACATGGGATTAACAAACTCCGTTCGTTTTAATGTAACGTTTGAGCAAGCGAACAGTGACATTTTTGGTTGTCTGGAATTTTCCAGCATCCAGACCACCACTGTACAGACAGCCGAGGTGTTGCTGTGCAAACCTGTAAACACTGGTTCTGTGGAGGTGACATGCAGGTCAGGCTGGGGGCCTGTGGCCACCTGGGGGTCAGGGACCAGGTCTTCCCACTCAACTGTCCCCCCGGTCAGTCTTCACGAGCACGCCCTCCACCAGGACGGCACGATTTTTAGGGCACCTAAAATTATGTTTCATTCAGAAGTTTAAATGTTTAAAACTGCAGAGGACACAAATTAATAAAAATGAGTCGAAAGTGGAGCAGAGGAGGGGACCGGAACCGTCTGTGGATGCGCTTGCACCTCCGAAGCCTGCATTTAATCTGCGCTGGCTTCAGATGAAAGCTGACAGCCTCCGAGCATCTCAAAGGCCTGACAGAGTTCTGAGAATGAGGAAGCGGCTCCAGCACCACTTCCCCACAACAGAAGGCGGCTCAGCATTTGCCCGCCTGCCCCTCCTCACCTCTTCACAGACAGACGGCTGAGCTCCACCACCCAATTTTCGCTCCGTTTTGAGAATTCCCAGGAAAGCCTGCAGCTCTTACCCCACGGCTGCTGCAAGTTCTCCTCCAGCCCCCAGATTCCCTCGAGCTATGACTCCGCAGCCACACGAAACATGAACGGAAGCAGATTGATTAAGAGACGAGATTACAAAAGGAGGAAGAGACAAGTTGCAGTGGAGGCCCCTCACCCCCCCGCCCCGCACCAACCCCAAAGCTGAAAATAATGTCAGAGCCTAAATCAGGACGAAATATAAAAGATGAGGAATGGAGACGTCTGTACAGAGATTAAATGAATCCAGTCACTGGAAAAGGACCGGGAGGGGGGCTGTAGCGTTCCTAATGCGTTTCTTCCCCCACCCCCTTTATTTGGTGAGCTCAGTCTGAACATTGAACCGGAGATACGCGGACTTTTCTTCATGTGCTTCAGCTCCAAGTCACACACTTCAGTGGAGATGTTGGGACGATTCACGCACAGCAAAGCTATGCCGGGGCCCCACCCGGCCGGGCGCAAGCTTCTCACACTTCTGAAACACAGCAAGCAGAAAACCACCCGGGAGACCGGGACAGCCAGGGGGACAGTGCACCAGCACCGGAGAAGCCCGGCCTTGGAAATGCAGCCCCGTGCCGGCAAGGCCAGTGCCACGCAGTGTATTCCGCGCTCTGCTTTTTTGTCTCCTGTGACTCCGACAACATGCTGCACCCCCATACTTCACCGCCCCCCTCATCTGAGACCATCCTAAAGGCAATGCCAATCTCCATTTGTAAGCAAAGCTGATCTAAGTCTTCCAGGTAGTTAAAAAAAAGATGCCCCTGACCAGACCCCTCACAGGGTCTGAAGGGCCGGCACAAGGCCCCGAGTCCAGCTTCACCGACAACAAGCGAGGTGACCACGAGCTGAAGCTCTGGTTTTGCGACCTCCAGGGTGCAGCTGGCACCCACTGCAGCCCAGAGACTTCTGCGTCCACCCTGACTCTGGCCCCCATGCTACCGCCTCCGGCTTGACGCCCCTGGGGCTGTCTCAGCAGCACACACCGTTCACCGAGGACGGGGGTCTGGTTTCATTCCAGAAACATGAGCAGAAGACTTCCACGCCTCCTGCAAGAAGACTTCGTTTGCCCCTTCCCTGTTCCTCCTTTAGCAATACTGGGGGGGGTAAGAACTGTACTTTATTTTCTACGCAAATCCTAGAAAAAGGTGTCCTTTAGCAAAACGGTAGAGCAGTATTGTTTCTAGAATGCCGTTTGGAAAACTGTTCAGAGTTTTGTGAGTCAGCGAAGCAATCCTCACGGTGACAGCTCGGGACAGTTTCAGTGAAGCTTTACACGTCACACAAGGCTCCTCCCAGACCGCCGCCAACCAACCCACACCCCCAAGGCCAGTGAGAGCTGAGAAGTGTCAGCATACGGGTCAGCCCAACTTGCAGGGTTCTTCAAAATCAGTCGCTCACACAGGGCAGTAATGAAATATGGCCATGACCTGAACAAATTTTAAGAATTCTGGTAATTCAGGGCTCCCCTGGTGGCGCAGTGGGTTAAGCAACACACTATGAAGCAAACCGCAGCCACTTCAGCATGAGTTCGATCCCTGCTTCCGGCCAGGGAGGGGACCCACATGGCGCAGCAGACCCCTCCTGCTGTGCCCGCTGCTGCCCTCAGCAGTGTACTTCCGTTGATCTGCCTGTTCTGCTCCCCGCTCTCTGTGGTGAATCCTCTCACCCACCCACACCTCTGGCCTGTACCCCAGTGCATGAATAAATAAATCTGTAAAAAAAAGAATTCTGGTAATTCTCCCACTTCAAGTTCTTCAAAAAGGGAAGACACACACACACACTTTTAAAAGGCTCTGACCCCTGAGAGCATCTAGGACCTGGGGAGGGGGGCAGTGTAGGCAAATCCATTTGAACTTCGTTTCTGATGGCCATGGAAAGGGGGTGGCGGGCGCCGGGAGCTACCTTAGCAGGCGCCACGGCACTCTCTTCAGCTTCCTGGGCTCCCTCAGCAGGGCCTGCGCACGCAGACCGCACTGATTCACCGCTGACACGTTAGGTAAGTGCTTTACAATCGCCACCTCCATCTGTTACAGCTTTTGCTCAACATGAAGAACATCCTGGCCACGCAGCTCCTCCACCGGGTGCCCAATCATAGAAACACGCCCACTGCAGATAAGACGAGCTGAATGTCACCGGAGTCGGTGACTTACAGGGAGCTTGAGACTCACCGGGTTTCCTGGTCCCCCCCACCCCCCGCCCTGACAGTGCTCACTCCAGCACGCAGGGGGGCAGTCCTCGGGCTGCCAGCCTGGCGCTGCCGTACGCAGGCAGGACAAGAGAGGCAAGTGGCCCTTTACAGCCACAAAGCCAACACATGAAATGCACTTAGAAGTTTGAAACTCTCCTGCTTTTGGCGTATTTAGAAAATTGTGTGTGAAAATCCAATTATGCTGTCTCAGTAAGCGGTTTAAAGGAGACGCGTGTGCATTTTAAAACGTGCTTAGATGTAACGACACCAAGTTCACGTCACCTACACGGGCGACGCCTCCAGCAAAGTGGATCATCTATGCCACAAAATGCTATTCCAGTTCCTTTTGAAGTGCGAATTCTGAGAAGCCTCAGTTCTTTGGGCGTTCAGTAATCCTACATCCTTGACAGTCTACCTTATTCCTTATAAAAAAAGAGGATCCTATTTCCTAGAGGGATTGGAAGGACACTTAGCAGTCCAGTCTACTTTCTGGCCACCGGGGACACCGTGTCGAGAGCAGGTCGTGCCCCTTCAGCTGGGCTGCGGGCCTCTAGACACAGCACTCTCTCTGGCGGCAACATCCTCTTCCTTATCTGCGTACATCTCTGAAGACTGCAGCCACTTGGGCATTTTCTTTTTTTTTAAGATTTATTTATTCATGTACACAAGCACTGGGGTACAGGCCAGAGGTGTGGGGGGGTGGTGAGAGGATTCACCACAGAGAGCGGGGAGCAGAACAGGCAGACTGACTGAAACACACTGCTGAGGGGAGCAGCGGGGAGGCAGGAGAGATCTGCTGCGCCCTGTGGGTCCCCTCCCTGGCCGGCAGCAGGGATCGAACTCGTGCTGCAGTGGCTGCGGTTTGCTTCATAGTGCGTCGCTCAACCCGCTGCAGCACCAGGGAGGCCCCCACTTGGGCATTTTCTGCCTCACCCCTGTGGCGTGGATGGAGGCCGTGGCCGGTAATTGCGTCACCCCACGACCTACGCCAACCGCCACCCCGGTGAGCTGTGTGCGCACTCCAGCCCCGCGGCCGGCTCTCACTTGCGTCCTCCACAGCGCCTCGGTGGGAGCCGAGCGACCGCAGGGAACTACTGGCCTCTCTCCAAGGAGCGCAGCATCATAGCCAGCTGGGTCCAGAGACGGGAAGGCGCACTGCACGTCACCCGCCACCGTCCATCTCCTTGGCAAGGGACAGTGACATTGTAACAGGGTGGTCCCAGGAAAAGGGGGAGTTCCAAAATCCTGGTTCCGCCCTAAGTGGCTGGAGCTGAGGAGGATAAGAAGATTTCTGCAAAGGGGAAGAAAGGAAGATGGAGAACAGCAAGGAGACCTGGATGGGGCACGTGGAGCAGAGGGACATGTGAAGAAACTGTGCTTGCTTTTTGGTCTTGGACT
>JAGFMF010011935.1:392142-412000 GCA_019455555.1 Galemys pyrenaicus | reverse complement strand
GGGCCCCCCCCCCCCCCCCCGGCCGGCAGGGATCGAACTCGTGCTGCAGTGGCTGCGGTTTGCTTCATAGTGCGTTGCTTAACCCACTGCGCCACCAGGGGAGGCCCTAGGGAGGTCAATTCTAAGACAAGTGCAGGCGCCTTGCAGCGTGCCCTCTGGGGAGACCCAGCGTGAGTGTCAAGGAAAGCTCACCTGGGCGGGAAGCTTCGGTGGAAGCCCTAGTGTGACAGGCTGAGCCAGGTCTGGCTTGGGGCCGGAGGACACCAAAGAGAGCGAGGGGAAACACTCTGAGCAGAGGAAGAGCACGAGGAAGCGTTCTGGGGTGAGAAGGTGCTCAGCTCAGCAGAGTCTAGGAACCAAAATGCGGAATCCAAGGGAGTGACGTGATGAGTCTCTGGAGACCAGCGCGATGGAGAGCTGGGTCAGGCTGCGCGGGGCGCTTAAGAGGAGACAGGCTGGGCAGAGAGCCCGACCTTGCTCTTGAAGATGAGTACACAGGCATCGGCCCGAGGGGGCGCGGCAGGAACAGCTGCAAGTTAGGGTCCATGGGGCCAGTCAGGCAAAAGGAGGTGAGATTTACAGACTCGGGGAGTCTGTCGTGAGGAGGCACTAAAATGAACAGCTGAAACCATACACATCAGGAATGGCGATTCACCCCCGCCTGTCCCAGAAGCCCCTCTGCAGAACAGGGAGCGCAGCGCAGCGCAGGGAGAGACGTCAAATTCCACGTCACGTCACAGGCTTCTCAGGGACCGTTAACTTACAAGTGACAGGAAGTGTAACTGTCTCCACCATAAACGAACAGAAAGAGGAAGAAAGGCACAGGAGGGAGCACGCTCGGCCGTGGACCACCCCGGCCTGTGAGCCCAGAGGTGATGTCGTAACTGCCACAATTAAAAATAGCGACGCGCAGCTGACATTACTTTTCATACAACCATCATGTGCTAGACGTCGGAGTTTACGGACTGGTCCAGTTTAACCAGCACACCCCAAGACAGACTCCCCTGCTCAGTTATACCTTCTCTCCCTCCCACGGTGACATGAGGCGTCTTAGGAGACCCCAGATCGGGGCACTTGCGTCAAGAAAATAGATATTAGCGGTTCAGGTTGTGACAACTTTTCCTAATCACCTCTCCAATGGAACTGAGACAAATATAGCTGCTGTTAAGACAGGCTGAATTAACACCCCTCGGAGCTGCGGGGAGGGAGGCCGCCTGGCAATTAGGCAGGCAGCTGCGGCTACAAGAAAGAGCAGGCTGGCTGGGAGGGCCGGGCGGGGGCAGCAGAAGAGCCAGGGTATGTACCAGCAGAGACAAGCGCAGCCTCGCTCCGCCTCGAAGTTTTCGCTCTGAGCACCTACACACCGCTCCATGTGGAAAACCAGCACTTTCGTCCCACAGAAACGTCACAACCAGCAGGGAACAGAGGGACCGAGATCTCTAAATGATAGGATGTAGTAAAACAAACGATGGCTTTGTCAGACCCTCAGTTCTAGGCGACAAGAGCAACTCCCTGATTTCATGGCGCGTTTAAAGAGAAACCCCTTACTCTCCCTGACTGGGGCCCCGCCACAGAGCAGGGGGGTGGGGGTGGGGGGGAAGGGCAGACTTGTGCTGCCCGGCAGGGGAGGGCTAGGCAGGCACAGGGCTCCCATCTTGCCCAGCGAGGAGCGCTTCCCTGAGTCAACGGTGACCAGACATCCCCCCCCCCCCCCCCCCCCCCCCCCCCCCCCCCCCCCCCCCCCCCCCCCTCCCAGACCAGACCCTTTGCAGCTACGACGTTCCCATGCCATCAAGGCTCAGCTGACCAGAACCCTGATCTGTTTCCAGAGTTAGATTTTCACGGTCAGGTAAGTCAACAGCTTGGGAGAAAAAGCGAAATTGCTTTTAAAAAATCGTGCCCCCTTTATTCTGTGGCCTTCTGCTTTTCCTAGAGGACTACAGGCCTTAAAACCACTTTTCCCTGGTTTTACTTATTTCTAAGGTATCAGCTTCTCCGGGATGGTAAAGCGGAACGGAAAACCCCTCTGACGCGCTCCTCGCCAGGATCCATCTTCCGGGTTCTTGGAACTGGCCGCACCGTCAAGCACTTGCCAAGAGACCAAATGATGAGTGTCTTGGTGCGTCTGAGGAGCCTCCACTCTGCTTAGACCCGAATGCTGACTCAGGTGGCTTGAGGACAGGATGGGAGGATGAGCGACGCTGTCCCAGAATTAGAAGGCATCGTTTTCTGGAATTTGGAGTGACTTTGCAAACTTCTTGGAAATCTGGTGATAATTTTTCTTTCTTTTTTTTTAAAGGTTTATTTTACTTATTCATGCATACAAGAGCTGGGGTGTAGCCCAGAGTGAGTGTGTGGGAGTAGTGGTGAGAGGATTCACCAGAGTGGGGAGCAGAACAGGTAGATCCACTGAGATACACTGCTGAGGGGAGCAGCAGGGAGGCAGGAGAGGTCTTCTGCGCCCTGTGGGTTCCCTCCCTGGCCGGGGATCGAACTCACGCTGCAATGGCTGCAGGTAGCTTCATAGTGCTGCGACTTAATACCGGACAGTCTCTGTCCTTCCATTTAGCCCATGACTTCTGAGACTTTAACAGCTGAAGGTTGTTAAACCTCATGGGAGATTTCAAGGGGAGGCACACTGAGCTCCCTGCTCCCTTCACGCGCTGCTATGCGGCTGCCGTACCATTTCCCGCCATCAGAAGCCTCATCGCTTCTCTGCCTTCCTGTCCAATTAGATGACCTTCCTTCCTTCCTAAAGCAACCAGAGATCTCAGTGCCGTCATATCCACGGCCTTTTATCCTGCCACCTTCTGCTCTGTCCACGTTCCTAACTAAGCAAAACCCTGCTTCTGTGCTAGCTCCTGTCTCTTGTCGCCTGCGCAAGGACAATCTCCAGCGACTTTCCTCTTCTGCGTCGTTAACTTTTTGTCTATTGGTTTTTTTCCCAAGCAGTAAAGAAAAATCCAGTTACTTCACTTCCATCTTTGAGAATAGGGTGAAGACAGACTTGACTCGATTCTCCTGCCTTTTCTTCAGAATTCCTCGGAGCAGTTGTCTATATTCTGTCTCCAAATTCCTTACTCCTTTTCTCTCCCCCGCCCCAACGCTTTATTATGAAAGCTTTATATAGCAAAGTTAATTATACAATGAACACACATTTACCTATCACCTAACTCACCATCAACAGGATCTAACTCATCACACACCTACCCATCTTCTGTTATCTCTCCTTGCAGCCATCCGATTTCCCGGCATATTTTAATGGTGTAGGCACCAGGACGCTTTCTCCTCAATATTCCACCACCACACTAACTATAGTTAAATGTTAGTTTGTGGGGGTTTCTCCTGGTGAGCTACACATCACCACAGCCATCTCCCAGTCAGCTTCTTCACTGCCCTTGTCGCAAGCCCATCACTCTGAACCCGCTCCAAGCATGCTTTTGCTTTCATATCCACTGCAACTGCCCAGAGGTCACCCATGATCTGTGGTGACCACAAGTTCCTTATCTTCTCGGCCTGTCACGGCCTGCAACGCAGGCGGACACTTCCTTGCCCGTCTTGGCTTCTGGGACACGGCCCGTCTAGGTTTTCCGCCTACCTGACTGGCGCCTCCTGTTTGGTCAGACTTTGCTAGTTTCTTTTTACCTCACTGACTTTTAACTTGTCAGAGGGCCCCAAGGGTTCCATCCCTGCCCGGCACTGTTTTTCTCTCTCTCCACACTCGTTCCCTCCACTTGCTTATCTTGGCTTTGATGTATCCTAGATCCCCTCTCTCGACACTTCTGCTGCCATCACTCTATCCAGCTGCTGCTTTTTCTTGCTTGGGTTATTACGGTGGCTCCCTGACTGGTGTCACGGTTTTCACTCTGTCCCCTCCAGAAGGTTCTCCATTCTGCAAAGCAGAATGCCGCTGTTCAAACCAGAATAACCAGACCTGCCGCAGCCAGGAGGAACCTGAGCAGACGTGACAACTAAGTGCCATGCAGAAGGGGGAGGGGGGGAGGAGGGGTGTGCTAGGGAAACGTAGGGCAGTGAAGAAAATCCGGACTTTATTGGTAATGATGTACACACACTGGTGGACTGCTGATGATGGGGAGAGCTTGGGGTGGGGTATTCTTAACCCTCTGCACCACTGTTCTATAGCTCTAAAACTTCTGAAAAATCACATTTATATATGCATTTGAACGCTAGGCTGTCATTCGGCTGCAAGTCCTCCAGGGGCTTTCCCGTTCTTCTGCTGTCTGCCCTCCTTGGCTGCAAATATTTAAAGTCGAAGAAGCCCAAAAGGAGAACAGGAATGCTACGGGAAGGGATGAGGCCTGATAACAGAGCCTGCGCTGAAGGTACCTAGCTGCTCCAAGCTTTTGTTTTTTAGATTTACTTTATTTATTTACGTGAAGAACTGGGGTGTAGGCCAGAGGTGTGTGTGACAGGGTGGGAGCAATGGGGGAGACAGGCGAGGTCTGCTACGCCATGTGAGTCAGCAACCTGGCTGGGGCGCTCAGGCCTCAACGGTTATAACGCTGAGACTTCAGCCCTACGCCACCAGGTAGGCCCTGCCCCAAGCTCTGAGACCTGGCACCAACGTGGTCGTGTCTCTTGTGCTCGGTGCCAGGCCCACCTTTGTTGATGATAATGCGTCCGCTCATCACACCGCTGCCTTCCTCTGACTTCAGACCCTGTTTACTGCTCTCTGTATTTTGTACCCAACACTCAACAGATGGAGGGAGTGGGCGATGAGCCCACCACGCCCTGAGTGGGGTTACAGAACAACAAGCCGCCGCCCATGATGCACAAGGTAATTAGCAGAATTAGGAGATAATCAGCATCAGACACTTAAAGATAATCAAAACATTAAATACAAGACTTTTCCCCTAATAATTCAGGTAAAATCAAACTTGGAATCAAGCTCAGTTTAATAGGCCGTAGACCCACATTATCATTTAAATATTTACTTACTTACAAACGTGATTTTTCTTTCTCTCTCTCTCTTTTTTTAAAAGATTTATTTTATTTATGCATACAAGAACTGGGGTACAGACCAGAGGTATGAGGGGTGAAAGGATTCACCAGAGACAGAGTGGGGCACAGAACAGGCAGATCTACTGAAACACACTGCTGAGGGGAGCAGCGGGCAAGGCAAGAGAGGTCTGCTGTGCCCTGTGGGTCCCCTCCCTGGCGGGCAGCAGGGATCGAACTTGTGCTGCTGTGGCTGCGTTTTGCTTCACAGTGCGTTGCTTAACCCACTGCGCCACCAGGGAGGCCCGATTTTTCTTTCTTTATACTCATCTCTGGGTAATGAATCCGTTAACTAACCAGTGAGGGGTGCCTCCCTGGTGGCACAGTGGGTTGAGAACGCACTATGAAGCAAACCGCAGCCACTGCAGCACGAGTTCTATCCCTGCTGCCTGCCGGGGAGGGGACCCACATGGTGTAGCAGACCTCTCCTGCCTCGCCCGCTGCTCTCGGCAGTGTGTTTCAGTCCATCTGCCTGTTCTGCTCCCCGCTCTGTCTGGTGAATCTTCTCACCTTCTGTGACTCTGGCCTGTACGCCAGCTCTTGTGTGCATAAATAAATCAATCTTAAAAAACAAACAAACAAAAAACTAACCAGTGAGGGGGTGCCAGGTGGATCGGCGCCAGCGGCTCACCTGCTGGTCCCTGGGTCAACTGCAGTGTCCAGACCTGTGCGCCACGCTCCAAGCCCCCCCTTCCCCCCCGGCTCTGGCCCACTCTCCAGCCTTCCCTTCCTGCTCCACGTTCCAGCAAGACTGAAGCTATGGCGAGTAAGCAGCTTCTCAACCGGAGAGAGACTTCGTGATTTCAGGCTGGGCCTGTGTCGCTCTCTCTGCCTAAAATGGCCCACGCAGGGGTTACTTCCTCTTTGCCTCCCCTGGACGTGGTGTGACTGCAACTCTGTCCTCCTACTTGCCTTCTCCGTGAGACTTAGGTTGCGGGCAGCGTCCCCCTAGTGAGCCTGTGTCCTCCAGGCCCTCAGCGCTTGACAGTGTCTGAAGAAACGGAGTGCTAAAGAGATTACAGTAAGCTGCCCGCTCAATGCAAACGATGAGATGGGATTATTTCACAAGGAAATCTAACGCTGGGTTTTCTGTGTGATGTGTGTGTGTAGTTACAGCAAGCAAATGCTTTAAGAATGCGCATGGGGGCCTTCCTGGTGGCGCAGTGGGTTAAGCAACACACTATGAAGCAAAGTCACTGCAGCACGAGTTCGATCCCTGCTGCTGGCCTGGGAGGGGACCCACATGGCGCGGCAGACCTCTCCTGCTGTGCCCGCTGCTCCCCTCAGCAGTGTACTTCTGTTGATCTGCCTGTTCTGCTCCCTGCTCTGTCTGTGGTGAATCCTCTCACCCCCCCCACATCTCTGGCCTGTGCCCCAGTGCTTGTATGCATAAATAAATAAATCTTAAAAAAAAAAAAGAATGTGCATAGCCTGCACAGACTGCGACCCCTCTGGGCATGCGCACACAAGCCCCTTACACAATTCTGGACCACAGGGGCCTAATTCACATGAGTGTGAAAGAATTCCTGGTAGTTGTAAGCCCTTCACACTGAAGTGTAAAGGACCAGATGGGATTTTAGGGGATTTTCCAATCCATTTTCCTCTGACAGAGGCGAGTAAAGGAAGTCACACCAATGGGCAGGAGGGCGCCCCACTCCAGACGTGCCCACAAGCCAACCCTCCTTGAGAGTCCACACAAGCGTAACCGGTACCTGCCCGCTCAGCTCAAAGTGGCGTGAGCTCACAGCAGCGCACGGTAAGGGATGTCACGAGGAGGGCGGGGTGCAAGAAGGCGGGGCTCTGGTGGCGTCCCTGCCCTCCCTCTGCTGCCAGCTCAATGCCGTCCCCTCGCCACGGCCCCGCGCCATGGCCTCGTCGGACTGTCAAGTGAGAGCCACAGAAAGGCACCAGGCGACGGTGCCTGTGCCGGGACCTCCCTGCGGTGGTAACAGCCCTTCCCGGGAAGGCGTGTTTATTTTGCAGGTGAGCAAGCCAGGATCAGGAGGGCAAGGGCCTCAACGCAAGCAGTTAAGAATAAAATGTGAAACTACAGTTCAATTCAAATTCAGGTCTGTCCTGTTCTAGAAAATTTTTTTGCTAATCTCATCCTGGCCAGGAGTGGGGGTGGGGGGGAAGTACAGAGTAGTAAAGATACAAAAAAAAAAAAAAAAGTCTTCCCGTCAGGCAGCACAAGGACAGAAAAATAGGTCAAGATAGTCTACTGAGTGGGGAGGGAAAGGGAAACCCTAAGAAAACAGGCCCCAACACTTGGCTTTTTAAAAACGCCGTCATAAACTTGATCATGTCTTTATCAATTGCTTTAATTTGTCGGGAAACACCATCACACAACTTCTCTCAGGCACATGTTCTCGCGAACACCTGCAGCCTTGAACGAAGGTGAAGGGCAGCGCGCTTTAACCAACCCGAGAAGCCATCCTAGAAATTGTGGTTGGGGGCAGGGCAGGTATGCGCGGGATCGCAGGGAAAAACTTCTCGATGTTGTGAGTTGGAACATCTCTGAAAACATCACGACTTCGCGAGTAAAACATACGATGCTACTAAATGCCGCTACTCCTCTCACAGAGATGATTACGCTAATATTGCAAGTTATAGCTCTAAGTATTTTAGGACTCGTGTCTTTCCACCCCAGGTAACTTTTCCCCAGCTTACCTTCACTTGTTCAAGCCAGCCAACCTCAGACGTCCCTGAGACAGGGGAACTGTACATCTTTCTTAAGCATTACATAGATTCCCGGTGTCAGAAGCACATATTTTGCTCTAGTCCTAAAAGTACCCAGAAGCATTCCTGAAGCACTGCAGGTGAGTGGCTTATTTTATCACTGTTGGCCCATTTCGGAGAGGAGAAAGACAGACGTTCTCAGACAGACACACAGACTTGGGGCAAGACAGCATCCTTACCTGCAGGGTTTCAGTTACCACTAGTCTGAAAACTACGTGTATTTGCGAACACATTCGCGTGACTTATTTCTTGCACCCTAGGGCTCCCCTGTTATCAGACAGCTTTCATTACAGGACATTGCGGTGACTGTTCTATTTTGGTTTAGTATTAGTTACAGCTGTTAGCCTCTCGGCCGTGTCTGACTTACAGGTCTGTAGATACGGGAAGAACACGGGACAGCTAGGGTTCAGCACCACCCTGGATTCCAGACAGCCAATGGGTCGTAGACTTTATCACAGACGAAAAGTGGAGGACTATTATATGCATCAGGTAACCCAGCATCTCTCGGCCTTTAAAAAAAGGTCACCCCCACCATGAAATTGTGATACTACGGCAACGCTGTATCGGTCCGTGTATGTCCCGAATGCACAAAACGAGTGAGATTTCTTTCACCCTTCCATCACCAAATGTCATTCCAAAAGAGAAGTCTACCCTGTTGAGGATACAAGGTCCAGCTCCTCCACTCCACTAAATCACTCAGGGCAGTGAATGTTCTAGTGTTTAACGCTTCACAGAAGTCAGGAAGTATTAATGCAGAAGCCAAGAGGTATGTATATTTTTACACATATATGTATAGGTACATACACACACATATTTTGACGTCATTGCGTATTCCCTAAAATGCGCACCACCAGTTCACCCGTGAACCTTCCCCACAGCCCCTTGCGCTCTTCTCTCCCACTTTGACCCCTGTTCTTCTCCTCCCTTGCAGAACGTCTCTTATTTATGCTTGCCTGCTAGCTTTCTGTGTCCCCCCCACTCCCGGGCCCTTATTTATTTCCCTATATTGCTCCTATAAGTGAAACCACGCAATGTTTTTCTTTTTCCTTCTGGTTTATTTCACTGAGCACGATCTCGTCTCGCTCCATCCATGTTGCTGTGAATGGTGTGAGGCTATCCTTTTTGATTGCTGAATAGTATTCCACTGTGTGTACGTACCACATCTTCCTGATCCGGTCGTCTAGCAATGGGCACTTGGTTGTTTCCAGGTCTTATCTGTTGTAAATAGTGCTGCGATAAACATAGAGGTACGGGTATCCTTTCGAACCAATGTTTCTGTGTCTTTGGGGCAATTCCTAGGAGTGATATTGCTGGGTCATCTGGTAGCTCCATTTTTAGGGGCTTGAGGAACCCCACACGGCTTTCCACAGAGGCTGGGCCAGTTTGCCGTCCCACCAGCAGCGTAGGAGGGCTGCCTCTTCTCCACATCCTCACCAACGTTCGTTGTTTCTTGCTTTTTCAATATGTGCCATTCTCACTGGCATAAAGTGGTACCTCATTGTGGTTTTGATTTGCATTTCCCCAATTATAAGTGACGCTGAATATGTTTTCACATACCCAACGGGCACTTTAAAATGTGCTGGTTTTTAACCAAAGAGCAGCACATACAGATAAGGACTAATTTTTACATTACTGCTGTTCTTAGTATTTTAGGTTGCTGAGTGTAGGACAAGAAAACCAGAAACAAAAGTTGGGTCTGTTGGAAAGTTGATTCCAGCAGCCCCATCAGGTGCAGGGGTTTTGTCTTGCTTTGAAGAACCCCAAAACTATACAACCCGCCACCCACAGTATCGTGCGTCTGTTTTCAAATTCCAGCCGCTTGCCTCTGCCTCTGTGTGGGTACTGAAGCACAACGGCGCGTGGGCCAATCTCTAAAAGGGCAGAACAGCCCCCCACCTCCAGGCGAGATCACCCAACTACTACTGTGACAAACACTGACAGCCGGATAAAGCCGTGCAGTTGGAAGCTAAACGCTTTCTCAGTCAGGAGAGGAAGGAGGAATATTAAGTCTAGAGGACAGACCAGGAAGAAAAGAAACAAAAACCACACCAGAGCTATCTGAGTAACTGAAGGGGCTACGGAAGACAAGGAAGGTGCTCAGCAGAGACTGTCCTGGACACCCAGCTTCATGGTCCCCTCCTGCCACAAATGTGAGCCCGATTGTTTCTGGGGAAAGGGGGGGTTATTTCCCATCACATGGGTCTCCTGATTTCTCGCATTAAGACTCAACAGAGCCTGTGTCAAAGGACTTGAACACTACAACATCTTCCTGGGTCAGCATGCTCCGACTCCTACACTTCCCCACCTCTGAGATCAGTCCCGGGCCAAGGCTCCTGTCCCTTCCACATACGGCAGCGGCCTGATCCTAATAAGCCTTCTCTTTGGAACGTCTTTTTCCCCTTTGGAAAACTGGAGACTACTGTGTAGGCGACAGTGACAGAAACACTGATCGATAGTTCCAGAAATCCAAACGTACAATGGAGACAAAGAATGCTGTATTTGCCGAGTGCTTTAGCACGTCTCATTCTTAGGAAATCACAAGTCCGAATTTTCAAGTTTGTCTTAAAAGCGAACCAGCTAAAGAACACAAAGATACAGCTGGCCTGGCGTGCGCCTCAGAAAGTCAGTGTAACGAGCCGTGGACAGAACTGGTGGCCTGAGAGAGTCAGTAAGGTTTTACGACAGCCTCTCTCTGCCTCCTCTCTCGGCCTCGGGGGCAGCGGCAGGCTCCTGGAAGCAGCCTGCTCTCGGCCGCTCCTGGGGGCGCTCCCTGAGGTCCGTCCCAAACCTCCGGTTTCATGTTAGAAAAAGCTCACCTCTGCACAAACCCTCCGCTGCTTAGCTGGGTATCCGCAAGCCCCGTGAGTCCCCAAACCCAAATCTTCGACTGCCTAAATCGCGCCGTTTCTTTCCCTGGACGACCTGTAGCAGTGCGCCTGTGGCCACAACCACACGGACTCTGGATGTCCAAATCCCACCTCCCTCACGCCCATCCCGGTGGTCAGGGCGCTGCCTTAGTCAGGTCCCCTCCGCCCACCGGTCAGGTCTGCTCCCACAGCCCCGAGATGTCCCCTTGAACCAGGATCTTCTGCAGCTGCGGCGTCCTGCCTCCCCTTCGGTACCCCATTCCCAAGTGCTCCCGCGACCCGCAGCGCTGACGTGGCCGCTGCTGCCCATCCTTCAGCGGCCTTCCACCCTCACAGAACCCAGCCCGACTCCGGTCCAGCAACGGGCACTCCCTGCCTACCTCAGCGATGCTGCCACTGGCCGCAGCCGACTGTGGCACCACCGCCCGCGCTCCCCTCACCTCCAGCTTCTCTCAGGCCTCCGACCTCTGTGCCGGGCATGCCCTTCTCCCCGTGTTTACCCACCCAGTCTCACGACACGCTTCCATCTCGTCTACACGGGCCGTCTGGCAGCGCCACCCTCCCCGCTGGGCCTGCCCTCAGGACACACGTCTACAGACTGTGGACTGTGTCCTTCCCAAAGACTTGTCTTGGATTTCCTTGCACTCCGGACGGAGCAGACACCACCTGTCTGAGGAATGAGCTACACTCTCCTAGAATGAGTAACTGGGGGGGGCCTCCCTGGTGGCGCAGTGGGTTAAGCAACACACCATGAAGCAAACTGCAGCCACTGCAGCACGAGTTCGATCCTTGCTGCCGGCCAGGGAGGGGACCCACATGGCACAGCAGACCTCTCTCCTGCCTGGCCCGCTGCTCCCCTCAGCAGTATGTTTCAGTCAGTCTGCCTGTTCTGTTCCTGGCTCTGTCTCTGGTGAATCCTCTCACCTCCCTGGACTCTGGCCTGTACCCCAGCTCTTGTGTGCATAAATAAATAAATCTTTAAAAAAAAAAAAAAAAAGAATGAGTAACTGGGGAGAGCAACCTGCCCTCAGGGTGCACTTACCATGCGCGGGACCGCGATGACGCGGCTACATGCCCACGGTCTGCAAGGTGGGCAGGCAGGCGGGTTCCCGTTCACGGTGGAGGAGTCGAAGGTCGACTCCAACGCAAGCATCTGCCCAAGGTGCATGCGACCGCAGAGGGCAAAGGTCTGAGGGGCACTTAGGCTCCACCACTGCCAGAGTCCACGCCTGAAACCAGTATGTGTCCTTCCACTGTCTCCCAGAACCCCACGGAGCGGGGCCCGCAATGTCTGACCCCGGCTTCACAGCATCAATGCTCTAGCCAGGCTTCCCTGAGGGTCTGGTTCTTTCTGCAACCGAGGCTACAGTTATTCTGGATCAAGACCGTGGTGGACAACAGCTCAGAATAACAGGATGACTGTCCACTGCCTCGCATTCAAGCGTTTGTCGTCTAGACTCATGTTCCCATTCTACCCACACAGAGAAATCCAGCCAACCAAAAAGGGGGAGCTGTTCGAGGTCCACACAGGCAGGGAAAAACCAGCACTAACAAGCCACCAGGCACGCACTTACTCAGGTCAACCTCCCAGGGGAACAACCCCTCTCATACTCTGGAAGGTGGGGCATTCTGAAAATATGGCAATTCCTTTTACTTGGCACTTCTGAGCCTAATCCCCAAACTTCTGGTGGCAGCCCACTGGAAAAAGGGAAAGATGAAATTAGTCTCAGAAACCTCTGCTCTGCTCCTGGCATCCTCACTTCAGGACACTCTCCGGCAGCGCCAGTGTCAAAGGACCACTGTGCGCAGAATACGTGAGCCTCACAGGAGGGCGGCCAGCGGCCGGGTCCGCCTGCTGCCCCACCTGCTGCTCGCCCAGACGCTTCCATGTACACCGGGAAGGAGCCCACCGGGCGCTGAAGCTGACGGCTCGTCTTACGCCAGATCTCCTGCTTCGAGGTGCCTCCGAACCACTAAACCTCTAAGCCAAAGGTGCTTCTTAAAGTCTTCCTGGGCAGACCCTTTTATCTAAGAAACTCTATACCCACTTTAGTGAATTCCACTGAGCTGTTAAGGAATGGTACAGAAAGTTAGTTGTCCTTCTACTCAGAACAAACCAGCCACGCACTCTTAACAGACGCTACGTGGTGGGCTGAAAGGTGACAGCAGGGCAGGCTATGCTGCTAAGATGTTGCCCCACCAGCTGTGGTGGCGATGACTCGGTTGACTTGAAAAGTACCCTCTGGTACCATCTCCATCCAGGTGAAAAACCAGAACCCATCAGGATTGTGGGGGGAATAGGGAGAAAATGATGAGTAAAGAAAAAAGATCAGTAAAAAAGTAAGAGTCTTTAAAAATGAGACAACACCTCCTTGGTGGTACAAGGAGTTCAGTCGCAGCCCCATGAAGCACCTGCAGCCAGGGCAACATGAGTTCAAGCCCCGGTCAGGGAGAGACCCACAGGGTGCAGCAGACCTGTCCCGTCTCCCCGCTGGTCCATCTGCCTGTTCTGCCCCCCACTCTGTCTCTGATGACTCCTCTCACCCTCCGCACCTCTGGCCTGTGCCCCAGTGCTTGTGTGCGTAAATAAATGAATCTTAAAAAAGCAAAAAAAAAAAAAGATTACCCAGTGGGGACTAGGAGCACCAAAAGATGAGCCACACTCACTGGAGGACCAGGCCTCAAGCAGCACGCCGAAACCAGCGCCGTGGTCCCCCCGGGGCCCCTGCTCTCTGACTCACCACGCTGCCCGTGGCGATGCCCCGCTCTCCTCGCCCTCTTCTTTCACATTCGCTTACGGCATCTCAGCTTAGTGCTTCCTTTGAAACACCTCTAAAATCAGTCATTGCCTAAAAACTATATAAACACAGGGCCTTCACTTACGCGTTATTTAGAATAGTGGGTCTGTGTGGGGACCTCCTCAAGTGTCCACCAGGAGCCAACGGTTACATAAATATGGCACAGTAACAGACCCAGATACTGCAGCTGTTACAAATGTTATTTACCAAGAATTTGTAATAGCTCGGGTGCAGCAGACAGCGGTCTCCTCAGCTGTATTCTGGCTCCATGCAGCGGCCACGAAGCTTTGGTGGGACTCGCCCCAACCCAACTCTCCCAAGGCAAGTCCACCTCCCCTGACTCAAGAGTGACCAGTTTAGTCCTTGGTTACCTGGGTTGGTAACCCAAATCTCAGGTCTTCTGCTGGAGGAAGACGGGGGATGCCGCTCACCGCCCTGGAAGGCTTCTTCTAGTCAGGGCCCTGGAGACAGGCGTCTCGATCAGGGGGGAAACCACCCTGCAGCAAAGCTAACACGTGGGATAGGACAGCGCTGTAAAAAACCAGCTCTATTAGCTCTATTAGCCTCCATCCTCCTGTGAAGTTTTCATTATTTCTGCCCAAACACCAATATATACGAGCGGCATGGTGTACGTGCACGACAATGGCTTAACACGGGGCACCCCTCCGCCCCTCATCCCACATACTGTCCTGCCCCTTTCCCTCCCTCCTTCCTCTTAAACCTCAGGAACCTTCCTCTTAAACCTCAGGAAGCTTACTGATGTCCACTGATTTTTTGTGTCTTAAGATTTATTTACGCGTACAAAAACTGGGGCACAGGGCAGAGGTGTGGGGGTGAGGAGTCACCAGAGACAGAACAGATTGACTGGAATACACTGCTGAGGGGAGCAGCAGGGAGCTAGGAGAGGTCTGCTGCGCCCTGTGGGTCCCCTCTCCGGCCAGCCAGCGGCAGGGATTGAACTCGCCCTGCAGCGGCTGCAGATGCTTCATAGTGCTGTGCTTATTAACCCACTGCGCCACCAGGGAGGCCCCCAGATGTCCACTGGTTTGTGAAAAGTGTTTTGTGTCAGCTAATTGTCTGCTACGTAAATGTCCAGTTTTTGTTTTTATCAGTCTGACTTTGCTGCACACGATTCCCTCGAATTCCATTTTGTAGAGAACAGCTTCATTCGTCCTTTTCTGCAGCTACATGGTACTCCATGGTGGGGTTACACCACATCTTCCTGGTCCAGCTGTCCCCCGATGGGTAGTTAGGTTGCGTCACACCCCAGCTACTGTGAACAACGCTGCCGTGAACACTGGAACGTAAGGGTTTCTGTTGGTGGTCTTATACTCTGGATATGTGCGCAGAGCGGGACTGCTGGGTTGCACAGCAATTCCCTTTCTAGTTTAAGGTAAATCTAGGTTCCTTACATAACATTTGAATGAGTCCACATTCCCGCCAATGTCTAACAGGGTTCCTTTTTCGGTACATCCTCTCCAACACTTCTTGTTGGGGGCACTTTTAGTAGGTGCTACCGTCACCAGCGCAAGATGGTGTCTCATTCATCAGCATCTCTCATTCGAAGCGACGATCACTTTTCATGTCTTTGGCCTTTAGGGTATCATCTTTGGGAACTGTGTACTCATATCTGCTGCCCATTTATGAGTTGGACAACTTGGTCTTTTATTATTTAATTGGACAAGGTTTTCATAGATCTTGGAAATGAATCCCTCATCAATAAGTTACATACTGTCTAACTACCTTCTTCATTCAACAGGGTGTTTATTTAGCTTGCGTTTTCTTTTGCTGTATAGGTTTTTTAGCTTGATGTAATCCCAATTGTTTATTTTTAATTCCCTTGTCATAGAAGTTGAATCACAAAAAAACTATCACAAATAATTTTCTTCTACATATTTTATGGTTGCAGGTGTCATATCTAAATCTTTAGTCCAGTTTGAGTTTATTTTTATGTGTGGAGCTGGTAACACAATTTCATTCACTTATGTGTGGTTTTCTAATTTTCCCAGCACCATTTTTAATTTTTTTAAAAAAAGATTTTATTTATTTTAAGCATACAAGAGCTGGGGTACAGGTCAGAGGCAGGGAGTGTATGTATGAGAAGATTCACCAGACACAGAGTGGGGAGCAGAACAGGCAGCTGGACTGAAACACGCGGCTGAGGGGAGCAGCGGGGAGGCAGGAGAGGTCTGCAGCGCCATGTGGGTCCCCTCCCTGGGGGCAGCAGGGATCGAACTCGTGCTGCAGTGTCTGCTGTTTGCTTCATAGTGCGTTGCTTAACCCACTGCGCCACCAGGGAGGCCCTAGGCATTTAATTCTTTTCCAAGCCATTACAAATGGAGTTTTCTTAACTTCTTTTGGTTCCTGTTTATTGTTTGTACATCAAAAGTTATGGATTTCTCTATGTCGAGTTTGTACCTGCCATTTTGCAGTAGTCATTGTTTCCAATAACTTTCTGAGAGTCCTTAGGATTTTCAACATATATCATCTACAAACAGTGATAGTTATACTTTTTTTCTGACTTGAACTGTCTTTACTTCCTGTGTTTGTCTACCTACTAAGTTAAAGCTAAACAGAAGCACTGACAATAGGCTTCCTTGTCTCGTTCCCTATCTTATGGGGCTAGTTTTCAATTTCCTATGGGTTGTTGGTTTGTGATGATACCTAGCCTTTATTATGATGAGGAAGGCTCCTCGTAGCCCCATCTGGTTTAGAGTTCTTACATAACTGAATGCTGAAGCTTATCTAATGCCTTCTCTGCACTTACTATCGTGATTTTATCTCTTTTGTTGCTGTAATGCATTACACTGACTCACACCTACTAAACCGTTCTTGAAACTCCGGTGTAAGTCCCACTTGATCATGGTGTAGAATCTTTGTTCTATACTGTCGAATTCAATTTGCTAGTGTTTTGTTGAACGTTTTTACACTGATGTTAACTGGAGATACTGGTGTACACGTTCATTTCTTGTGCTACCTTTGGTTTTATATTAGGGTAATTCTGACATCATAAAATAGACTAGGAAGTACCCCTTCTTGTATTCTAAAAACCATTTGAGAAAGGCAGGCAGCATTAATTCTTTAAACGTTTGCTGAGTAAGGGAGGGGGGATAAAAAAAAAAAAGTTTGCTAAATACACTTGTAATGTCATCTGGTCCTGCGCTTTTGTTTTTCGGAAGATTTTTTTTAATCACTATTTCTATTACCACGTTTGCAATCATCTGTTCAGTTCATCTGCTCCTTCCTGGGTTAGTCTTGGTGGCCCGCACTTTATCTAGGAATGTATCCATTACTGGCATACAGTTGTTCATAGTCATCTCATAATCCTTTGTATTTCTGGGCTGTGATGCATCTTCATTTAAGATTCTGTTTGCCAAGACATCCTTTTTTTGTTAGCCTACTTAGAGGTTTGTTATTTTGTTTCTCTGATACATATACATTTCTTTCTTTTTGGTTGCCTTTTGCTTAACTGTCCTCTAGTTTTTAACTTCATGTTTGTCTCTGTTGGTAAGATGAGTTCCTTGTAAATAACAGAAGGTTGGACATTTGTTATGCAATCCATTCAAACACTCTACGTCTTTTGACTGGTAAGTTCAGGCCATTTACAGGAAGGTTTTGTGGTTTTTTTTCAAAGACTTATTTTTATTTAGACATACAAGAGCTGGGGTACAGGCCAGAGTCCAGGGCGGTGAGAGGATTCACCAGAGAGAGCAGGGAGCAGAACAGGCAGACGGACTGAAACACACTGCTGAGGGGAGCAGTGCGCAAGGCAGGAGAGTCTGCTGTGCCATGTGGGTCCCCTCCCTGGCCGGCGGCAGGGATCAAACGCACGCTGCAGTGGCCCCGGTTTGCCTCATGGTGCGTTGCTTAACCCACTGCGCCACCAGGGAGGCCCCATTTTCTTTTTTTTAATTACAAAAAAGACAGGTTGAATACTATCTTTGAAACTCCTATTTCTTGGAATATTCTGTATGTATGCGTGAACTTCATTTGTTCTATAGTGTTATCCTGTCTTCTGTTTCTTTATTGATCTTCTGTCTGGGTGTTTATACATTACTGAACGTAAATATATCTCTATAAACAGGAAAATAAAATTTCTGCCATGAAAACAAACAAACAAACCCTCCTATTTCTCCCGTACCCCCCTGTCCAAGTCTTAGTCATTCGGTGGCAACGCTTCTCTTCATTTTCTGACCTGTAACCCCCAACACTTACTTCCTTGTCTGGATGATCTCAGTCTTTAACAGTGAGTATCAGCAACATTACATTAAGCACCTATCTGCTGAACACAATATAATACCAGCTGCCATTCTGGGCACTTGATGTCACTACCTTTAAACGTAACTTTCTGTGTTAGTCATTTTTAATCAAACAAGTAGTAAATCCCTAGGCTAAACAGTCAGTCAGTTCTTGGAAGTAACTGTTTTACATGTTAATGTTGAACTGCCTCAACATTTATCTTATCCTGTTATAAAATAAAGCAGAGAGAAAAACAGCATTTAATAAATTTTCAACAAATGACTCTAGGGGGACCCCCTGGTGGCACAGGGGTTAAAGACACAGCGCTATCAAGGTATCACCAGTCACTAGGGCTTGAGTTCGATCCCCAGCCAGGTAGGGGACCCCTCCTGTCTCCCCGCTGCTCCCCTCAGCAGTGTAGATCTGCCTGTGCAGCTCCCCATTGTCTCTAGTGAATCCTCTCAACCCTCCCTTCCCCAAACACCTCTGGCCTGCACCCATTCTTCTATGCATAAAAAGATCTTAAAAAAAAAAATGACCCTAGAAATAGGTTAAGAGTTACTGCAACAGCAATTCAACAAGTAGTTCTTAAATCAGCAACTCAACAAACCACTGACTGGCAGATAAATTGGTGTGTGACACACACATGTGTCAGCACAGGCGGAAAGACAGGCTTCTCGTCACACTGAGTGCATGCCAAGGTTTTCGCACTTGCACATGGCAGATTTCTGATGAAATGGAGGCAAGCTCAGTACTTCCCCTTGACAAGTGTTAACAGAAGTGGGGGGGATGGCTGGCTTTCAGCCTTCTCTGTGTGCGAATTAGTTGTTCAATCTGAACTCACTCTGACTCAGTCTAGAAGCTTCTCCTCAGCCTTCCATGTAAGCACAGCAGCACAGCGGGGCTGGCGGCGAACACGAAATTGGCAGAAGGTTCCAGTAACTGAGATGGAGGAATTCTCAGCTGACTCCTTTACTTATAGGCCCTCACTATTCTTAGCATCAGCCATAAAATCAAAAATTAAGTTGTGCTGTACCCTATTTAAACAATCCACAGCAGTGAAATCTAGCATTTGTCACAAAGGTTCACAGTCCCATCCGTGCCTGCTTTGAATGAGGCAGTAAAACAGGAATTGCCCGGAGCAGCGAGTGTCGGTGACTCATGTTTCTTCAGTGCTCAGGACGCTTCCTGACGTGCAGGCTGCAGGAAGACATCACCTTTTCAGGAATGGGCCGAGTCCTGTTGCTGTTGCTCACTTCAGCAGTGGGTAGGGTCTAAACCGGCCGTGGTATCTTTAGTTGCACCTCCTACTGTTCAGCGCTCAGCCTCTTTTCTCCCTCATCTCTGTTACTCCTACCAAATTCTCCCCAGGCCCAAAGTTTGTGCGACTGTATCTCCTGCCCAGTTCTGTTATTTCTTCCCTTCTACTAGCTTCCAGCTTTTGACTCTTCTCTCGTCCCATGAACTTACTTCATCAACATGACTGCAACAAAAGATAACTAGGACTTTGATATTGAATTACTTGCGATTTTAAGTGCTTACATACTTCAATTAACTTAATCCCTGCAACAATCTGACGAGGTAAGCACTATTATTATCCCCATTTATCCAATGAGGGAATTTTGGCACGGAGTAACGTAAAAACTTGCCAGTGTCACACTCACGACAAACGGCGCAGCTGAAAGTCTGATCCCAGCCGCCTGGCTCCAGCCCAGGCTCTTCACGCTGTGCCACATCTTGCTGCTCATCTTCCCTGCTTTCATCCGTACTCTGAGTAATCTTCCTGAAACACTCACTGCGCCAGGACCTATTTGAAGATGTGTGCCCTCTGACTGGCCCACACATCAAAATCTGAACCAGAGTGAATTATGCCCCATCGTGCTGCCCTGGTTAGCTGTGCGATTTGACACAAGTTACTTAACCTCTCTAGGTCTCGATTACCGTATCTGAAAATGTCCTCACCAGGCCACTGAGAGGATTAGAGAGCAAAGCACAGAGCCCACCTAGCTCCGAGGCTAGTTTTCTTGTCCCACAAGAAAGCTTAAGTAGGGCCTCCCTGGTGGCGCAGTGGGTTAAGCAACGCACTTTGAAGCAAATCGCAGCCACTGCAGCACGAGTTCGATCCCTGCTGCCGGCCAGAGAGGGGACCCACATGGAGCAGCAGACCTCTCCTGCTGTGCCCGCTGCTCCCCTCAG
>JAGFMF010011935.1:347215-391202 GCA_019455555.1 Galemys pyrenaicus | reverse complement strand
GCTCTCTGTGGTGAATCCTCTCACCCCCCCCCACACCTCTGGCCTGTACCCCAGTGCTTGTATGCATAAATAAATAAATCTTTAAAAAAAAAAAAAAAGCCTGGACTCAAACCAGAGGGCCTAAAAGAACTGAAATGTCAGTCTGTGAACAAATTTTCAGAAGCCGGTCAGCTCTGCCTGTACTGCCTTCCTCTGAAGACTGTCCAGGCTCAGAGGATTTGCACCACTTGTTCCTTCTGACTTCGGGATCTTGTTCGGTTTGGACTCGTTCCAAGCTGACTACGGCTGTCTGGCACCACCACACCGCCTCTCCTAGCTGTGTCGCTAATAAGAGGTCAGAAAGTATCCCCGGAAGCCCAGGAGCCCAAGTAAGAGACCAAACAGCGGGCAGTGAGCAGAGTGTTCTGGCAAAGACTGGAAACCAAGATGACATTCTTCCCTCAACCCACCTCACTTTCAGCAGCTAAGTCAACTGGGAGAACGTCTGACAAGGAGAGACTCCTTCCTGCCACCCAGTCCTCTGCAGAGCTGTTCTCTGGAACCTATTCTAAGGCATGACTTGTGTGAACTATGGAAATTAGAGCAAGTCATCAGGGTTGCCTCAGAGATGCCAGTGAAATGTGTTTCTTATACACTTAAAGAGTGAAGGAGAAATTCAGAGCCTTCTACAGTGGCATCCCTCATGTACTTATGGACTTCGTGCTGAAATAAATGCCACCGTGGGTGGAATAAATGACCAAAAAAAGGAAATACCTGGTGGAAATGTGGAGGGTTTTTTTGACAGTTATTTAAAAAGAAAACGACTTGAATACACTCTAGATCACATGCATAGCAAAGTGCATTACACTTTACAAAGACTCAAAGTGGCCTAGAAACTTGAGTTACAACAGGAATTCGAGAGTTCCTATTTCTGGTCTCCGACACCTAAATAAAACCAAACACAGCTGAGGCGACATAAAAAGCGAGCCTGACCTCTGAGACGACCACCTGCTGGGGGACACGAGCCCCACGACGAAGACGGTCTGGACTCACAGCGAGCTGGACGACCACGTGGCTGGGGGAGCAGGATGCTGAGGGGCAGGAACCCCTGAGCTCCGGGGCTGGAGGCGACAAGATGCTAAGGGGCGGTGGAGGGGCCCTTGAGGGAGAGAGACTTCCAGAACTGAGCGGGCACGCTTAGGGTAATGAGGGAGGAGCAGGCAGCGGCCAGGGCATCCCAGCAAAAGGGACAGGACTGGCGACCACCAGACACAGGAGAGCCAGGTGGGCAGGGGAAGTCCGCAGCCAACGAGCACCCGCCAGCTCTGATTCAACAGTCACCGAGCCACGTGGCCCATTATCTATCTGAAGGGCAGAAATGCTCCCAAGGAAACCCCGCAGAGCTTTCAGGGTGAAGGTATTAAGCTGCAGGGTTTGGGGACAAATTAACACAAAGAATCAAAATGACTCTACAATATGGGCAGACTTTGTCTCAGATTATTTATGTAAAACAGAGTTCTGAGGGAAAAAAAAAACCAACAAAACCAACCCAACTATGGCTTTGCAGAATTCAAAAGACGCGCTGCCTCTGCTCTCTGCCGCAGACGCTACCGCCGCTCGGGGCTCAAGACCACATCACACGCCCGTGACAGAGACCAAGTCAGAAGAGGCAGCACTGGACATGACAGCGGGGAGGGCGCCCCACTCAGTCAGAGGGACGGCCCCCTCTGCGGTGTCCCCACTGCGTCACGAGTGGAGACACAATTCTGGGTGGTGGTAGATGCCCAGAGTTGCCAGGAAAGGGGTTTGGGGGCTCAATGGGTTGTGGGGGAAGGAAAGGAAACTGCAAGCAGGGAAGCACTCACAGAAAAAAGACCCAGTCTACCCTGATTCTACTCCCAGCCCAGAGCAGCACTCCACCCCCCCATCCCCCCCACCACCGGACAGCCTTGCTTCAAAGACTGGAGCAGCCATCGGACAAAGAGACGGGCACTTCAGAGTGAAACCGAAAACACTCAGCACAGAAAAGGTTCCCTGGGTATGACACACCACAGCAGGGTTGTGCAAAGAAACGCTGCAATGATGTACGTGTCCTATGTCCAACGCACAACTAGGGGCTACAGCACTGAACGGTGCAATTCAAGAGTATTATGCAACCACCAGGCAGATGGAGGCCACATACTTCGTGGGCCAACCTTAAAAGATCATGAGTCCCCATTGTATGAAACTGAACATCTTCCACAGAAGCACCAAAGCACAAGCCTTTACAAAACAATCTGTCATTAAGAACTACCAAAGAATCAGAAGAATAAACAGTCAAGTATTGACGTGCATTTGCTAAAACCCAGTGCAGGGAGCCTCCCTGGTGGCACAATGGAGCAAGCCACTGCAGCGCAAGTTCGATCCCTGCCTCCAGCCATGGAGGGGACCCACAGGGCGCAGCAGACCTCTCCTGCCTCCCCGCTGCTCCCCTCAGCAGTGTGTTTCAGTCAGTCTGCCTGTTCTGCTCCCCACTCTATCTCTGGTGAATCCTGTCACCTCCCTGGACTCTGGCCCATACCCCAGCTCTTGTATGCATAAAAAATGCCACTGCGGCATGAGTTCGGTCCCCGGCCAGGGAGGGGACCCACATGGCGCAGCAGACCTCTCCTTTCTCCCCACTGCTCCCCTCAGCAGGGTATTTCACCTATTCTGCTCCCTACTCTGATTCTGGTGACTCCTCTCACCCCCGCACCTCTGGCCTGCACCCCGGTTCGTAAATGCATAAATAAGTAAAAAATAAATCTTAAAACAATGTGCAAGTATCCTGATTACTGTGCAGTCGTGCACAAGCATGCAGTGCACCCACTCACACCTAGCTGCCAAACACATCGAACAGCGGCACCCCTCTCCCGTGTAAGTGCTCCAGAGCAACTCTTCAGGGTGGAGAGTAAACTGTCCTAATGTGAGCAACAGAAATCCTCAGGCAGGCAGGCACATATGAACGACCAACAGTCATGAGTAGTTCTAAGTTAGCTCAGAAAACTTTTCAATACTCAAGTCTATTCATTCAGAACACCCGGCGCCTACCTCTAAGAACAGGGTGCAGCTAAATGTTCTTCATGTTTTAAGCCCTTTGCACTAAACACGGCGCCTTTCCCCTGGGAAAGACTCAATTATTTTGTTGCTATGGATAATGGGTAGTCTTAAGAATCATCAAGTTCTAAAACTGTGATGACACATTCAAGGAAAAAAATGGCCAACCAGCAGACATCTGTAGAACACTTCACCCGGCATCAGCAGAATAAACATTTCTCTCGGGTACACAGAACGCTCTAGAGGTGGGACAGGCCATTTGCTAAGCCACAAAACAAGCCTCAACAAATTTAAACCGACTGAAACAGAAGTACATCCTATAAGCACAATGGAATTAAATCAACAACGGAAGCACACTGAGAAATTCATAAATATGGGAAATTAAACAATAAACTACTAAACAGCCAACGGTTCAAAGTAAAAATGGGGTGGTGGGGATGAATCAAAAAAGACTTTGAAATGAATGAAAACAGAAACAAATTTATGGGATGTAGCGAATGCAATTCAGAGGGAAATTTAGAGCCATAAAAACCTGTATTAAAATGAAAAATGTACTCTGTATATTTCATTTCTACCTGAGATTGCAATTCTTTTATATATAAAACCCCTAAATCCAAAAGCACGTAATACAAGAATAGTTTTTCACCATCTGAGAACATGCAGATGAGAAGCAAGTCCTTGTGGTGAAGCCTTACTACCTGATTGGAAAGGTGTACGAGAGAGAACAGAAATCTTAACACTTTAATGCACAATATCAGCTAGTTTTGAAGATTAGTTGTTCCGCTGGATATATTTATATTAGGTGCTCAAAGAAGGCAAATAAAGGGCTTCTGAGCATCCAGAATGATTTTCCTAGTTAACAGAAGTTAACTACGGGTTAACTACACCAGAAATCTACTACATTTAGAGAGAGCCTAATAAAATAAGGTAATAGTCCCAAAGAAAGGCCTGCAGCGATGCGGGCTTCCCCAGCCAGCACTAAACGTGGCCACTCATCTGGATATCTGCTGCGCACAGTACCAGCCCACTGTCAGGAAAATTCGCACCAATTTCAAGTCCAAGCTCTACCCTGTCTAACACGTTACTGAGAACATCTTACCGTCAGGAGGCTTTCTAGTGCCCCTGCACAGACCTCCCCTGAGCCACTGCTGTTTTCTAGAGAGGTACGGCAAACTGAAACACTGTGCACCCAAGTGGGGGCTGATGGGAAATACCGGTAGCAGTGGGAAATGCCAGTTAAAAACTGCAGGGACTTGGGCCAGCGAGACCACTGCTGAGGGCGGTGACAGTGGAGAGGCCACCTGCTGGCCATGTAGTGGGGCTGGAGCTTGGGCCTCAGTCTCTGCTTGGTGACAGCACTGGGGCAGGGCAGATGGCACCTGGCCAGGTGCCAACCTGTAATTGCGCTCTCTCCTCCCTTTTCTCACTTCTTGTGTAAATAAATCCTGCTATTGTTCCTTCCTGCGATGCCTTTGGATCATTTGGGTCTCGTGTCCCATGGTCTTAAACATGCAAGCAAGGACCCACCAACTGGACCAATCTGGTTACTCCACGTTTGTCCTCTCTCTCTCTTTTTTTTAAAAAGATTTATTTATTGGGGCCTCCCTGGTGCAGGGGTTGAGCGCTACACTATGGAGCATCCACAGTCACTGCAGCACGAGTTCGATCCCCAGCCAGGGAGGTGACCCACACGGCACAGCAGACCTCTCCTGTCTCGTCTGCTGCTCCCCTTGGTCAATCTACCTGTTCTGTTCCCCACTCACCAGAGGGTGAATCCTCTCACCGCCCCCCACACTTCTGGTCTATACCCCAGTTTTTGTATGCATAAATAAAATTTTAAAATGCATAAATAAAAAAAGATTTATGCATACAAGACCTGGAGTGCAGGTTAGCGGTGAGAGGTGGGAGCAAGAGGATGCACTAGACAGAGGGGAGCAGAACAGGCAGATGGACTGAAACATACTGCTGAGGGGAGCAGCGGGGAGACAGGAGAGGTCTGCTGTGCCATGTGGGTCACCTTGCTGGCCGGAGGCAGGGATCGAACTCGTGCTGCAGTGGCTGCGGACAGCTTCATAGTGCTGCGACTGAACCCCCTGGGCCACCAGGGAGGGCCCTGTCCTCTTTCACTTTCACAGATGAAAGACAAGCTTGCTTTCATTTAAAATTTGAAGACGGCGTCAACTGTTTCTTATTGCATGCAGATAGTAAAAGTGAATATGGCTATATTCATTAAATACTTTCTCCTCTGGAAGGTCACAGAAAAATTGAGCGGCAATTTTCTCTGGTGGAGTTTGCCTTTCACATTTTCTAACTGAGTACAATGCTTACTTTAAAATTATTTTTTAAAAAGTTATGTGGATGAAATGAGTATGGACTAGCTTTCTTTTACATTTTTCATTAAATAATTCTAATGTGTTTTTTTTAAAAGATTTATTGATGCATATAAGAACTGGGGTGTAGGCCAGAGGTCTGGGGGGGTAAGAGGATTCACCAGAGACAAAGTGGGGAACACAAAATGGGGAACAGAACAGGTGGGTAGACTGAAATATACTGCTGAGGGGAGCAGCAAGGAGGCAGGAGAGGTCTGCTGCACCATATGGGTCCCTTCCCTGGCCGGGGATCGAACTCATGCTTCAATGGCTGCAGATGCTTCATAGTGCAGTGTTTAACCCCTTGCACCACCAGGGAAGCCCCTAATTCTAATATTTTAAAACGAAGACAGCTCTTGTTAAAGTACAGTAAACATCCAATCTTTATTTCATCTCTTACTTTTTACTTTTGAGAGCTGGACATTTTGCAGAATTTGATAAATACTAAAATGTAAGCTTAACTGAACTAAATATGGACCAAAGATAAAGAAGGGTAAGTGGAGAATTAAAGCTCTGAAAAACTGCAATTTGTTGCATTAAGTCAAAATTAAATCGGAGGGCCTCCCTGGTGGCGCAGTGGGTTAAGCAACGCACTATGAAGCAAACCGCAGCCACTGTAGCACGAGTTTGATCCCTGCCGCTGGCCAGGGAGGGGGCCCACATGGTGCGGCAGACCTCTCCTGCCTCCCCACTGCTCCCCTCAGCAGTGTATTTCAGTCCATCTGCCTGTTCTGCTCCCTGCTCTGTCTCTGGTGAATCCTCTCACCTCCCATGACTCTGGTCTTACCCCAGCTCTTGTACGCATAAATAAATAAATCTTTAAAAAAAAAAATTAAATCGGAGAGAAAGCACACGTTACTTTCACGGTAGGGTAAGAAGAGATGTGCCAGCCAGTTCTAGGGTCCGCCCGTGTATTCTCGAGGAAAAGGGCCGAGCCTGCTTCTGGCTCTCGTGTGCTCCGCAGTCTGTGGCAGCCCTAGATGGTGCCGGTGTGTGTGCTCGCTGCACCACGGGCCTGACTACGAGACAAGTTTGTTCCTGAAGTGTAGAAAGAAGTAAAATCAGTCCGAAGATGTTTGTTCACTGGTAAACTGACATTTGGAAAACTGCTGCAGTGTTTTGGTTTTTAGCGCTTTTCTGATTATGAGGCCAATGTACGCTTGTAAAAGCACCCAGTTGAGAAACGAATGTCACAGGAAGAAGTGTCCAGGACATTCAGGGCACTACCATGTCCCGACAGGCCACTTTTCCTGTTTCTTTATAACTGCAGTACACGGGAGTGAGGACGTTCAGAAAAGCGCTCTACCTTTTTCCCAAAAGCTCTCAGCAAAGCCTTCTGGCTCTAAAGCTAAACATCTGCAGCATCAACCAAACAAAGTCTGTCTGCCCCCCCCCCCCCCCCCNCTGTCTGCCCCCCCCCCCCCCCCAATCATGAGCCGGGGTGGTGCCTCTAGAGGACATTCACTTAGCCAAAGACATAAAGGTGAATGAAAACTCCATCCATAAACACACACCCAATTTCTCAGCACTCACAATGACCTCTTAACTTTCCCTGACAGAGTTATGAAAGCAAATTCATCATCTGAAGGAACAGCACATAACAGAATAAATATGCCGCAGAAAAACCGTGTGCTGCTGTCGGAAGTTCTTTAGATGCTGAGTGAAGAGGCTTAATCATTTTACAAATGGTTTCACAGGCCTGTAAAACGCTGTCGAACCGTTAGCTGGTGTCCTGTGTTAGTGGTCACTGGAGGAAAGAGCCAGCACTAGCTGTGCTGTTACTATGTTTGCTGGCTACCCGTTTTGGGCCATTCTCACTGCACTATCTCAAGTCTGCAATCTGTGCGGTCCCTTTGGTCAAGAGAGCAACACAGCAAAACCCCCCTCCCAGATTATGCATGAAATTATTAATAGGAAGAAGCTAAATACCCAGCAGCAGGGAAATAATTACACAACACAAACTTTATATTTGAAAATTTTAAACTATTACAAATCGGTCAAATTAACTTGGGAAAGTGGCAGCATATGCTGTATTTTGGGCCCACAACAGTTATGGCATTATAAAAAATGTGTGCACAGTGCTAAAGCCCAGGAAAGATCAGAAATAGTGAAAATATTAGAGTGGGAGGGAGATTTATGCAGTTTTCAGTTTCCTATCTGCCCCCCATCTATGTTAAAATAACTTTAAATGTTTAAAGTAAAATGGAAATAATGCTAATTTAGCAAAATGTTGTAGATAACCTTTCCCCTCTGGCCACCCACTCTGTATTACTTATCTATGAAAAGAAAGATCTATAAAATAATGTCACAATGAGGACAAGCAATGATGAATATTCTCACTGAAAACACATACTCCCGGGGCCTCCCTGGTGGCGCAAGGGGTTAAGCGCCACACTAGGAAGCATCCGCAGCCACTGCAGCACTGAGTTGAAGCCCTGGCCATGGAGGGACCCACATGGTGAGGCAGACCTCTCCCCGATCACCCTCTGCTCCCCTCAGCAGTGTGTTTCAGTCAGTCTGCCTGTTCTGCTCTCCACTCTGTCTCTGGTGACTCCTCTCACCCCGCCCCCCCACACCTCTGGCCTGTACCCCAGTTCTTGTACGCATAAATAAACAAATCTTTAAAAAAGAGAAAACACATACGCCCTCCCTGCTCTCTGTGAAGCCTACAGTTTCAAGGGCCAAACACCATTTCTTCTCACTTTATAACCAAACTGATATTTTTTTCTATTTTTCAAAAGCAAAATGTCGCAAAAGGCTTTTGCAGTTTGCTAAACCTACATTTTACAAGTCCATTGTTAAACTAAAGAATAAACTTGTTAAAATTTAAAATCACTGAAAAGCTTTCAGTATTACTGGGTTATTGAACTACTGATTGTTTTTACTGAACCAACTACTGCTAATCATTGTACCTATTTTGATAAAAATTAGGACAGAAAACACAAGAACTGCCGCTGGCGTCCAAAGCAGACTCTGCACTTCCCCACTAGGTAAAAGAGGAAATATTTAAGCATTATTTATAGCACCTTCAAGAATTAAAAAAAGTTGTTTGGGGGGAAAGTGTTTATTCTTGGCACTGAAAGCAGAGAGAATGTTCTCCCAGGTCCTCACCACTTATAGATAATAAAAGACTCCTTAACCATCCTTAGAGTAAATGCAGTGAAGAGTTCTCCTTCCCAAGGCGCTTTCTCCTGACACCCCCTAATGTTAGCCAGTAGCATAATCCCAAAGCTCCATTCAGCCAAAGAAATCTAGAGGCTTCTGAAGGTAAGCTGCCTGGGACCCACCTCTCTGCTTTCAACTTTAACCCTGACAGGCTGCCGACTTGTGAGAAGGGAGAAACCACTAGTCTTTCGCACAACTCTCCGCCAACACCAGGCTTCCAGCTGGATTCTAGGCCCAGGTTTGAACAGTTCTGAGTCTGAGGCGGCAGCAGGACGACTGCCTGGCCAGTTTTACGGTAGACGCCTGGGACTGAACAGTCACCGGGAGCGGGGCTGACAACATTAACAAAACCGAGGGCAGAGCACCTGTCTCCTTTCCTCCAGTTCCGCTTTTTATTTTAAAAATATTTATTTATGCATGTAAGAGCTGGGGTACAGGCCAGAGGCGCGGGGGTGGGGGTGGGGTGTTGAGCGGATTCTCCAGAGACAGAGTGGGAACAAAGCAGGCAGAGTAACTGAAACACACTGCTGAGGGGAGACAGGAGGGGTCTGCTGCGCCATGTGGGTTCCCTCCCTGGCTGCTGGCGGCAGGAATTGAACTTGTGCTATGGTGGCTGTGGTTTGCTTCGCAGCGCTGTGCTTAACCCACTGCGCCACTGGAGAGGCTCCCCAGTTCCCCTTTAATGTCCCTCCTCGCAGCCTCCACCCAGGACCTCAGTTACCTGCAGTCATGCAGGCTCCGAAGATACTATGTCAAGGCACTTTAAGAGCACAGAACAGAACTTGTCACGGTGCGCTGTTAAAATTCTATTTTCTTATTAGTTACTGTCAATATCTTGCCGTGTCTGATCTATAAGTCAAGCTTTATCACAGGCATGTAGTACAGGGGGAAAAAAAAACAGGACAAAGGGTTCAAGTACTGTATGTGGTTTCAGACATGGGGGGGGTTGTTGCTACGTGCCCCCCGCCGATCAGGAGTGAGACCCACAGAGCGAGTTAGTTATTAGTTCCTTCAGGCCTCACCCTGACCTAGGAAAGCAGTGCTCTTGCTGCCATCTGACAGATGGGAGCAGCAAAGCCAAGCCATCCAGCAGCCAGCCCACATCCGGGTGGCAGAGCGGGGGCTCCCACGGGCGTCACCCCTGAGCGCCGGTGCTTCAACATTGTCCTCAGGCATCCCGTGCCGCATCCATAGGGGCAGAACACAGAGCATCTGTGAACGAGACCCAGCTGTCCTCCGAACAGTCATTCTGAGTCACTTTAAAGAGATTTCTGAGTGGCGAGATACTGAGCACAGTCAGAGAAGCTGAACTTTAGCCTCAAGATTGAAAAGCAGATTAGCCCGCAGTCATTAAAGGAACATACCAATCCCTGATCACTGCCACTTCCTGGAATATCCACCAAGGTAAGAGTGAGGCAAAATGCTCACTTTGTACCCTCTGGATATAACGTCAGCGTTTTACTCAAACTGAGCGATGAGGTCACAAGAACACGAGAGAGCAGTATCCTCGCCTGAGACCCAAGCACCTGCAGATAACCAGCACCTGGTAGGAGATGGCGCAGAAAGGAGTCTTACCATTTAAAAGCAAACCGAAAGAGACCAATAAACCTAGACGGGCATTCTCTCCAGACTGACCTCACTGGGTATGAAAAGGCCCACAGGGTGGTAGCTAAAAACACGGGATCTGGACTTACACTGACCTGGACTCGAATCCTACCTTAGCTACCCGTCAGTAAAATGGGGGTAACAGCACCTGTCTTTTGTTTTGTTTTAATTTATTTATGCATACAAGAGCTGAGGTGTGGGCCAGAGGCAGAGGGTGAGAGGAGTCGCCAGAGACAGACTGGGGAGCAGAAGAGGGAGAAAGACTTAAACACACTGCTGAGGGGAGCAGCGGGGAGGCAGGAGAGGTCTGCTGCGCCCTGTGGGTCCCCTCCCTGGCTGGGGATTGATTATTGTCCGGGTTAATATTTATTAGTGGAAAGGAGTACTAAGCGCTCAGCATACTAGTCACATTGTTACTTATTAACAGAGGGTCTATTTAAACATTGCTCTGACCTGTGTTCATTAGATTTGCCTCTGCAGTAGCTCCTTCCTGCTACTCCAGCTTACTGGCACCTGTCTACCTCCTTGCCCAGCCCCTTACGACAGGCTACTTCTTGGGGTTATCTTTTTCTTTGCTTTTGTCTAATATGATCACTCCAGTGATTTGAAGATGCCCCCTTTACACATTCTAACACCTCTGAAATGCATCTTACAAATGACAGCATTTCCTAAGACTGCAGAGATTTCTAGGTGGCACACAGCCGTTGAAAACATGCTTCTGTGTTTTTAGAAACTGGTTTGTGAAGTTTCTTAGAATAAATTCTTAAAAGTGGAACTGCTGGGTCATTTTGTTCTGATACAAATCACCAAGCCGCAGATTGGAAAGACTACTAGATGCAGACTTCCTCGGGCAGAAGGTGAGGGCCCCCACTTCTCCACACCCCAGCAGAGGGCGGGGCCCATCTTTATCATCCTGGCTAATCTAACCAAAAAAATGACCTCTTTTTTTTTTCCATTCACTATTGAGGTCAGCTCACTTTGGCTGGCAAATCCAGTAAGTCACTGGGCGGAAGTGCCACGGGCCAGCTGTGCCGAGGGCGTGAGCAAGGCACGCCCTCGGATACCTCTGTGGTCTGGTTAGTCCCACCTGGCAGGCCGAGAAGGGCACAGGCACACTGCACGGGGGGCGCCGCAGCCAGACCCACGATCAATGGCACTTACTAGATTTGTGAACCTGAACTAATCCCTCCTCTTCTGAGCCTGTCCCTGGCCCCCAGGAGGGGCTGATTCAGCCTTTCAGGGCGCCAGGTACACAGCGCCTCATCTCTTGGCCGAGAGAGGTGCTCACAATGGTACTAGCTGACGGTCACTCCAGCGGCTGCCGGGCGGCTGAGAGGGGAAACCTTAAAGACCCCCGGAGGAACACTTCATCTGTGCACTCCCCCAGAAGCTCTGCACAGGCACTGCAGGTTCATTCCTAGCACCCAACGAGTCCACTGAGCTGGAGGGGACTGAATATTAGGAAAGACAAGCAAATGATGCTCGGTCAGTCCCAAAGACTAAACGCACACTCTGGCTGCATCTCACCAACCGGCAAAGAAGTGCTCCCGCCACAGACGGTGAGACGTCACAGGGAGGAAACCTACCTCGACCCCTCGTTTTGTGCAGCTGATAATCCACACATCTGAAGCGAGGCTTGCGGACCGCCAGGCAGCGCTCAGCTGCTGGGCGACGTGTGACCGGCCAGCCCGCCCGGACCCCGGCTCCCGGAGCACACCCGGCGCGCGTTCCTCTCAGTTGCACAGGAGCCCGTTCACGTGCCCCCAGCTAACAGGCAGAAGAGCCATTATTTTTCCTTCCCCATTTCTGAGACCACCGGCTCCTTCCTTCGGTCTCCTGACACCTAGGCAGGCTCTTGTCCCCCCGACCACCAGGGCCAGCCAGGCTGGGCCGCAGGCTTCTCTCCTGCGGTCCAAGACACACGCAGACACCAGCTGAAAACCTTTAGAGGCGCCTGATGGACAAGGTGACACTCTGCCGGGCTTTTCCTCTCCGGCTGCAGTCCCACCTTCTTCTCGGTTCCAGCACAGCCCAGGGTCTTGTGCCGGCCTTCCTGTCTCAAGTACAGCCAGCTCAGCCCGCTCCCTTTCCTCACCCGGCCCGGTCGGCCCGCAAGGTCCAGCCCCAGGGTCCCAGCCACACAGCTCTGCCTCCTGCTTGGCCATCTCTCCCCTCCACAAATCGCCCTGGCGGGTATGGGTGGAGCGCACAGCATCCCGGGCACTGCCAGCTTGCCAGTGAGTGTCAATAGGCTCCCCTCGGAGAGACTGCTGAACCCCCGCGGGCCACCAGCCCCTCACCTGGAAGCTAATGGAAGCCTACCTCTGCGAGGTTTCTAAAAAAGTTTTTTCTGGTCTAAGACTTGCCTCAACTTCCATGCCGCCGCCTACCGTTTCAGTCTCCTCAGTTCTGGCACTTGGCTCCAGGGTTCCCGAAGGGCAACAGCGCTTTTTGTGTTTCTTCCCAGCTCTCAGGCGGCTGTCGGGAAGACATGCAGGAAAGGCCCTGAGGCAGGACCTGCACCCCAGGCGGCAGGGCGGTGAGCGGGGCCCCTGACCCGCTCTAAAGCAGTTAGGAACTGCCCGAAGCAGTGCCAGGCGGCAGCAAACACCTCTATAACCGCCAGGGTTCTGTTCTAGACTCGCAGTCACCCGGAGAGACAACACGGAACTGCCTCTAGCAGGCGCCGGGCCCAGCTCGAAGAGTTCAAAAGGGCTTCTTGCTCCCAGGCAGCACTGTTTCAAATTCGAGCACACGGAACCCCCACATGGCGACTTCTATGTCACCGTGGCCTTTCCTGTGCTTGGGGAGCCCGGTCGGGGGAGAGCCCCACAGTGGTGGAGAGACTTGGGTCCGCTTCAGCACACAAGGCCTGAGACCTGCCACTGAAGAGCTATCCCCTTCCACTTCTGTGCACTGGACCCCGCCCCCGCCACAGCGGCCTGATTTATAAGAGGGAAAGTAACAGGGAAGCATTCAGGTCTATTTTCCGCTGCCTGCGAATTGTTCTTAGTCTCTCTCCTCTGTGTAGCAGACAGAAAGCAGGGAAGTGGCCCTGGAGTCAGTGCTGAGCCACTACCAGAAGCTGCGGTAGAGGCTGCGAGCCTCCTGGACTTCCCCAGAGCAGAGGTCGGGCCTGCTGCAGCTCATCACCTCCTTGCGTGTCAATACCCACACGCACACGTCCTGTATCGACCAAGGGCAGATCTGCCCCTGATTCGGTCACGTCAAGGGAGCCAATGCCGTTCCAGCTAAACAAGTCACCAAGTCAAATCAAAGCCGTTCAAGTGAAGCCCGTTACTCCTTGAAGCAGCAAGTGAGCAAAACGCCTTTTCTTTTTCACAGCTCTAAGACAAAGCGGCGGCCCTCCTCTCTCCTTAGCTGTTTCACAGAATTATGAGACAAAGAACAACTACTGTATCGTCACCCTCCCCCCCCTTTGGAGGAAAGCCACAAGATTACTAACAAACAGCTAATGGCCACCATTCAAAAGCAATAATGGCATCATGACTTCATATGCCAGTTATCCAGCAAACTGCAGAGACCCAAACATATGCAGTTTTCAGCCTCCCCAAAGAAAAATGTGAGCCCTCTGACTTATGCTCGGCAGGACCATCTCTTCTAATTATAGCGCAGGAGAGAGGACTTCACACCTTTCAAGAGGTGACCCATGAGTTTGTAAAAGCACTCACTCAGTGACAGTCAACGGGGATGTTCTAGTCTAAAAAGCCTTAAAAACAGACATCGATTCCCCGATTTGGTTTGAACTTGTTGCTTTTGTGCTACACGCACAATGGACAGACAAAAGAAAAATATCAACTACCAGGTTCAAGAGTCAGCTGAATGGCGAAATCTACCCCAAAGAGGCCCAAAGGGTGTCCGGGGGACCAGCGGCAGATGTGGGTGTGTGACGAGTCAGTCTCGCCACAGACAGGCTGCTGCTGGGAACAGTGGTCACCCGGGAGAACAAGCCATCTCTGCACAAGAAGATACAATTTAGCCTACTTCTCATGTGCTGATTTCTCGCACTCCCAGAAAACAAAAGGCAGGCACTCTGAAACCACCCGCGGCTCCTGGTTGCTTTCTGACAACTCAGTGACTGAGAACCCCAAAAAAGCACGGCATCACCAAAAGAGCTTCCAAACGAACACAAGACACACCAGCTCTCTACCCCGCATAGGGCTGCCAGGGCCCCCTTCCACGAAGCACACACAAGCTGCCTTCCCAACACCAGGAAACTGCCGCGCGGGGCGCTTCAGAGAACTCTGTCCTGGGCTGGTGAGCCAACCAGAAACTACTTACAGGTCTCTACATCTTCTGATAACTAGGGCCTTCTGCCTACGTCTTCACGCCCTTCCTCTTTATAAAATCCCTATCATTTCATTAAAGGGTGATAACTACCCGGGCGCCAGAGACCAGCCGTGAGACTAAGGGTCTGAGGAAAGAATACCCGAGCTGGAGAGACAGTGACGATGCAAACCTGACACTTCGGGCTCTCCCGCCAGGGTCCACCCGCGCTTCTGTAATACCCACCCTCGTAAAAAGAAATTACATTTCCAAAAGGGCGAGAGGCTCCCAATGGGCAAACCCCGTAATTACCGTGTGCCAGATGGAAAGCGAACCCTCACGTAAATAGCGGGGCTCAGCCGAGTCACAGCGCTGCAACCCTAAAGCAGCTCATTTTTAAACTGTCAGCAGGTTTCCTTTGTGCAATGAAGAGCTGAATATGGGGGAACTGCGCCTAAGTTTCATTTGAGAAAACCGAAATCCGACTGGCACAACAGCGAGTGGAACCTTATTATTTGGAACTTCAATCGTCTTCAGGGAGAATAAAAACACACCGAGGTTCCTGCGCGCATTTTGGCATCGGCTTCTTACTACCGCTCTCAAGCAGGGGTAAGTCAGTCATGTCTAACCCACCCGGATCACATTCCACCAGGCAAAAGTCTTTTGACGGTGTAAAATAAGACTAATTGAATGCTTTCACATAAACACCGGCAGTTTAGAGCTTACAAGATGTCTTTCTTAATAAAACTCGACGCGGTAAATCAGACGGCTCAGATGCTTCCTTGCCGGCTGCACTGCTTTGACCGGACTTGAAACAGAACCAACACCAACAAGCAGACAGAAACACTCGCGCATTCACACAAAGGCAGTTAGAGACGGACATCACAACGGCCCTCTGAAGTCATATTTAATATTCCGCTCAGCCTCTGCCTCGGCCATCCCGATCACACCCAGCAGTGAGTGAGCAAGTGGGCAGTGAGGAGCTGAGCGCGGCTTCTTTGTGTGGGATCGGGCAGAGGAAGGTAGGTGAGGACAAGGAGAGGCCACCCGGCATTTGCCTGGCACCGCCGCTTACCTTGAGGATGTCCCCCCTCTTGAAGCTCAGCTCGTCGTCAGCGGTCGCTTTGAAGTCGTATTTAGCGATGGCTTCCATTCTGAGAGCTGCTCAGAGCTCAGCAGCCCGAAGCAGGGGGAAGGGAGTCTTCCCTGCCGAAGCAACCCAGCGCTCTGGGCTCAGCTCGCCGGTCTTCTGGGATTCACGCCTGCACTCCAGGACACACGACACCACCCTGAATCAGAAGAGGGGTGACTGAGAGAAGTGGCCGAGATCGAAGGCAGCCCCGCCCTGCCAAGCGGCCTGCGGTCCCAGCCCCCACGCCCCCTGGCTCCCGGGACCCAGCCCTCCTCCCGCCCTCCCTCCCAGGCTAGAGCCCAGATCTCCTTCTTCCTCTTTTCAGCCTCAGCCCCCCAGGCGACTGACGGGCCCGCTGGCCAATGGCGGCAGCTGCTAGAGCTATTCCAGAACACACTTCCTCTTCCTGCCCTCTGGGTGTGCGGAGCGGGGTGCAGGAACCGGCTGGAGTCCGTTCAGTCTCCGCCTTTCCTCCCTCACCCCTTGCTTTGCTTTGGGCACCAAATGCAGCCTCAAAGGGCGGGGGAGCAAGGGCCCCTACTTTTCTCAAAAAGGCCTACCTCCCTGCCAACCTTCCTGGTCTCTGAAAATGCTGGGTCCCTACCCACAGTTCAAAGCAAGCGGTTGTTAAGCCTTGGTCCCGAGCTGACTGAACTCTGCTCCGAAACTGAGGCCAGGGTGCTTGCTCTCTGGGAAGGAGAGACTGCCCCCAGGAACTCGTGCTAGCTCACTTCCCACACCCAGCACAGGCTGCCCTCCCGCCACTTCCCAGAGCCACTTCCCAGAGCGACCAGAGACAGGAAACGCAGCTCGGACGGAGCCCCTTGCTGGTGGAGACCTGTCCTTGCATAAGGCTCCCTCTCCCCTGAAGACCCCCCCAGTATCTTGGGATTCCCCAATCGCACACAATAGCTGTCCAAGGCTCAGTATTCCTTCTAACCAGCACAGAAAGCAAAACTGAAGTCCTGACCTACACTTGATTAGTGCCCGAGCTGCCAGATCTTGTCTGGGGAAAGAAAAGCGCAGGGGGAAGAAGGTGCCAGAAAGCCAAGTCTCTCACACAACTACCCTGAGAACAGCTGCTTTGCTCAGAGGCCCAGGAGCGCTGAAACCACCCAAAGTGCACATCGCAGGTGAGGACTGTGATGACCCTCAGGTGGTGGGGCAGGTGATGCCCAGCTGTGGGCCGCCCACTGCCCGCCCCGCGTGACACGGGACACACGCACGCCCTCTGCACGGCTGGAGGAAACAAAGCCCCGTTCTCCACGGGTCCCTATTTCGTACTGGCTAAATGAAAGCGGCAAACACGGACACCGGCAGAATGGGGACAGATTATTTATAGTGACACCCTTCTTAGATAATTACCAGCTAGCAAAGAAACTCATTTGAGGGGCACAAGTGATTATTCTTTTGTTCTAAAGTTAACAATTGGGGCACGAACCAGGCAGAGCTGCAAATGGGCTATGCAGCCAGCCAGATGGGAAGATTCAGGTGAGAGACAAATGACTATCACCAAGGAGGAAAGAATCACCTGGTAACAAAAAGGCCTTCTAATTCTGGAAGTAAACACTGCACTGCCGGCAAACTAGCAACCAAAATGACAATATGTGTCAACAGGCCACACCACACAGGGAGGAAAGAAGAGGAGGAATTCTAGCAATATTAAACACAAAGACAAATCTCGGGATTTTTATTTTTTGTGCAGCCTAAAACACCCTGTATCTACACTCCATACTTTATCACACTAATCCTGTGGACAGTTTTAAAACTCAGAGTATTAAAAGGCTTATGCAAAAGAGCTGTTTCCCACCCCAACACAAAAAGTAATCACGCTCAACTTTAGCTTTCTCTATATATTTCTTTACAATATTCCCTTTTAAAAAAGATTTATTGAGCACCACACTGTGAAGCATCTGCCACACAGCAATGTGGATTCGATCCCCGGCCAGGGAGGGGACTCGCATGGCGCAGCAGACCTCTCCTGTCTCCCCGCTGCTCCCCTCAGCAGTGTGTTTCAGTTCCTCTGTCTGTTCTGCTCCCCACTCTGTCTCTGGTGAATTCTCTCACCTCCCCCAACTCAGGCCTGTACTCCAGTTCTTTTATGCGTAAATAAATCTTTTTTAAAAAAAGATCTGGGGTACAGGCCAGAGGTGTGTGGTGGGGGAGAGGATTCACCAGGGGCAGAGTGGGGAGCAGAACAGGCAGATCTACTGAAACACACTGCTGAGGGGAGCAGTGGGCAAGACAGGAGAGGTCTGCTGCGCCATGTGGGTCCCCTCCCTGGCCAGGGATCTAACTCGTGCTTCAGTGGCTGTGGACTGCTTCATAGTACTGTGACAAACCCTTTGCCACCAGGGTAGCCCCTTTACAGTATTTCTGGGGAACATGCAACTACTGCCCTTCCTTTTTTTAAAAAAAGACTTCTTTATTTATGCATACAAGAGCTGAGGTGCAGGCCAGAGGTGCGAGGGGTATGGGGAGTGAGAGGAGTCATCGGAGACAGAGTAGGAACAGAACAGGCAGACTGACTGAAGTACACTGCTGAGGGGAGCAGCGGGGAGGCAGGAGAGGTCTGCTGTGCCATGCGGGTCCCTACCCTGGCCAGGGATTGAACTCGTGCTGCAGTGGCTTCAGACAGCTTCACAGTACTGCGACTTAACCCCTGGGCCAACAGGGAGGTCCCTTTCTTAATTGATTCTCCAACCACTACTTTTCTCTTTTGCCCACTTTATAATGCGGATACCCGTTTTCTACAAATGCTCAGTAACCTCCCGACCTGCCTATCAGCATTTCCCTTGCCCCGACCTGACCGCTTCTTTCCGTGCAGTAGGTACGGTGACAGCAAGCTGAAGCACTGAGCCGAGCTTACAGAATGAGTGGCGTTTTGGAAAAAGAGCAATCAGACAAAAGCCCAAAGCACTGGACCAGAACCCCCAGGTCCTTCAGGAATTCTGCCAACTGCAGAGTAACTCAAAGCCACTGCAAGAAAACCCAGGCAACCCTCAACCAGCCGTCCTCCGTCGCCGGGCGCCTCCGCACAGGGTCTCTAGAGAAAGCTGAAGATGGCGTTCTAAGCAGTCACTGCTCTGGAGACAGCCTGAGAGCAGTGACAGCACGTGAGACCCCTGAAGCTGTGAGCAAAGCAATCTCACGGAGAGAACTGAAGAGGCCCACGAGTCCGGCCACGGACAGGAGCGAGCACGCGGATTAAAGGAATAACAGGGGGCGTTTCTGTGAAGACAAACACTCCAGCACAGCCAGACACTAGTTCCTGAGAGGACTCAGCAGGCAGACACAAGGCAGCATGGTTTCAACAGCAGATGCTGCTCTTCCTTGCCTGAGAAGAGGGCTGGCCGGAAGCCCAGGGGGATGAGTCCAGGCCACCCCAAGTCGACTTGAAGGCATAGCCTGAGTTGTTCATTTCAAGCAATATGCACTGTACCCCAAATGCTGTCCCCGAACAGGATTTATTGGCTGCTCTTCCATTTATTTCTCTTCTTCCCCAAATCCGCAGAAGACGCGATGCATGGCACTGGGCGGGCCGTGCAGTCTCACCCACGCGGTTCCAGGAACGACCCTGCAGCTGCTCAGCTGTAATTCCAGGCATGACATGGAAGCCCCTGCTTTCTCAGTTGTAAGTGGGAATAACGACATTTACTTTCTAAGGCTCACGCAGCATTAAATTAAGTATCTATTAATATAGACAACAAATGTGAAGTGTTTTGGACACGGCTTGACATTAAGTCACTAAAAGTAAGTTAAAATGTTGACTCTACTTGGGGCCTCCCTGGTGGCAAAGGGGTTGAGCGCCGCACTGTGAAGCATCCGCAGCCACTGCAGCGTGAGTTCGATCCCCGGCCAGGGAGGGGACCCACATGGAGCAGCAGACCTCTCCTGCCTCCCCGCTGCTCCCCTCAGCAGTGTTTCAGTCCATCTGCCTGTTCTGCTCCCCGCTCTGTCCCTGGTGGATCCTCTCACCTCCCACACCTCTGGCCTGCAGGCCAGTTCTTGTGTGCATAAATAAATAAATGTTTAAAAGAAGAGTTGACTCTACTTAACACCTGTAAAGATGTTCAACTTCACTATTAAAAACTGCACCTTAAAACAATGAGATTTGCTTTCACTTGCTAATTGGCAACTTTTTGAAAGTTTCCTAACAATGCAGTAACAATAACTCCAGGTACCAGGCTCAGACTCTCAGCCCCGGCTGTGTTCACCCACATGCATCACTCACACAGCTACTCCAGGTGCCAGATAATGGGCCTGGTGCTGGATTATAATAATAAAACCATCATAGAGCCCACGCGCTAGCTGGGAATTAATTAGTTCTTATTATCTATTGACAATTTCAAAATACATGCCCTTGAACACGCAATTCCACAACTCCACCTCCCCATTTCATCCCACGGAAAGAGCGACACAGTGACACAGATACAATGGGCCCAACGCACAAGGCCGGATGGGCAGCCAGGGGCATACTGGAACACCCTTCTATGTGAGCGCCAACGTGCGCTATCAGGTTTTAAAATCCTGCAGGAAAATCACGAGTGTCCCCCTTCTGGAAAGCAACATAATGTGTCTCTCAGTGCGTTTAAGAAAAAAACTCAAAGGGCGAACAATGGTCATACGTGGAGTGAGGTCACAGAATACTTTTACTTTGTGCGTGAACCTCGACTGTATTTGTATTGACTCTGAGGGTGCACAGTGGTCCCCTCTCCTCCGTGGTTTCACTTCCAGTGGTTTTACTTTCCGCGGTTTCAGGGTTTCAGTTACCCGCAGTCAACCACTGTCGGAAAATACGACTTACAGTGAGGTATTTTGAGACAGAGAAGAGATCACGATTATGTAACTTTTATCACTGTATACTGCTATGGCTGCTCTGTGTTATCGTTAATTGTTAATCTCCTGTGTCTAGATTAGAAATCAAACTTTATCATAGGTATGGGGGGAGGGGACGACAGCGTACCCAGAGTTAGGTACTGTTCAGTTCCAGGAACCCACCGCAGCTCATGAAATGGATCCCCCCCAAGGACAAGGTGGGCACTTTCAGAGTTAACACAAAACGTAACAGAAAAACCCAATTCTTCTGATGCTCACACGCTGAGTGAGTGATCCTAGCAAGAGAATTTAGATCTTTCTGACTTATCTCTACTTCCTCATATCATATCAGGAAAACAGGGATAAGAGGTTCTACCTCACAAGGGTTCTGATAATGAAAACTGTAACACCCATGAAAGTCTTAGCAGCGTCTCTGGAATAAAGTGTTAAGAGCCGTTAACTATATGGCCTGTCCTTTCTTAGCTATGGAGCCACTTGTGCTTAGAGTAAATCTAGCACCTCCATCCACACACACACAGATTCAGAAAAACTCTCTGGCAGGCAAATGAACAGTCTATCAAGGATGAACTTTGAAAGTAAACGACTCCAAAATCAGCCTTAAACTACACTCAAATATTTATGCATATAAAAACTAATCACATCTACAGATATCTCCCACTAGACTTTTCAGTATTTACTTTGGCCATACAGAGAGCGCAGTTAGTTTTAGGTGGAATCATTTAAGTCACACTTGTCTCATTTATGGCTGTATTCTTAAACAATTTTGGTCACTGAACCATCTACATCAAATCACCCAGCTGGAGCCTGATCCACTGCAGGATACCCTCTGGAGCTCCCAGGCCCAAAACCTCACAGGTGATTCTTTTTTTTTAAAGATTTATTTATGAATACAAGGGACATGCCTTAGAGATACAGGGGTGAGAGGACTCACCAGAGACAGAGTGGGGAGCAGAACAGGCAGACTGACTGAAATACACTGCCGAGGGGAGCAGCGGGGAGGTAGGAGAGGTCTGCTGTGCCATGTGGGTCTCTCCCTGACCAGGGATTGAACTTGTGCTGCAGTGGCTGTGGATGGTTCCCAGTGCGGTGCTTAACCCCTTGAGCCACCAGGGAGGCCCCTCACAGGTAATTCTTATGCATTTAAATGTGAAGCATCACTGCTCTACCAGAAGGGCACTTAAACCAGATGCTAAATTCGGCATCATAGACAATTATAGACAGTAACTACTGTGTCATTGCATAAAATGAGAATAATGCATATTTACTTGGCACAGACAGACAGAAGCCAACTTTGACTTCTGTGACTCTCAATGGCCATTTCATAGCACCAGAAAATTCTTCTGAATGTAGTCAATAATTATTAACTCCTCTGCAAGGGACTTTATTTCATGCCTCCCAAATCTATTTCTCTTCCATTGCTCTACCTAACAATAAGACCTATTGCTGCACAATGTGCAACTTGATAACAGGAATTACTGAGAAAAATCTGAGTACCATTGCCTATTACTGTTGAAAACCAAGTGGGGGCCTGGCCTCCCTGGTGGCGCAATGGCTTAACCACCACACTATGAAGCAAACAGAAGCCACTGCAGCACGAGTTCGACACCTGCCTCCCGTCAGGGAGCTGACCCACATGGCGTGGCAAACCTCTTCTGCCTCGCACGCTGCTCCCCTCAGCAGTGTATTTCAGTTGATCTGCCTGTTCTGCTCCCAGCTCTGTCTCTGGTAAATCCTCTCACCGCCTGTACCCCAGTTTTTGTATGCATAAATAAACAAATCTTTAAAAATAATAAGAATAAAACCAAGTGGTCCCTCAAAGCTGAATACACCTGCTGAGGACACACTGCCTCAAGCATTAAAGGACTGCGGTTAGTATTTAAAAAAAAAAAATCTGATTCTAAGAAGTAAAAACTTATTTGGGGATTCAGAAACTTTTAAAAAAGGGAAGGTGTGGCAGAGAAAAAAAGTTCTTGCTGTCAAAATCCACAATGGCAAAAAAAGGCTGACTGTAGCAGACCTAGGAAAAGATGCCTGATTGGAAACAACTTTCTTCTAAAGCTGGAAAAAGAATAAATTAGAACTCAGACACTTGCAAGCTTTAACTCATCCACTTTAGGTTCTACCCCCTGAAATTTCCATGTTACCTTAGTTCTATCATAATACAGGTCTGTAAGTTGACTTCTGTTTAACATTAAACCACCTAAAAGCCAAAAAGAAGTCATACAAGCCCCCCCAATTAACCCTTATCTTCCCTCCTAACACAAAAGGAACAAAGGAAGACCCAAGCAATCTGACAGTGAGGAAAACAACAAAACACAGCAACGCAGGCTAGTGGCAATATTGATTACTTCAATATTGATGAATTCTATCTTTTAGCCTCCTAGGTCCCAGAGGGACAACTAAAGTCTCACACGGCTCTCGAGCAACCCTTCTGGCTGACAGCAGAATACAGTGGATGTTTAAAAGGAAAGGCGAAAGCAGGAAAGAGAGTATCTTCCCATGACAGAAAACGACATCTCTCAACCAGGGAAAAAACACACTGAGTCAAAGATCAGAAACCTAAAAAAAAAAAAAAAAAAAAAAAANAAACCAAAAAAAAAAAAAAAAAAAAAAAAAAGCCAGAGAGGGGACAATAAGGAGGAAGGGGAAGTAGATTAGAAAAAAAGGGGGGGAGGGGGCAAATGACTTGCATTACTCAAGTGAACATTAAGCGTTAATGGTGGATTAAAGAGAAGTAGATAGAAGGGGAAGGCAAAGGGCTGGAGAAGTACAAAATGAAGTCAGGCGTCAGACAGCAAGATTAGCTAAGCTGATTCCTCTCGCGTCCCTTTCCCTCTCTTTGTGGGAGTCCACAGCATCCAAAGACAAGCTCAAGTGCACTTCAGCACCTCTGAGAATGGTCCTTTCACAGTCTCCTGCAGCTGGCCTGGAAGAACTCCCCGAACCAGCCCTAACTCACACGGCTTCCACCCGTGTGTTTGGACAGCGCTGCAAATGAACAACGCCCGTGCTTCTCTGTCCTCTCTCGCTAACATCTACCCCGAGTCTTCCAACCCTGGGAGGCTGATCTTGCCAAAGAAATCCTTTCCAGAAAGCTGCTCCCCAAAAAACGAGCGCCAGGAGAAAAGGCACCGCGACCGGCTCCGGGAGCGCACACTGCACATCACGGTGTCTTAGTGGAGATGGTGGCTTCCCTCCCGGGATGCGGCCCGAAGACGCCAGGACAGGCGACGGGCTGATCGTGCCGCCCGGGGAGCGCCGATCACCCCCTTTGCAGCCGGCTGCTGCGAGTCCCCCGCCCCCCGGGCCAAGTCACCCTGATTCACAGAACGAGCCCCGAGCCCTCCGGCGCAAGCCCCCGCGCAGACGCGGAATCTCATCCCGGAGCCCCGGTCCCCTCCCCGGGTGGCCAGCGCGCGCCCAGGGCCGAGGAGGACGGTGCCTAGGAAGGCTGAGCGGAGCTGGAGCCTGGGGGAACCCGGGGCGGCCGCGGCCCTCGGCGATCTGGGCCGGGGCCCCGGGCCGATCCCGCCGCGGAGCCGAGAGGAAGAGGCGCTCGGCAGCGCCGCCGCCCGCACTCACCGTGGCGCAGCTGCCGCGCTCCGCGCCCGGCCGGGCCCTCCGCAGCGGTGCGAGCGGCCGCCGACCCCGTAGCTGCTTCCCGAGGGCAGCGCCTGCTCCCGCCGCGCGTTCCGCCGCCGTCTCGGCCAACGCCACCGCCGCCCGGTACCTCAGGAGCACAGCCAGGCGCCTCGCTTCCGCTCCCCGTCCCAGTCCCGCGAGAACTTCCCGCTCGGCCCCGCCCCGCCCCACCCCCGCGAGACTTCCCCCGGCGGAAAGGCCCAGAGCGCACGCGCTCCTCCCGGGACGGGCCCCCGCAGGTAGCGACCGGCTAGGGGCCAGCGCGCATGCGTCAGGCCGCCCGGCTGCAGCAGGTGGCACCCGCGGGGCTCCGCTCCCCGGGGGCTAACCGGTTCGGTGCCAGAGCCAGTAAATTACAGCTCAGCCCTGAGGCGGTGGCTCGTAGGCATACCCCGATCACTTCCCCGTCATCTGTCTGCAGACCCAGGCAGTGGGAGGAGAGAGCTCTGGTTCCCGCACGAAGCGTTCCAAATGAAGTATATATCAGAACCCGGCCAGACTGCTGTGCTAGACGAATCTACGGGTTCGTCGATTTTGCTCACTGGTGGAAGCCAGTGCCTAAACCACGCTGACCCCTGTGAGAGACATAGAAACTACAGGGTCGAACAGAAATCTTTGCCCTCAAGGAATTCACGGTCCAGTGGGGTGGAGAAAAAGTGAACAATAGGGGCCTCCCTGGTGGCACAGTGGGTTAAGCAACCCACTATGAAGCAAAACGCAGGCACTGTAGCGCCAGTTCGATCCCTGCCCCTGGCCAAGGAGGGGACCCACATGGCACAGCAGACCTCTCCTGCCTCGCCCGCTGCTCCCCTCAGCAGTGTGTTTCAGTCCATCTGCCTGTTCTGCTCCCCGCTCTTTCTCTGGTGGATCCTCTTACCTCCCACACCTCTGGCCTGTACCCCAGTGCTTATATGCATAATAAATAAATCTTAAAAAAAAAAGTGAACAATAATGCCACAAGGTTAGAATTATTTAGTTCCCCGAAGAAACTAAAATAATGGAGGAAGGGTCTCTTCTCTGCTTACCTCAGATGAGTCCCCGGGAGGAGGTGATGCTGGGATATCTGAGGCATTGGAGGTTGCGTAGGAGTTCGCCAGTGAGAGCAGGGTAAGGGCGCCGGGGAGAAGTTTACAGGTACAGAGGGAGACGTGTTCTGTGCCCGTTCTAAGTATGAGATGGAGAGACTACAGGGGAATGGCGGAAGACGAGGTCTGGAAAGATGTTCTTCTTTCTCATTTCCAAAAGCTCTTTCCAATTAAAGAAGCGAACAGAAGGCATCTAATGGTAATATGTTCTCTGGACGCCAACAAAGCAGCGTCGAGAGGAGAAGAACCCAGTATCTGATTCTAACACAAGGCCTTAGAAATAAGGAAAACGAATTGTACCCTCACCGAGTTTTTACTGAGCATCAACCTCGAACAAGGCACTCTGAAGGGCAAAATAGACCTGAAGTAGCCTCTGCTTTCTGCAGTTGGGGGTCTGGAGCAAAGCAGTTAGTTCTAAGTGTCACTGAACTTCCAAAGCTGTTCTTGGCACGAAGATCTCAGGGAGGACTTGGTGATCGAACCCACGGTGGGAAAGCAGAAAGTAAAGAGAAATGGAGCTGTCAAGGCTTCAAATTGGCCAGAGTTAGGGGGAGAGGAGGCGTTAAGAGACCAAGCCAAGGTTCGGGGCTTAGGTTTCACTTTCAAGAGCTGTGCCACCTCTGAAAGTTTCCGAGATGTTTGATATGAGATGCAAACAAGAGGGCTGTCTGTTTACCAGCTAAGTCACGGTGCCCATATATATTTTGCATATTCCCATTTTCCAACCTCAGAAACTGAGTCACACAAGGAAACCTAAATATAGCAGACCCAAAATCTGAACCCTATCTGGGTCTAAAACTCATATTGTTTCCCAGTATGCTTTGCTCTGGAAGAGTGGTCGGAGAAAAAATAGAAATAAAAGGGAAGGACTTGTCTGCTGAGCAGAGAGGAGGAGGAAGTGAGGCAAGAGATGCCATTCTTTGCTTTGAGTGGGGAGAACAACGCGGTGATTCGTCAGTCAAGAGGAGTAGCAGGGCCTCCCAGGTGGCCCAGTGGGTTAAGCAACACACTATGAAGCAAACCGCAGCCACTGCAGCACGAGTTCGATCCCTGCCGCCGGCCAGGGAGGGGACCCACATGGCGCGGCAGACCTCTCCTGCTGTGCCTGCTGCTCCCCTCAGCAGTGTGCTTCTGTTGATCTGCCTGTTCTGCTCCCCGCTCTCTGTGGTGAATCCTCCCACACCCCCCACACACCTCTGGCCTGTACCTCAGTGCTTGTATGCATAAATAAATAAATCTTTAAAAAAAAAAAAAAGAGGAGTAGCTGACGAGAAATGGAAGCAGGGGTCCCAGGGAGAACTGGATTAAGGAGATGATGATGTCCCACATTTGGAAATGTTGAGTCCGTTGTTCTGGAGACACACTCTTATGGAAATATCCAGACTGCTGTTGTAAAACTCTGTGCCTTTATTCATTCTCTCCACATCACCCACGCTGCCGCCTTATAGACAGCAGAACAACGTGTCCCAGAGCTCGCAGCCCGAAGGGGAAGACAGAGCTCTGAGGGTACGACACCCCCAGTTCTGGGAAGCACCCCAAAGGGCACTTGACCTAGTTCAGGGTCATGAAGGGCCAAGGGTTGAGGTTTAAACTCAGACCCTGGCTAACCTGAACACAGAGGGGTGTTCCAGCAGTGAGGCCAGACAGCAAGAAAGAACCCAAGAATCCAAAGGGTAGCTGGGAGAAGAACGTGGCACGCAGGGGAAGCAGGTGAACTTCACACGGGCATTTCAGTGATGCTCAAAACCAGGGACTCGGAGCCTCCCTGGTGGTGCAGTGGGTTAAGAACTGCACCATGAAGCAAGCCACAGCCACTGCATCACGAGTTCGATTCCTGCCACCGGCTGGGGAGGGGACCCACATGGCGCAGCAGACCTCTCCTGCCTTGCCCGCTGCTCTCCTCAGCAGTGTGTTTCAGTCCATCTGCCTGTTCTGCTCCCGCTCTGTCTCTGGTGACTCCTCTCACCTCTCCACACCTCTGGCCTGTACCCCAGTGCTTGTATACATAAATAAATAAATCTTTAAAAAACAAACAAACAAAAACCAGGGACTCGATTATATGTGATCGTGAAGCAGGACTGAGGGACTGAGCGATGGGCAGTTTCCATCTTCAGAATACCATCTCCCTTAGCATTCTGGATCAGCTCTTGGAAGCTGCCAGTTAAAGCAAAACTATATTTAACCAAAGCAATGTGATCACAGGCTAATTAACATAAAGAGTCAAGTTCCTTTGCCATGTTTCTGGCTATGAACATCTAATTAAAGACCCCCCAAACAAGGGCCTCCCTGGTGGCGCAAGGAGTTAAGCACTGCGCTGTGAAGCATCCTGAACCACAGCAGCACAAGTTCAATCCCCAGCCAGAGAGGGGAACCACAGGGCACAGCAGACCTCTCCTATACCCCTGCTCCTCCCCACAGCAGTGTATTTCAGTCGATCTGCCTGTTCTGCTTCCCACTCTGTCTCTAGTGAATTTTCTCACCCCCCACACCTCTGGCCTGTACCCCAGTTCTTGTATACATAAATACAGAAATCTTTAATAAATAAATAAAGACCCCAAACAGTTCTTTATGTTCAACAATCTCTTATATATTTACTCATTTTCCCACTGACTTTATTCCAGTTCAGGCTTTCCAGTGGCGGGAGGTGGCTGTCTTGTAGTTCGGGGTCAAGGCTGGACAGGATGCCCTCCCATCGCAGGGTGCACACCCCACACTCACTCTGATGGCAGAGCCAATGAATCTCACCTGTCACTCTTGGGATGTGGGGGGAAATGGAGTAACCTGAATCAATGCTTTTTTCCCCCACATCAACATTACAAGAAACAGGGCCTCCCTGGTGGCGCAGTGGGTTAAGCAACACACTATGAAGCAAACCGCAGCCACTGCAGCACCAGTTCGATCCCTGCCGCCGGCCAGGGAGGGGACCCACAGGGCGCAGCAGAACTCTCCTGCTGTGTCCACTGCTCCCCTCAGCAGTGTACTTTAGTCCATCTGCCTGTTCTGCTCCCTGCTCTGTCTGTGGTGCATCCTCTCACCCCCTCCCACACACACCTCTGGCCTATACCCCAGTGCTTGTATGCATAAATAAATAAATCTTTAAAAAAAAAGAAACATTACAAGAAAATGTTGAACGAAACCAGTTTGATGGAGAACCTGCCGTCCTTTATCGCTCTGGCTGCAGAGCAGAAAATCGATTAGAACTAAGATGTTTATTATCTAGAAGATAGTGCCTGACCCTTCTGGACCCGGTCCCTGCCTGCCGGCCTTGGCCTCTCTGTCCCCAGCCAACATACCTTGACCTATACAAGCCGCCGTGGTTTCCAGCAGGCACAGCGATCTCTGGAGAGTCCCTATTTTGGCACATACAGTTTGCTCTAGAGCAGCTGACTCTCCTTTTTCTAGGCTCCCTTCTCCAAAATTGGTCCTGCACCTCCAGTCTCATGGTATTATTATCCGCTTTCCCCCTGCCCCATGGTCTACCAGTCCCAGACAAACAGAACCCAGGACCACACTTTTCTCCCAGATATATTTTCACCACCCCCAGGTTTTATTTATTTATGCATACAAGAGCTGGGTACAGGCCAGAGGCAGCCGGTGAGAAGGTTCACCAGAAATGGAGCAGGGAGAAGAACAGGCAAGCAGATCCATTGAAATACACTGCTGAGGGGAGCAGTGGGGAGGCAGGAGAGGTCTGCTGAGCCCTGTGGGTCCCTCCCTGGCTGGGGATCGAACTCGCGCTGCTGTGCTGCAGATGCTTCACAGTGCGGCGCTCAACCCACTGTGCCATCAGGGAGGCCCACTTTTCTCTGGTACATTCCCAGCCCAGCATAAGCAGGGGTGAGTAAGGGAGAGGATGAAAACTGCAGTTGACTAGAGAAAGAAAGATGTTGCTACTTTCCTGTTCACTGTGATATTTGAAGGCAAGGAAGTAGGTGACATGGCAAAAGAGAGGAGAGAACTAAGAGAATAGGGAAAAAAGGGGGGACTTCCTTTTATTTTTCATTAAAAAAATTATTTATTTTTCTTGGGGCCTCCCTGGTGGCACAGTGGGTTAAGCAACGCACTACGAAGCAAACAGCAGCCACTGCAGGATGAGTTCGATCCCTGATGCCGGCCAGGGAGGGGACCCATATGGCGTGGCAGACCTCTCCTGCCTCGCCCGCTGCTCCCCTCAGTAGTGTGTTTCAGTCAGTCTGCCTGTTCTGCTCCCCGCTCTGTCTCTGGTGGATCCTCTTACCTCCCGCACGTCTGGCCTGTACCCCAGTTCTCGTATGCATGAATAAATGAATCTTAAAATAGAAAAAAAGCCAAAACTGTCAATGTAGAGTTGTGGTTGTTTTTTTTTTTAAGGAAGCGTTGATAAAGCTGACTGACTACACTGCTGTAGAAGAAATACATAAGGACCAGGTTTGAAAGGGAACATAAGTAAAAATAATTGTATCGTATCAATGATGAAAGTGTGGACAATCTTAAATAAACCTTCTACGCTTGCTACTTTGTCTTTTTTTTAAGAAGATTTATTTATTTATACAAACAAGAGCTGGGGTACAGGCCAGAGCCCAGTGCGATAAGAGGATTCACCAGAGACAGAGTGGGGAGCAGAACAGGCAGATGGACTGAAACACACTGCTGAGGGGAGCAGTGGGAGACAGGAGAGGTCTGCTGTGCCCTGTGGGTCCCCTCCCTGGCCTGGTCTCCTCCCTGGCCACCGGCAGGGTTCGAACTCGTGCTGCAGTGGCTGCGGTTTGCTTCATGGTGCGTTGCTTAGCCCACCAGGGAGGCCCCTACTTTGTCTTTTCAATAAACTCTTCTCTCCTGCAGATGCAAGATGCCCTGGACCATTCCAGGCAAAGGAAAAACCACGCTGGAGGCGGTAGGATATTGAATGGGCGTGGCTAGTGCGAAACAGGGCTGAGACATCGGTGAAAGAGCAAGTTGGGAAGTAAAAGTCACACCTGCTATAAAAGTTTGTTATATAGAAGCAAAATTTGCTAATTATAAACTAGCCGCAGCAGTCATTTCAGATTCACAAACTAATCACCAAAAAGTCTCCCTTTCTTTTTTTTGGTTGTGTTTGGGGCGGTCTTTTTGGTCGTCGTAAAGGGTGTCTGGCTTTCCTCTCTGTGAGTGGTGATGCTGCCACCTACCGGTCAAAAGTAGAAGTGTCCTGGCATTTACTGAACCTTGAAAGTCTCTGGAAAACTGGGGGACGGTTGATCCCCTCCCTTAGGAAGGGCCTCCAGACCGTTTCCCGTTTCGGGCGCATCCTCTGAGCCCACATTTCAAAGTCACTCCCACCCGCACTTGGAATTTCCTTTGCTCAGGTTGTGACCCAACTTCTAGGCTTTCAGGCACATCTTGGAATTTCCTTTGCTCAGGTTGTGACCCAACTTCTAGGCTTTCAGGCACATCTTTGAGGGGCACAACTTCTTTGAGGGGCACATCTGATGGGAACACCTGGTCCTGTGACGTCCCCCCTCCACATCTTGACTGTGTTTTGATCACCTGACCTATTCCACACCATCCTTGGGGAGATAGGGGGTGTGCTCTGTCCTACTCAGTGGACACTCTGCTCCCTTCCAATTCATTATCTATTCAGAGCAGATTTTCTAAAACACACATGGGATCAAGAGGTCACAGATAAGATCCAAAATCCTTGGCCTGGGCCTCTGGCCTTTGCGGCTGACCCTGCTGACCTCTTTCGCCTCAAGACTCAACCACCTCCCGGGTTTCCGTGGTGGCACAGGGGGTTGGGCACCACACGGTGGGACATTCGTTCTTGTCTTTTGTTTTGTTGTGTTGTGGGTTTTTTTATTGTTACTATTCTTTTCCTTGGTCCCTACATGCTTATCTTTTTTTTTAAAGATTTATTTATTTATTTTTATTCATACAAGAACTGGGTTACAGGCCAGAAGTGTGGGGGTGGGGTGGGGTGAGTGGATCCACCAGAGACAGAGTGGGGTAACAGAACAGGTAGATTTGACTGAAATACACTGCTGAGGGGAGCAGTGGGCACAGCAGGAGAGGTCTGCTGCACCATGTGGGTCCCCTCCCTGGCCGGCAGCAGGGATCGAACTCGTGCTGCAGTGGCTGAGGTTTGCTTCATAGTGTGGTGCTTAACCCACTGCGCCACCAGGGCGGGCCCCTTATCTTTTAATAATTACTGTGGGGGTCTCCCTAGGGGTTCAAGGGCTTAAATTTCAGCACTATGAAGCATCCATAACCACTGCAGCACGAGTTCGATCCCTGGCCAGGGAGGGGACCCACATGGCGCAGCAGACCTCTCCTGCCTCCCCGCTGCTCCCTTCAGCAGTGTGTCTCAGTCCATCTGCCTGTTCTGCTCCCCACTTTGTCTCTGGTGGATCCTCTCCCCCCACACACACCTCTGGTCTGTGCCCCGGTTCTTGTATGCATAAATAAATCTTTAAAAATAAAAAAGACTCAAGCACCTCCCTGTGGCCTCCTGTCCCCCTCTTCCAATCTATATACAATTTCCCTACTAACTCTATATTACTAGTCCTTTGAATTAGAATGCCTGCCTTCCCCATTGTCACCTGACTCCTGTCATCCTCAACACTCAGCTCAAGGGCCACCTCCACCAGGAAGCCTCCCCTGATCTCCTGGTCTCTCCAACTGTTCTCCCTGCAGCCTTGGCATACACCTTCCTCGTTGTTTTCATAAGCCCATCTGTTGGCCATCTAGTTACTTGTCCTACTCCCCTTTAGATCCTCAACTCCTCAAAAACAGGGATCGTGTCTTATTTTTCTTGCTCTCCGCATCTAACCTAAGACTGGCAGGAGTACACCCCCAGATGACAGGCTGATCTCAGGCATATAGGAAGATAGCAGGAGCACGAAGAAAAGGCTAATGGAATTTTCCTCCTGAGTATTTCCTTGGTTCACTGCACGTGCGACCTTTGTTGTTCTGTGGCATCCTCTTCAGGCAGGCCGAGGAGGTCCGGGCCGAGGTGATCCAGGCCTGCTGGGCTCTGGAGAATGGCGTGGGCATGGATGAGGACGGGGACATGGGCAAGATGCCGCCATCCGTGCCCCCTGAGACCATGCACATTCAAGCCCGAGGCTTCAGCTGTGATGGGGTCCTTAAGTTTGCCCGCTTAGTCCGCTGCTACCCATGCTGTAGAGGAGAGAATAGCAGGAGGTGGACATGACGGGAAGCATTAATGCTCCCTTGCAGTCCTCAGGGATCACGAGGAACGATGCCAAGGACCTTGTTCTCAAAGGTGGGACCTCACTTTTCCTATGCCTTGTCAGTTACAGCCAAGCAACCAGCGATCCTCCTGTCCTTTCATTCCTACCTGTCTCTTTCCATCCATTCTTCCATCCCTCATGGGTCACTTCCAAAGTCCATTTTTTTTAAAGATTTATTCATTTATGCACACAAAAGCTGGGGTGCAGGCCAGAGACATGGAGGGGTGAGAGGATTCACCAGAGACAGAGCGGGGAGCAGAAAAGGCAGATGGACTGAGACACACTGCTGAGGGGAGCAGCGGGGAGGCAGGAGAGGTCTGCTGTGCCCTGTGGGTCCCCTCCCTGGCTGGGGATCGAACTTGTGCTACAGTGGCTGCAGATAGCTTCATAGTGTTGAGACTTAACCCCTTGAGCCATCAGGGAGGCCCCCCAAAGTCCATTTTCTCAGAGAGTATACTCATCCACTCAACTAAGTGTTAGTGAGCACTGTTACAAGGTTTGGAACTAGGGACTATGGTGAATAGGTAGAAAATGAATGTTTCTTATTTTAATGATTTATTTATTTGTGCATACAAGAACTGGGGTACAGGCCAGACCTGTATAGGGGGGTGAAAGGATTCCCCGGAGACAAAGTGGGGAACAGAACAGGTGGATCTACTGAAGCACACTGCTGAGGGGAGCAGTGGGGAGGCAGGAGAGGTCTGCTGCGCCATGTGGGTCCCCTCCCTGGCCGGCAGCAGGGATCGAACTCGTGCTGCAGTGCAGTGACTGTGGATGCCTCACGCATCCACCCCTTGCGCCACCAGGGACATCCCAGGTCTCACATTTTAATCCATAAAGGAACCATCTGAGAACCAGTTTAAAATGCAACTTCTGGCATGCCAGAGCCGTTCCCCTCATAAGATCTGGGGAGGGCCCAGAAATATGCACTTTAAGTAAGCAGCTACTGGTAATTCCCAAGCTTGTCGTCTTGGGGCCGGACTTTGAGAGCAATGTTACTGAATAATTGCATCGTGGAAACTCTGAGGTCTTCCAGACATGTCCACATCCTCGATTACAGGAATCAGAATGTAAATTATGAAGGGCAGGGACTCGCCAGGATAGACTGTTGGTGTGGTCAGGGTGGGGGTGGGGGCTGGGCTTCTCAGCAGAGAGTGTAAATAAATAAAAACATAAAACCCCTGATAAGCAAATGGACTCTGCTCTTGCCAGCTATCTGCAGCAATACTATCAGGGTTTACTTCAGAAGCGCCTGGCCCTTCTCTGTTATTTCTGTCTTTGTCCATCTCTCTCCCCATTTTTTTTTAAGAAAGATTTATTTATGCATACAAGAGCTGGGGTACAGGCCAGAGGTGGGGGGTGTGCGTGAGAGGATTCACCACAGAGAGCGGGGAGCAGAACAGGCAGATCAACCAAAACACACTGCTGAGGGGAGCAGCGGGCCAGGCAGGAGAGGTCTGCTGCGCCATGTGGGTCCCCTCCCTGGCCGGGGATCGAACTCACGCTGCTGTGCCCTGGATGCTTCACAGTGTGGTGCTCAATTCGCTGTGGCACCAGGGAGGCTCTGTCCATCTCTCTCTTTGATTAGAACATATTTTGTTCATTAAGGTGATGACGTCAATTCCAATTAGACTGTGAGCTAAAATTCAAATGTTTTATCCAAAGTGTGGAAATTTCCTGAATGTTCTTACATGGAAAAGAAAGAAGCATTAGCCACTTAATACTAGGAAGTTTCTTTATTATGGGTTGTATTATACAAAATTCTTTAAAATAACATATTCTCACAGCCACTATGATGAGAGTTTGAACACTGGCTGGGGAGGGGACCCACATGGTGCAGCAGACCTCTCCTGTCTTGCCTGCTGCTCCCCTCAGCAGTGTGTTTCAGTCTGCTGGTGAATCTGTCTCTGTCTCTGGTGAATCCCCTGAAGCCCCGCCCTGTGCCTTTGGCCTGTACCCCAGCTCTTGTATGCATAAACAAAGAAAGAAACAAACAAAATAACATATTCTAGGGGCCTCCCTGGTGGTGCAGTGGGTTAAGTCACAGCACTACGAAGCAATCCCCAGCCATTGCAGCACGAGTTCGATCCCTGCCGCCAGCCAGGGAGGGGACCCACATGGCGCAGCAGCCCTCTCCTGTCTCCCCGCTGTTTCCCTCAGCAGTGTGTTTCAGTCGATCTGTTCCCCACTCTGTCTCTGGGGAATCCTCTTACCCCAACCCTACCCTGCACCTCTGGCCTGTACCCCAGTTCTTGTATGCATAAATAAAATGAAATAACATTCTATAAGAGACTCTCCCATTCCTTCTCCATTAACATTGCCCGTTTTTTTCAAATGCATCTGAACCTCTGTTGACATGATTTTTTTACTTTTTACAAACGGAGTCTGCATTAGACCCCTTCTTCATAAGAGATAAAAATATTATATTTAAGTCTAGCAGGCAGGTTTTGCGGCCTTATGTGGGACCAGCAGAGGGTTTTATACATATTATCTTATTTAGTTCATAGTTCGCACAATAACCACATGCAATTGTTGTTACGACTCTGCCTGTTTCATGGTGGGGGAACTGAGTGTTTCCAGATGGAGGGGACCCTCAGCTCCCACCAGTGTATTAAACAACATGGGGGGTGGGGGTGACGCCTGTGTGTCAACCATTAACTTAGGAGAGATGGAAATTCTTGGTGCCAGTAACAGTCTGTCTGATTGGATGGGGTAAAAGAAAAACTGGGGAGAGACGTAAGGGGTGAAGGAGGGAAGAGCACGCTACTGTAAGAGTTTTGCCAAAAAGCAGAGCTCAGACAAGACTGGGCTTGGGAGGAGGGAGGAAAGGATTTTAAATATGGGGCCTACTGGGACACGCTTTGCATGCTGAAGGGAGTTATCCACTCGAGAAGGAAAATTTTACCATATAGGAGAGAGAGGAGGGAGTTGAGGATAAGAGTCCCGGCTGGTGACCTTTTGACAAGGACACACAGGGGTACAGATAACAGACACAGGTCAGGAGAGGGGAGGTTGGCAGGCGGGGGGAGGAGTAGCTTCAACTGATGGTTTCTATTCTCTCCAAATCAGAGAGGGCATCATGGATGGGAGAAGCGATGTGGGGGAAATGATGACTCTCCCCCAAAGAATATATAGATTTAGCACACTTCCCATAAATTACCAACAATATTCTTCAAAAGAATTAAACCAAAAGTGTTAAAATTTATATGGGATCATAAAAAGCCAGAATAATAATAGCAATCCCGAGAAAAAAGAAGCAAAATGGAGGCATCACATCACCTCATTTTCTGACTATACTATAAAGCAACATAATTAAATTTATATAGTATTGGAATAAAAAGGGAACCAAATCAAAAGTCCAGGAATAAATCCAAGCCTAGCTCAATACTTAATTCACGAGGAGCTGCAACCAAAATTTGGGGCAAAGGAGAGTCCCTTTAACAAATGGTACAGGGAAAAAATGAAGTCCATATGTGAAAGAATGAGGTTGGCCCATTCTCTAACTCCACGCACAAAATTAAAATCTAAAGGAATTAAAGACTTACTATAAGATGGGCCTCCCTGGTGTGCAAGGGGTTAAATCTCTTACTATGTAGCTATTGGTAGCCAGGGTAAGCCCAAGTTAGATCCTGGCAAGGGAGGGGACCCACATGGCGCTGCAGATCTCTCCTGCCTCGCCCGCTGCTCTCCTCAGCAGTGTGTTTCAGTCCATCTGCCTGTTCTGCAACCCGCTCTGTCTCTGGTGAATCCTCTCACCCTCCAAACTCTGGCCTGTATCCCAGTTCTTGCATGCATAAATAAATAAATCTTTTAAAAAACCCACAAGATTGTTGCCCGGGAAACTCCCTGGTAGCACAAGGGGTGAAGCACCACATTATGAAGCATCTACAGCCACTGCAACACAAGTTCGATCCCCGGCCAGGAAGGGACCCACATGGCACAGCAGACCTCTCCTGCTTGGCCCGCTGCTCCCCTCAGCAGTGTGTTTCAGTGGATCCGCCTGGTCTGCTCCCCACTCTGTCTCTGGTGAGTCCTCTCATGCCCCCACACACCTCGGCCTGCACCCCATCTCTTATATAAATAAAATAAATCTTTAAAAAAAAAAAAGTTGGTGCCCAAGTTCCCAAATTTGAGTACTATAGGAACAATCCAGCAGACACAGTGACATAAATGTAGCATTTCACCCAGGAAAGATGGTTCCGGTGCCAGCCTTCCCGCCACGTGACTGTGCAATCTCTGTGCAATCTCTTATACCACCTGCTTGTGACTTATTTTCCTGGGGCAGGGAGAAATGAGGATAATGCTACATCTCAAAATTGAGTTTTTATGAAAATGAAACAAAGTGAACAAATGCATTGTAAAAATGCTGTGAGATCTTTCTTTTTTTTTATACAAGTATTTCTTTTTTTTTTTCAATTTATTTTATTTATGCATACAATGCACTGGGGTACAGGCCAGGGGTGTGGGGTGAGAGTATTCACCACAGAGAGCGGAGAGCAGAACAGGCAGATCAACGGAAGTACATTGCTGAGGGGAGCAGTGGAGAGGTCTGCCGGGCCATGTGGGTCCCCTCCCTGGCCGGCAGCAGGGATCGAACTCGTGCTGCAGTGGCTGCGGTTTGCTTCATAGTGCGTTGCTTAACCCACTGCGCCACCAGGGAGGCCCATGTGAGATCTTTCTTAATCCTAACCTTTCAGGCACCCCCATCAGTTTTCCTTTTGTTCTCGGGAACAGCCCTCTAAGGACCAATTCACATCGTTATTAGAAATTTAGCAAGCCCCTGATTTTGCAGTTGTTGTTTTTCGAGGAAATCTATTTCAAATCATCCACTGATCTCAAAACAGTTTGGAGATAATCACCAGTATTTTTTTAAGAGTTATTTTATTTAGGGGCCTCGCTGGTGGTGCAATGGGTTAAGTAATGCACTATGAAGCCAACACAGCCACTGCAGCACGAGTTCAATCCCTGGTCAGGGAGCGGACCCACATGATGCAGCAGACCTCTCCTGTCTCCCGGCTGCTCCCCTCAGCAGTGTGTTTCAGTCCATCTGCCTTTTCTGCTCCCCACTCTGTTTCTGGTGGATCCTCTCACCCCCTGCACCTCTGGCCTGGACCCCAGTGCTTGTATGCATAAATAAATAAATCTTTTTAAAAATGAGTAATTTTATTTATTTCTTCATACAGGAACTGGAGTGTAGGCCAGAGGTGCAGGGTGGGGTGTGTGTGTGAGGGATTCACCAGAGACAGAGTGGGGAGTGGAACAGGCAGATCGACTGAAATGCACTGCTGAGGGGAGCAGAAGGCCAGGCAGGAGACAGGAGTTTAATCCCCGGCCAGGAGATTAAAAGCACAGGGGCCACTCTGCTGCAGTGGCTGCAGATGCTTCATAGCGCTGCCCCTTAGCCCCTTGTGCCAGCAGGGAGGCCCATACTCACCAGTATTTCTCCTTAAAGTTCTAAGAGAGGAAACACCCACCGCCATCCAGGCAGACAGACAGGGAGCTCATTTTAAATTCAGGGAGATCCGTCCAGGTCAGGAGATGGGGCATACCCAGACACCCTCGGGGCTTTGCGTTTGCCACACAAGCGTCTTCATGGTTTTTATTAGCAATGGAATACCCTCCCAGTGTCCCTGCCGCAAAGCCTCCTTCTCAGCCAGCCACAGGGCGGTTAGGGAGGGAAATATGCAAGAGCTTCTGTGTAACAGCAGTGGAACCTTTCTGGGGCGTGCAGAATGGGGCAGCTCCCCAGGGCTGCCAGTAGAGGTCACGCCACACGCAAGCACATCCTCCCAGGAGTCCTGGCGCATGCCCAAGAGCGTGGTCCCTTGGCAGTCCGAAGGTCCCCGAGCAAGGGAGCGAGTGAGCGAGAGGAAATACCCAGTGAAATACCCAGTGGCCGGCCTGGCAATGGAAACTCTTCTTTCCAGAAGCCAGCCGAAATCGGGATTGAGCAAGATGCTCCTCTCCTCTCCCTAATCCCTGAATCCTTAACCACAAAAAACACTTTCTTTTTTTTTGAAGATTTATTTATTTATGCACACAAGAGCTGGGTACAGGTCAGAGGTGCAGGGGGCGAGAGGATTCCCCAGAGACAGAGTGGGGAGCAGACAGGCAGATGGACTGAAACACACTGCTGAGGGGAGCAGCGGGGAGGCAAGAGAGGTCTGCTGCGCCATGTGGGGCCCCTCCCTGGCCGGGGATCGAACTCGCGCTGCTGTGCAATGGATGATTTGCGCTGCTGTGCAATGGATGATTTGCGCTGCGGTGCTCAACCCGCTGCGCCACCAGGGAGGCCCTTAACCACAAGTGGTCACCAGAGAACAAAAGTAGTATCTTCCCATTTATTTAATAATCCCCAAAGCGCATGTCCCCTGCCGTCCTGAAATGCATTCCATGTGTGCGTTTCTGACCCCAGGAAAGAGCGTCATGAAATTTATTGTTTGCTCAAACTTTTTCAGATTTACATCGTTCTGGGGTCCTCCCTTCTGGCAAGGATCCTCAGTGTCTGAACATCTTGTCTTGGGGGCTAAATGAAAGAATGCAGCTAGTGTGTTTAAGCCAGAACCTGGGCCTTAGTAAGTGCTGAAGAAATGTCTGCTGTTATTATTGTGGTCTCTGAACCAAGACATTGAGATAATTTGAAGTCAGGACTGAGAGGAACCAGACCGATTGCAGGGGTGCAGGGCCAGCCCAAGGCCCCTCCCCAGGAACGAGGCATCCCCCAGCAATTTGGCCCAGGAGATGAGACTGAGAGGCCCAGAGAGAACCAGCAACTTTGGTGTTGACAGATACCGTTCACTGGCTGAACTTTTATTTTTTAAAGATTTATTTATTTATGCATGCATGCATGCATACATACAAGAGTTGGGTTACAGGCCAGAGGTGTTGGGGGCATGAGAGGAGTCACCAGAGACAGAGTGGGGAGCAGAACAGGCAGATGGACTGAGACACACTGCTGAGGTCAGCAGCGGGGAGGCAGGAGAGGTCTGCTGTGCCCTATGGGTCCGCTCCCTGGCCGGGGATCTAACCTGTGATGCAGTGCCTGCATAAGCTTCATAGTGCTGGGACTTAACCCCTTGTGCCACGAGGGAGGCCCTGGCTGTACTTTTTATGACCATGTATTTAAGGGTTTTCACTGGCAATTAGAATAAAGGCAGCTCATGCTTTTAGCCATTTTTGTTAACAGCATACTGCGTGGAGCAATGCCTGTTCTGGGGATGGGCTTTGCAGTGGGGCCCTGTGCTGACACTTGGCATCCTTTCTCTCATCGAAATAAGCTCCAGAGGCCTCAGCCCTAATAACTGTGGTGTGGTGAGTCACTGGTGGTCATTGCTTTTGTGAGGCTCATTTTATCTGCAAATAGAACAGGATCGTGTGAAGATCCACCTAAGCAATTCCAATGCTTTTCCAATACCTTCTCCTCCTCCTGCTCTCCCTCCCCCTTTTCTTTCTCTCCCCCTCCCCTGCTTCCTCCTGCCCTCCTTCTTCTCTCCCTCCTCCCCCTTCTTTGTCTAGCTCAGTGTTTTATGAGACTTTACCCAGTCACAAGCCTGGCACAGTTTACCAATGTGATGTCTGTTCTGCTCTGAGTTCCAAAGAAATAAAACAACCTGCTTCAGAACCTTGCCAGGAGCCTTCTGGGCTAGGAATCAACCCCATTCTTGTATCTTTGGCTCTGCTCAAGAAACCAGCTCTCCATCCTTGCCCAAATGAATATGAGCTCTTGGCCTCTTAGGAAAAAAAGTCTCTATAAGCACCATCAGCACAAAGAGCAGTATAATACACCAGTGCGTAGAGACGGGGGGAGGTCTTTACTGGCTTACTCTGACAATTACCAATGGCAGATGGGGAAATCTTTTCCTTTATAGAGCTGTGCTCATCTACACACACAGGGCTGCGGATGAATGAGGCAAGCAGGGGCCTCCCTGGTGGCTCAAGAGGTTAAGCACTGCACAGTGAAGCATCTGTAGCCACTGCAGCACGAGTTCGATCCCCGGCCAGGGAGGGGACCCACATGGCTCAGCAGACCTCTCCTGTCTCCCCGTTGCTCCCCCCAGCAGTGTTTCAGTCCATCTGCCTGTTCTGCTCCCCACTCTGTCTCTGGTGACTCCTCTCATCCCCCCATACCTCTGGCCTGTACCCCAGTTCCTGTATGCATAAATAAATAAATCTTTAAAGAAAAAAATTAAAAAGAGGCAAAGCAGTTCCAGCGGCCGGTGAGAGGCAGGAGAAGTGACACAGGAGAACAAGATGCCTGGTCAGGACCTTCCTGGTTTCTTTTTTATTTTTAAAGATTTATTTATTTATTTATGCATATAAGCACTGGGGTACAGGCCAGAGGTGAAGGGGGTGAGAGGATCCATCAGACAGAGCAGGGGGAAGAACAGGCAGATGGACTGAAATCCACTGCTGAGGGGAGCAGCGGGGAGGCAGGAGAGGTCTGCTGTGCCATGTGGGTCCCTCCCTGGCCGGCAGCAGGGATCGAACTCGTGCTGCAGCAGCTGCAGTTTGCTTCATAGTGCGTTGCTTAACCCACTGCACCACCAGGGAGGCCCTCCTGTCATTTTTTTAAAAAAAGATTTATTTATTTATGCATACACGATCAGGGGTACAGGTCAGAGTCACGGGAGGTGAGAGGATTCACCAGAGACAGAATGGGGAGCAGAACAGGCAGATCAACTGAAATACACTACTGAGGGGAGCAGCGGGAAGACAGGAGAGGTCTGCTGCACCATAATGGTCCCCTCTCTGGCCGGGGGCAGGGATCGAACTCATGCTGCAGTGGCTGCAGTTTGCTGCCATAATGTGTTGCTTAACCCACTGCGCCACCAGGGAGGCCCCACAGTGGGAAATTTTTGACCAAATTAAGCATTGGGTTCATTACTGAGCTCACAGAATCTCTTTCCATTGGGGCCATTAAATGCTGGGCTAGACAGGAGTTCGGAGGCAAGAGGCCAAGCTCTTGAATCTCTCTCTGTACGCACAGTTACCCTATTAACAGCATGGCAACAAACGTCCTGTTTTTCCAAGAAACTGGTGCGTCCTGAGACGTGAGCAGGTTTCAAGCCATCAAGTCATTTCTGCAGAAAGATAAGGGCCATGCATTTTACAGACCAGAAGTGGGGCTCCGGGGAGTATGCTGGGTGGGATCGGGGCTCATCTCCCATGGCTTCTGATCACTGCCTCCTCTAACCTGTCTTTGGCAACCCCCCAGCAGCTGAAGGTGAAGCTATGTGACCCCAAGTACCTCTGTCCAGAAGGAAAGCAGAGGACTGAAGCGCTAGTGGAATGCTGGCAATGTGGGCTTGGCAGAAGGGAATGTCGGGAATGAGTTCACAGTCCAGAGCTCCCATGTCCCGGAGTGGCTGGGTTCTGCCCGCCATCTCCCTCGAGGGCAGGGACTTTGCATGGTGGCTGCGAAGCCTGCTTCTGAATCACACTGCTTTTCTGAGCCCCTGTGTCTTATTATAGCTAGAAAGACTTCTGTCTGGCCCAGGCAGCAGAGAACTAAATATACCCTCAGAATTCTCCCTAAACTGGGGTACCAGCCCTACAGAGGCAGCTGTCTTTATTATCAAACTGTTCTGCTTAATATTTGGCAAAGCACCCCCTCACAGGGCTCTCTTTAAAACCGATTTCCTGCAAAAGTCATTTTTTCAATAATGGAAATTTCTGGAAGAATACTCAGGAACTGTGTGTATTTGTTGCTGCAGGGGATCAAGGAGGTAGGGGCAGGGGGGGGAGGGGGAGCTGGTGTGATTGTAGACAAACCTCTTTGTATCTTTTGAATTATCTGTGTTCCCTGCTCCCAAATAAATATGGTAATTTTTCAGACATAAGGTTCGTAAAATTCTGTGTGGAATTTCATTTACCACCTTTTGTTCCAATTTAGGCTTATGTTCCTTCTTTATCTTATTCAGTTCCTCATTTCACAAGCAGTCCCAATAACCGCAACTACCTTTCACCAACCACAGATTATGTATGACTGGCTCAAAGCTGTCTCTCTCTCTCTTCTAAAAAGATTTACTTATTTATGCATATAAGAACTGGGTTGTAGGGGCCTCCCTGGTGGTACAAGGGGCTAAGCACCGCACTATGAAGCTATCTACAGCCTCTGCAGCCACGGCAGCCTGAGGTCGATCCCCGGCCAAGGAGGGACCCATATGGTGCAGCAGACCTCTCCTGTCTCCCCGCTGCTCCCCTCAGCAGTGTACCTCAGTGGATCTGCCTGTTCTGCTCCCCATTTTGTCCCTGGTGATTCTTCTCACCACCACACCTCTGGCCTGTACCCCAGTTCTTATATGTATAAATAAATAAATCTTAAAAACAAAACAAAGGCACAAAACTGACAAGAAGTCTCAAATGGCCATTCGCCACCTGGGAACAGAGCTGGGTCTTCTACGCGAGGCTTTTCACCACGGGAAATTATTCTGTAGAATGACCTGGCTTACCAAAGTTGGATGCTTCTGATCCCCCACAACCAAATCTTGAGCAAGGACCCCCTCAAAGAGACAAAGCTTAAGCAGAATCCTGATGGAAAGGGGGGCCCTTTTTGTTTGTGTTAGAAGACACCCCTAACAGACACCTCAGGCCTATTTCTGGCTGAAGGGGCAAAGCTCTCCAGCTCAGAGCAAAGCTGGGAGACTCTCAGAGACCCCAGGAGAGGACCAGCCCCTGCATTGCTGGTCGTTTCTATGGACACAAGAAGAAAGGATGGGATCGCAGTGAAAAATAACTAAGCCGCTGTCAATTTGAGCCAAATCTGCAGAAGCCTACGTGGAATAACAATTGATAATAGACCTCACGCTTGCACCAAGCCCCCGATCACTCAAAGATAGAAACAGGGTTTCATAAACAGTCATCTATTAGTCCAGCTTTTTGTGATGAAAATCAAGACAGGGCCTCTCTGGTGGTTCAAGGGACTGAGCACCATGCTGTGGGGTTTCCACAGACATTGCAGTGTGAGTTCGAGTCCCAGCCAGGGAGGGACCCACATGGCGCAGCAGACCTCTCCTGCGTCGTCCGCTGCTCCCCTCAGCAATGTGTTTCGGTCCATCTGCCTGTTCTGCTCCCCACTCTGTCTCTGGTGGATCAGAGGCTCTCACCCTTTCCTCTGGCCTGTACCCAAACTCTTACATGCATAAATAAATAAAAATCAAAAAAAGAAAATCAAGACAAGGATCTGCTCATTGTCTTTGTATTTTTTCTAGAGATTTATTTTTATTTATTTATGCATACAAGAACTGGGGTGTAGGCCAGCGATGGAGGGGGTGAAAGGATTCACCAGAGGCAGAGTGGGGAGCAGAACAGTTGGATTTGCTGGAAAACACTACTAAGGGGAGCAGCAGGCAAGACAGAAGAGGTCTGCTACACCCTGTGGGTCCCCTCCCTGGCCAGGGATCAAACTCGTGCCCCAGTGGCTGGTGACAGCTTGTGCTGAGACTTAAACCCCTGTGCCACCAGGGAGGCCCTGGGCATTGTCTTTAACTAAACCTGCAGGGAGGGGCCTCCCTGGTGGCGCAGTGGGTTAAGCAACGCACTATGAAGCAGACCGCAGCCACTGCAGCACGAGTTCGATCCCTGCTGCCAGCCAGGGAGAGG
>JAGFMF010011935.1:325211-337290 GCA_019455555.1 Galemys pyrenaicus | reverse complement strand
CCCCTCAGCAGTGTACTTCCGTTGATCTGTCTGTTCTGCTCCCGCTCTCTGTGGTGAATCCTCTCACCCCCCACACCTCTGGCCTGTACCCCAGTGCTTATATGCATAAATAAATAAATCTTTAAAAAAAAATAAATAAATCTTTTAAAAAAATAAACACTCTGATAACCCACATTCCCAGTGAGATAAAATTTCAGTTAATGAAATGAAATTTACACCTCATGTGCTAAAAAGCAGTACAAAAATGAGTCCAAGATATCAGGCAATAAAGTCTGGAACTGATGTTGGGCAACAGGTTGTGGGGGGGAATTTCCTGGGCTTGCGGTGGGGACGCAGGCTGGCCAGCTGCCCTGTCCCCTGGCTCCGGATCGACCTCTGCCTGTCTCCACTGGCTCCTCTCTCAAGTTCATCTTCTGCAAATTCATCTTTTTTTTTTTTTAAGATTTATTTATTTATGCATACAAGCACTGGGGTACAAGCCAAAGTCGCAGGAGGTAAGAGGAATGACCAGAGACAGAGTGGGGAGCAGAACAGGCAGATCAACAGAAGTACACTGCTGAGGGGAGCAGCGGGGAGGCAGGAGAGGTCTGCTGCGCCATGTGGGTCCCCTCCCTGGCCGGCAGCAGGGATCGAACTCGTGCTGCAGTGGCTGTGGTTTGCTTCATAGTGCATTGCTTAACCCACTGCGACACCAGGGAGGCCCAAATTCATCTTTCCCCCCAAACCTGTCTATCTTGTTCCCTATTTATTTTTATTTTTTGAAAGATTTGTTTATTTTTATGCATACACAAGCTGGGGTACAGGCCAGAGGTATGGGGGGTGAGAGGAGTCCCCAGAGACAGAGTGGGGAGCAGAACAGGCAGATCCACTGAAATACACTGCTGAGGGGAGCAGCGGGGAGACAGGAGAGGTCTGCTGCGCCATGTGGGGCCCCTCCCTGGCCGGGGATCAAACTGAGCTGCTGTGCAGCTGATGCTTCACAGTGTGGTGCTCAACCCGCTGTGCCACCAGGGAGGCCCCTTGTTCCCTATTTAAAAGAGTTGGAGAAGAGAGTGTTCTTTCTCTTTAGGTAATCAATAAGTTTCATGGTTCCTCTGAAGATGGTCCCCAAGCCTGCCGTGAACTGTCTGTTGCATCCCTCAGGAGATGTACTAGACTCTCAGACCACAGCAGGTAAAACAGATGCATCTCAACTCACACGAATAGGCAATGCAATGTGGTTTCCATTCTGAAAGACTGCAAGGGCTGCTTTGCCTGCAGAAGATCCAATGGCCGTTGATTTATTCTGAAAACAAACAAAATAGAAGCTAGGATTTCTCAACCTTGACACCATGGACATTTCGAACCAGATAATTATCTTTTGGGGGAGGGGAGGATGCTGTCCTTTGCATTGTAAGATGTTTTGCAACATTCCTGGCCCGAACAACTTAAATACTAATAGCAGTCCAGGCAGGACAACTGAAAAAATCTGCAGACACCTTCGAAATTCCATGGGGGTTGGGTGGGCCTCCCTGATTGCCCAACAGGTTAAGCACTGCACTATGAAGCATCCGCAGCCACTGCAGCACAAATTCAATCCCCAGCCAGGGTGCTGACCCACATGGCGCAGCAGACCTCTCCTGTCTCCCCTCTGCTCCCCTCAGCAGTGTATCTCAGTCAATCTGCCTGTTCTGTCCCCACTCTGTCTCTGGTGAATCCTCTCACCCCTGCACCTTCAGACTGCACCCCAGTTCTTGGATGCATAAATAAATCTTAAAAAAAAAAATTCCACAGGGGTAAAACCTGTCCCAAACCAAGAAAGGAAATTGTTATACACTATGGAGTGTAATCTAAATGGACTGAAACACACAGATTTCAAGGGTATGACTTGATGAGTTTTCACAAATATGTAAAGTCAAGATCTAGAACATTCCCTGCTTTTTCCTCCCTGACCTCAACCATTTCCTTCATGCCCCTTTGAAGTCAACACTACCCGCCCCCATACCTGTCTTAGAAGTTTATGTGAGTGGAATCTTGTATGGGTTTTCTGTGTCCAGCTTCTGTCTTTCCCATAACACCTGTGAGACCACTCCTGTTTTTTGTTTTTATAAAGATTTATTTAATTTTGCATACAAGCACTGGGATACAGGCCAGAGGTGTGGGGGGTGAGACGATGCACCACAGACAGAGCGGGGAGCAGAACAGGCAGATGGACTGAAACACACTGCTGAGGGGAACAGCAGGGAGACAGGAGAGGTCTGCTGCGCCCCATGGATCCCCCCTGGCCGGCAGCAGGGATCGAACTCGTGCTGCAGTGGCTGTGGTTTGCCTCATAGTGCATTGCTTAACCCACTGCGCCACCACGGAGGCCCCTGCCAATTGTTTTGTTAATCAATAGTGGCACAAAGATGAATAGATAGTCTTGGACTCAAGGGGTTCCCTGGTACAGAAATGAGAGCTACACAGATAATGTTATTGACAGTATAAAGCCTACCGGTGCTGTGTCTCACATCTGTACAGCATCATCAACAAAGAAATGTTAGTTGGCATCCAAAAATAATTGCAAGGAAACTTCAAAGCTTATCGCAGTCTCTTAAGAAAAATGCCAAAGGGGAACTACATAAATTATTTACAAGAGCCCTTCTTAAAATACTACTCATTTCCCTCTCCCTGTCTGCTAAGGAGGATCCTGCCCTTATCTGTCAGTATTCAGATCACAGTACATGTCAGAAACCTAATAGGGAAAAAGGTATTTCACCTATTCACCTAACGTCCTACAAACTTGATCCTAAAGGTTCTCTTTTACCTCCGTCCAAACATCCTTCGACTCTTTGCCAAGCCACACTGTTCTGCTATCCTCTCTTCACTTTCTCCTGCCCCCTTTAAAACCCATCTGCTTAGGGCCTCTTTGGTGGCACAAGGGGTAAGTCTCAGCACTATCAAGCTGATCTATTTCAGTAGATCTGCCTGTTCTGTACCCCACTCTGTCTCTGGGGAATCCTCTCATCCCCCCACATCTCTGGCCTGTACCCCAGTTCTTGTCTTCTTTTAAAAAATATTTATTTATTCTTTTTAAAAATTTATTTATTTATGCATACAAGAGCTGGGGTACAGGCCAGAGTCCAGGGAGGTGACAGGATTCACCAGACAGAGTGGGGAACAGAACAGGCAGATGCACTGAAACACACTGCTGAGGGGAGCTTTGGGGAGGCAGGAGAGGTCTGCTGCGCCATGTGGGTCCCCTCCCTGGCCTGCAGCAGGGATCGAACTCGTGCTGCAGTGGCTGTGATTTGCTTCATAGTGTGTTGCTTAACCTGCTGCGCCACCAGGGAGGCCCTATTTATCCTTTTTTAGAAAGAAGATTTATTTACTTATGCAGCCAAGAACTGGGGTACGGGCCAGAGGTGCGGGGTGGGGGGGTGAAAGGATCCACCAGAGACAGAGTGGGGAGCAGAACAGGCAGATGGATTGAAACACACTGCTGAGGGGAGCCGCGGTTGAGACAGGAGAGGTCTGCTGCACCCTGTGGGTCCCCTCCCTGGCCGGAGGCAGGGATCGAACTCGTGCTGCAGTGGCTGTGGTTTGCTTCATAGTTAGTTGCTTAGCCCGCTGAGCCACCAGGGAGGCCCTATTTATTCTTTTTTAAAAAGAAAATTTATTTGTTCTTTTTTAAAAAGATTTATTTATTTATGCAGCCAAGAACTGGGGTACGGGCCAGAGGTACGGGCTGGGGGGGTGAAAGGATCCACCAGAGACAGAGTGGGGAGCAGAACAGGCAGATGGACTGAAACACACTGCTGAGGGGAGCCGCGGTTGAGACAGGAGAGGTCTGCTACACCACGTGGGTCCCCTCCCTGGCCGGCAGCAGGGATCGAACTCGTGCTGCAGTGGCTGTGGTTTGCCTCATAGTGCATTGCTTAACCCACTGCGCCACCACGGAGGCCCCTATGACTGTGTCTTGTTAGGTGTACCAATCCTTCATTCTCCTGGAGGCTCCCCTTTCCCTGCCTACCAAGATGTTCTGATGCGTGGACATTTTTCTGTGGCCGTCTCTCGCTATTTCATCCACCTTTATATCCCTCTTCACATTCCTTCCCCATCTGTATCCTCAGGCCCTCCCCCCGCCACTCCAATCTCACATGCAATTCCCAGCTCTAGACCATGGTTTATGCTATTTCCTGTGCCTGGCATGCCTTTCCCACCTCCTTTCTTCCTGGATAACTCCCTGTCATCCTTTAAGATCAGGTTAGCTTGTCCCTGCCCTGTTTTCTCATGATTTCCTGTAGATAACTGTCTCACTTCACTTACCACGTTGTTTTATATCTTTGACAGGAAAAGAATATTAATAATGCATTAGTATCTGCAGTCTCTTTCTCTCCTTCTGCCTGAGAAGCCTGTTATCTTCCCAGATCATTGCACAGTATCCAAATTATAGGTGGAAGGCAGCGTTGAGAGGTTTGTGCCTGGAGTGACAGGTTTACTTTGGAGAGGGTGGGGAATTACCAGCAGGGGAGAACAGATAGGTGGGTTTTCTTAATTTTTATTTTTTTAAAGATTTTTAAAAAAAAGATTTATTTATTTGTGTATACAAGCACTGGGGTACAGGCCAGAGATGTGGGGGGTAAGAGGATTCACCACAGACAGAGTGGGGAGCAGAACAGGCAGATGGACTGAAACACACTGCTGAGGGGAGCAGCGGGGAGGCAGGAGAGGTCTGCTGCGCCATGTGGGTCCCCTCCCTGGCCGGCTGCAGGGATCAAACTCGTGCTGTAGTGGCTGAGGTTTGCTTCATAGTGCGTTGCTTAACCTACTGCGCCACCAGGGAGGCCCTTTAAAGATTTTTTAATTCATGCACACAAGAGCTGGGGTACAGGCCAGAGGTGCAGGGGGTGAGAAGATCCACCAGAGACAGAGCGGGGAGCAGAACAGGTAGATTGAAACACATTCTTCGGAGAGGTCTGCTGCGCCCTGTGGGTCACCTCCTTTGCCAGCAGCAGGGATTGAACTCATGCTGCAGTGGCTGCAATTTGCCTCACAGTGCATTGCTTAACCCACTGTGCCACTAGGGAGGCCCCGTGGTTTTATTTTTTTTTGAGATTTATTTATTTATGCATATTAGAGCTGGGGTACATGCCAGAGGTATGGGGAGGCGGTGAGAGAATTCACCAGACAGACTGGGTAGCAGAACAGGCAGATCTACTGAAATATACTGCTGAAGGGAGCAACAGGGAGACAGGGGAGGTCTGCTGCACCATGTGGGTCAGCTCCCTGGCTGGGGATCGAACTTGTGCTACAGTGACTTTCGATAGCTTCATAGTCTGCGACTTAACCCCTTGCGCCACCTGAGGCCCCATTGGTGTGTTTTGACTTGAGTGATTTATTTCTTCGGCAAAGTTTTATGACTGGGATCCCTGACAAGAAGGATGGTCAAGGAGTGAAGCATTCTAGCATAACGCCTGATGCAGGTGACATCTGGTTCAGTTATATGAGTGATAGTCACAAAGCCCAAAGGGGCAGAGAAAGCAAAGGTTAGAAGGGACTGACACAAGGTAGAGCGGGGCAGAATGGCTATGTACCAATTGTTAACCCCCCAAATGCAGCCATGTATACCTTCTGGATGGAGTGGGAAGATGGAAGATGCAGGCAATTGACTAGTTCAATTAAACAAGCATCTCCAGATAAGGTGATGGGATGGTGGCCTTCCAGGAAAAACCAGCTGCCTTCAGGGAGCTTGAGGTCTCACTAAAAGAACGCTGTACAGGGCCTCCCTGGTGGCATAATGGGTTGAGCAACGCACTATGAAGCAAACCGCAGCCACTGCAGCATGAGTTCGAGCCCTGCCACCCGCCAGGGAGGGGACCCACATGGCGCAGCAGACCTCTCCTGCCTTGCTTGCTTGTATTTCAATCAGTCTGCTTGTTCTGCTCCCCACTCTGTCTCTGATGGATCCTCTCAAACCCCCCCACTGCTAGCCTGTACCCCAATTCTTGTATGCATAAATAAATTTTTTTTAAAAGAAGAACGCTGTACAAAGCATACTTCTTTGAATGCAGCAATGGAGAGGCAAAGAAGAGACATAGTACTATACCAGGAGTGATTCAACCAAAGCCAGGGAAGACTTTTGGGTAAGTAGCCTTTACAGTGGACACTTAGGATGGACGTGTATTTGAATGTTAGATTTATTGCTAGGAAGGAATCTTCAAAACAGCTCTGGCAGAGGAGCAAGAGGGTTCTGGAAGCATTTGGAGGAAAGTGGTGAATCTATGTGACTGTAGCTGTTGTTCGGTGGGTGGGGAGTTAAACCTGGAAACATTATGTCAGAGCTGATTTATGAGGGCTTTTGAATATCAGACAGAGAGATTTGGACTTTGCCTATGTATTTGCAGAGATAAACTGTGGAAGATTGTGGGTAGGAAAGTAACCAGGATTTTAGGCGACAGCTTAAAACAGTTCAAACATACAAGATTAGGCATTAAAATGTCATCTTCTTGTCCAGCTGAGAACAAAGAAAAAACTTAATGACAATTAAATTCATTAATAGAGGGCAGGGCATCTTATTTCCCAGGGCCAGCCATGACCCTCCATTCATTGTATAAACAGATCAAAAAATGAAAACGACAACCCCACCCCCCCACCACCCCCCACCCCCAATCTACAGACTTAGATCTCTGGGAAAACAGAAGTGAATACTGACACAGGCTTGCTTTGTTTTCCCAAGAGAGGTCTCCCAGGCGATTTCTCTAATTATCTAGAAAAGAAAAAAATTAACTTGTTTTTCCCATTAGAATTGAGCCGAGCTGAGGGGAAAACTGTAGTATTGTCTTAGATTCTCCAGCTTTGGTTTGGATTCAGTGTCAGTCTCTGGGGGATTCCCTTCGAGGTCTCAGTGCAAGGTAACAAGTTAAGCATTTGTTCCTAGCGATATGGAGAGAGCTTAAAAGAAAGCAAAGGGCTCACTTTATTTATTTTATTTTTTTAAAAGATTTACTTATTTATGCATATAAGAGCTGGGGTACAGTCCAGAGGCGCGGGGGTTGGGGGTGGTGGTGGTGGTGGTGAGAGAATCCACCAGACAGAGTGGGGAGCAGAACAGGCAGATCAACCGAAATACACTACTGAGGGGAGCAGCGGGCCGAGGCAGGAGAGATCTGCCGCGCCATGTGGGTCCCCTCCCCAGCCGGCAGCAGGGTTCGAACTCGTGCTGCAGTGGCTGCTGTCTGCTTCATAGTGTGTTGTTTAACCCACTGCACCACCAGGGAGGGAAAGGGCTCACTTTAAAAGCAAAGAAAAACAAGGGTCTTCTTTTCAGGGTAATTCTGTAAGAAATCTAATCGAGGTGCAAACAGCACCCTCGCCTCTGGTCAGGACCTCTGGACCACAACACGCCAGAGCATCCTGTCCAGGGATGGCCAGCGGTTGCACGATCTCCCGCCAGCACTTGGCGCTCAGTTCCGCCAGGCTCCGAGAGGGGAGGTTGTAACTACAGCCTCTCGCGCCGCACAGCCAATAAGAAACGAGGAACTTCCACTCGTCTCGGATTCTGACCAATCAGCGTCCAGAACTTTAGCTTGCTAGCCGGCGCCTGTTGTCTAAGAAGGGCGGCAAACCCCCTAGAGTTGCCAGTAACGGACATGGCTGCGGCCCCTGGAGGAGGGGACGTGAAGTGAGGAGGGGGCTGGGAGGGGAGCATACGCGGGCGAAGAAGACAGCCCCTGGGCCTCGGTAAGTACTAGAAGATCCGTGGCCCGAAAGTGGGGAGCAAGGGAGCAAAGGGGCGTGCGGCTTGGCCTTCTGCGTCTTCTGGAATTCTTGGCCGAGGCAAGGGGAGTCTGGGGTCTGCACCTAGGGAATGACTTCGGAAGAACCCCGCGAAGGGAGAGGCGGGGGACTGGCACTTGCCTCCAACTCTTGGCCATTACCAACCCCCCAACTGGCTCCGGGTGCTCAGGGGCGTCCCGGGCCCTTGACCCCTTGGGGGGTCCCGCGTCAGAAATCGAAGCCTCCAGCCAACAAAGAATCCTTGTCCCAGTGTTGTCGTGGCTGGGCCCGGGCCCAGAGGGCTTCCAGCGCGCGATGTATTATTGGGGTCCAGTGTATTTACAGGCCCCTGGCGGTCCCCGGTCCCAGCCCCGGCTCAGACCGTTGTCTGCTGCTCGCGGGCCCTCGTGCTAAGCGCATCTCCCCCCCTCTCCGGCCTGGAAGATGGAGCTGGCTTAGTTGTTTAGCAATCCCGAGCAGCTGGGAGATCGCTTTGCTTTTTTTCTTCTTTCTCGTCTCCCCTACCGTCTTTCCAGAATCGGTGTAAGACCCCCCCCAGAGCAACCAGAGCAACACAATCCCATAAACTGGTTTCCATCACCCCCTTCCACACGCCCTAGTTCTCACCGTACCCGGTGCTGCGTTGCGAGCCCCGCCGGTACCCCGAGTCACCAGCTAGGGACCCCGCTCTTCTTTTGCTGGTGTGTAACCACGGCTGCACTTTGCCGGGTTCTTTGCTTTGGTCACGTGCCGCTGCCTCCCACCCTCTCCTGCAAGTTTTTGTATGGCTCTTGGGGAGAAAGGAGAGCGCTCTGTACTGGCTTTTTCTTCTAGTAAGTGCTTTTGGGCGCGAGAGATGTACTCAGCTTCAGTGACTTAGTTCATTTACTCCCTGGATGCTCTAAGAAGATGGACGCGGGAATTTGTGATGTTTTTATTTTAATGGAGGTGGAGATTAACTGCAGGGAGAGGCAGATACAGGCCCCCCCCCCCCCCCCCCCCCCCCCCCCCCCCCCCCCCCCCNGCCCCCCCCCCCCCCCCCCCCCCCCCCCCCCGCCCCAGCCAGATGGGAGCAGAAGTCCAGTCTTGCATTTTTGATACCCTAGTGCCGCTGTTGACTCGCTGTGAACTAAGCCGTTTGCAGGGCGGTGGTGGCATTAAAGGAGATAGTATGTATAGACGCTATTGCTAGCACAGGGACGAGCTCTTAGTAGCTTATTAATACATTTACATCTTCATTTTAAGTAATGAGCACGTAGTCCACCGGCTGATTCCTTGTATTAATATTTATGGGGGTCTCTATTCCGGTGCATGAATTATCACCACGAATTTTTTTTTTTAAGTCTTAGAGTCACATTCTTTTTTCTTTTTATGATTTTATTTATGCATACAAGAACTGGGGTACAGGCCAGAGGGGTGGGGGGTGAGAGTAGTAAGTCACCAGAGACAGAGAGGGGAGCAGAATAGGTAGATCTACTGAAACACACTGCTGAGGGGAGCAGTGGGAGACAGGAGAGGTCTGCTGTGCCCTGTGGGTCCCCTCCCTGGCTGGGGATCAAACTTGCATTGCTGTGCTGAGGATGCTTCACAGTGTGGTGCTTAACCCTTTGTGCCACCAGGGAGGCCTTATCACCATGATTCTGTTGAGTGGGCAGGGAGAGGCTGATTGAGGAGCAAGGTGCCTCTTTATGTGGGGGAACCATTGTAAGTGTCATTACCCATCCGAGGGGAATGTACTCACTGAAGCAAGAAGGAACACTCACTGTTGTGGTCTTTATGATACTCTTGGCCCGAGAAGGCTGAGCTCGGTATTCCAAAGAGGTAGTTAAAAAAAGTTGTTTAAGCAATGGCACAAGTAAACTTCATTATCAAAAGAGTCAAATAAACGTGACCCATAAGTTTGAAAATCACTCTTAAGATCGGAAGCACATCAGAATGGACTCTGTCGCTGACCCTGGACAGGAAATACAGCACGTTCAAATAAACCCCCAAGTGCTTGGCGAATCTGACTTTAGCTGCTGTGTTTTAGCTTGCATCCTTGCTCACGGGGTCTTTTTGCCTGCACTACAAGCAGAGAAACAATTGAACTCCATGGAACAGTGGAGAGGCCAGGGAGGTGAGGAACAAACCGCCCCCCTTGATAATCAGCTTCCAAATAATTGAGCGTTAACTGCCCTTGAACCCCAACCCCCACCCTGCCCCTTGTTTATGGCGAACAGACATTAAAAGATTAGACTGGGAGGGCCAGGGCTGGGCAGTGAGATGGAGGAAAACAGAAAGCCTTTCACATTTCTATTTTGAGAAGTTGCTAGGGAGTGTTAGCTCCCAGTGTTGGGAATCGGCCTTCTGGAAAGTTTAACCCCTGCAGAACTAATAAGAAATGAAGGTGGGAACTTCATTTCTTTGCCTTCTTTCCTTGCCTTCCTCCCCACTGCTTTGCCCCGAACATTGGCTTGGGAAACAGTTTCTATAAGGAGAGGGAGGAGCGTGAAGACAAATATTACCTATTTTATTGCACCTCACCAGTGCATCAGGTTCAAGCTCTTACTCGAACCTTGGGGAGACACAAAGCGTCCAAAGGCATCCCTCACGTTCCAGCCAGAAGCTTCCTGGCACTTCTCCACGGTTAACTGTGCGTGTCGGTATTTTTAAAATCTTCTTATTATGTCAGTGCTGATGTCACCAGCCTCTTTCTTGACCCAAAAGATAGGCTCCTGGAGAAATACTGGGTGAACCCTGGTTTCCCAACAGGCCTGGCTCTGCTGACGGCATTGCGGGTGAGCTACAGGGTAGAATGTTTTCTTTCCCAGCAGCCCTGCCACTCAGACTATGTGGTATGCTGAGCAGGGGTTTGTGTAATAAATAAGCTTTGCCTGTGGCTGCCGAGACAGTAGTAAACAGTATCAGTCACATGGCTTGGTAAGGCAGGGAAGGGCCAGATTAGACCCAGCAGGATGCCAGCAGCAGGTGGGGTGCATTGCACAGAGTTGGGGTTACCCTAGCTCCAAAGACCAAAAGCGATGGGAGAGGGGAAGGGCCTCCAAGGGAAGGAGACTCTTTCAGGCCTTATAGCAACCTGAGGGAAAACAGAAGTCTTGTGACTATATGAGCCCAATTTTCATAACATCAGGATCCACTTGAAAAAGAGATTTGTGGGCCTTCCCAGTGGCGCAGTGGGTTAAGCAGAGCACTATGAAGCGAAACGCAGCCACTACAGCACGAGTTCGATCCCCGGCCAGGGAGGGGACCCACAGGGCACAGCAGACCTATCTCCCTGCTGCTTCCCTCAGCAGTGAATTTCAGTTGATCTGCGTGTTCTGCTCCCCATTCTGTCTCTGGTGACTCCTCTCACCCCCCACCCCTCTGGCCTGTACCCCAGTTCTTGTATGCATAAATAACTAAATCTTAAAAAGTTAAAGAAAAAAAGAGATTTGTGATAGCAGAATTCCTTAGTGGGAAGGTAAAGAGAAAGGTAGTGGGGAAAGAGGTTGGAGAGAGACTCAAAAACAGTATATTTAAAACAGCAAAAACATGCTAACGTTGACGTGGAACACGGAGAAATGTTGCTTAGCAAAGTAAGGTGGAGCCTATTGCAAAATCAGAATCAGAAGTTGCTGACTTTTTTTTTTTTTTTGGTGGTAAGATAAATAACAAAACTGACCATTTCAACCAGTTCTGTGGCATAAGTACATTCATATTGTTATGAAACTGTCACCATCATCTGTCCTGCTTCAAGTCCCACAACTCTTTCATCTTCCAGAAGTAAAACCCTGTCCCCATTAAACACTAATTCCCTATTCACCCACTCCCCGACCCCCATCCCCCTCCTTCTACAATCTGTGCCTATGAATTTGACTACTCTAGGAGCTTCAAATAAGAATCACAGTATTCTTTTGTGACTGGCTTATTTCACTTAGGTTAAGGTCTTTAGGATTAATTCATGTTGTGGCAGATGTCAGAATTTCCTTCCTTTTTAAGGTTGCGTAATATTCCATTGTGTAGATATACCACATTTTGTTTATCTGTGAATGCCGGACTGCTTTTTTTTTTTTTTTTTGAAGATTTATTTATTTATGTATACAAGAGCTGGGGTACAGGCTAGAGTCACGGGAGGTGAGAGGATTCACCAGAGACAGAGGAACGCCAGACTGCTTCTACCTTTTGACTGTTGTGAATAATGCTGTAACATGAATCTACAAATAACTGTTTGGGTCCATCTTTTTTTATTATTATTAATTTTTTAAAAAATTTACATATATTTGACATCAATTGTAATCCCCATGCATTCCCCATCACCATATCACCAGTGCACCATCACCTCAGTCCCCCGTGCTCCCGTCTG
>JAGFMF010011935.1:303310-322253 GCA_019455555.1 Galemys pyrenaicus | reverse complement strand
CTGCTCCCCGCTCTCTGTGGTGAATCCTCTCACCCCCCCACACCTCTGGCCTGTACCCCAGTGCTTGTATGCATAAATAAATGAATCTTTTAAAAAAAATAATAATAATAAAATAAAATAGAAACCTCACTCCATACCCTTTAGCTCAGCTATTCTGCTAAATACGGGTCAATCATCAGTGCTTTTGCTCTTTTGAGAATGGCTGGAGTGCAGACTTGGTTAAGGAAGATTGTGTTGGAAGGGATTAGGACAGCCAGTTTCTCAGTCTGCACTCATCCTGAACTTTGGGCACCCACTTAGCTCTTTTCTTTGTTGATTTTAAGATTTATTTATTCATGCATAAAAGAGATGGGTACAGGCCAGAGGTGCGGGGGGTGAGAGGAGTCTCCAGAGACTGAGTGGGGAGCAGAACAGGCAGATGGACTGAAACACACTGCTGAGGGGAGCAGCGGGGAAACAGGAGAGGTCTGCTGCGCCCTGTGGGTCCCCTCCCTGGCCGGGGATCGAACTCGCGCAGCTGTGCTGCGGATGCTTCACAGTGCGGTGTTCAACCCCCTGCACCACCAGGGAGCTCTTGATGCTGAGCTTGGCAGCCAGAAGCATTCACCCCTTTGTTCTTCTGGGTACTGTGTTGCCTTTGTCTAGATACTCATTATGGCAAACCAAGAGTATCATTATTTTCTTCTAACTTTTCTGCCTGTAATTCCTTTCCCTTCCCCATGTGATCCATCCTCTACCCTCTTAAAATACTGGGACCTGCTGAGAAACCTTCTGCAGCAACTCAGAACCTCTGCTTTGGCCTAAAGCGCCTAGTTCCCTGTCCTGTGCAGTCCTTCATTTCTTGGCTCTTACCTCTCAGACCGTCCGCTGTAACCAAACCAAAGCTCAGAGCACTGCCTTTCAAAGGCCCTCCCTGGTGGCGCAGTGGGTTAAGCAACGCACTATGAAGCAAACCGCAGCCACTGCAGCATGAGTTCGATCCCTGCTGCCGGCCAGGGAGGGGACCCACAGGGCGCAGCAGACCTCTCCTGCCTCCCTGCTGCTCCCCTCAGCAGTGTGTTTCAGTGGATCTGCCTGTTCTGCCCCCTGCTCTGTCTGGTGGATTCTCTCACCTCCCAGGGCCTCTGGCCTGTACCCCAGTGCTTGTATGCATAAATAAATAAATCTTTAAAAAAACAAAACAAAAACAAAGGCCCCTGCCATTCTTCCTTGCTGTCTTTGTTGTCGCTTGCTTGCTCTTCCTCTTCTCACCCCCTAAGCTTTCTGAAGAGTGCAGCTGGGCCTCACTTTTTCCAGGAAGGCTTCCCTGTGCCCACCTGATAGTCTCTGCTGCTCTAACCTCCTGTGGTACCTGTTTGCAGTTCTTATTTAGTATTTCAATATTCATTATCCTTTTTCACAATATTCCCAAATTGGCTATATTATAAGCCCATCTAGTGAAGGACCATACCTTAGACCTCTTTGGAAACAGGACCACCACTTACAATTAATTATCTGCATGTAGTGAATGGTTACACACAGTAGGCGTGTTACTGAATGCAAAGGGTTTGTTGCTTGCTGGGCGGCAGACTGTGGGCCAGACCAAGTCAGAGATTCTTGGCAAAGAGAATTTAACTGCTTGAACCAAATAGGGGGTGAGGGGGGCTCACTGCCAAGTTTCCCTTCTCCCTTCATAAAGGGAGTTAGGATTTTTTTTAAAGGTTTATTTATTTATGCATACAAGAGCTGGGATACAGGCCAGACTCACTGGAGGTGAGAGGAGTCACCAGAGACAGAGTGGGGAGCAGAACAGGCAGATCCACTGAGACACACTGCTGAGGGGAGCAGTGGGCGAGGCAGGAGGGGTCTGCTGCGCCATGTGGGTCAGCTCCCTGGCAGGGAGCAGGGATCAAACTCATGCTGTAGTGGCTGTGTTTTGCATCACAGTGCATTGCTCAACCCACCGTGCCACTGGCGAGGCCCTAGTTAGGATTTTTTATATAGAATTATTGGCACTCAGATGAGATGGGGGAGGGGAGGGTGGACTATCTAGAATCTGGGTTGTGCAGGCAGGTGCAGTGTAACTTCATTTCAGATCATGCCTCTTTATGGATCACATGTTCAGAAAATGGAGCCCAAGCACACCTTTGGCGAATTATGTAAATTTATGCTAATGAACCTTAGGTAATGTTTGGCTCGGACACTCTTCTGTGTTTGTTCCATAAACCAGCTGGGGACAGAATGAGTGCCTCACCCTGAACTAAAGAGCTCAAAAAAAAAATAAAGAAAACCAACCCTATAGATTTTTCCTGATAAGGCAAGTTGGCTTTGTAAGTCTTTGTGTAACAGGCACTTGATAAATGTTTGTCTCCTTCTTTGTCCCTTCTCTTTCATGTCCGCCAAAGCTTGTATGTACTAGGTATTTACACACTGGTTCAGTCTCAGATTCCACCTTTTAAAAAATCAACTCTATTGAGGCAATGTTTACATACACAATAAAGTGTACTTTTTTAAGACTATATAGTTTGAAGAATTTTGACAGATGTGTACACCCTGTAGCCACTACCTACAATTAAGACATAGAACAAAAGATCCCCATAGCCTTTGTGGGCAACCCTTCCCCTGTCCCCCCACTCTGCTGGCTGTCACTATGGATTAGTTTTGCCTCATCTAAATTTCATATAAATGGAATCATACACTAGAGATACTTTTGTGTCTGTCTCCTTTCAGCAAAGGGTTTTGAGATTCAGCATTATTGTTGTCTAGGTCGGTACCTTCTTTTCGTTTTGCTGCTGGAAGAAATTCCATTGTGTGGATACACCACAGTTTTTTTCATCCATTCACCTGCTGGTGGACATTGGATTGTTTCCAGTTTTTGATAATAAAGCTGCTATGAACACTTGTATACATTTCTTTTTCAGGAAATGTTTTCATTAGTGGGTCACATGGTAAGTGTATACTTAACTTTATCAGAGACTGCCAAAATGTTTTCCAAAGTAATTAATTATATTATAAATATTAGTATGTTATACTACTATTATTAATGATGGGTATTAGTCTATTATTATATATAAATATGAATATTGAACATTCCTATCCATGAACATGGTATGTCTCTGTATTTGTTGTGACCTTCTCTCAGCACCGTATAGCTCCTACATACATTTTTGTTGACGTTGCCCCCAAGTATTTCATGTTTATTTTTATCTTATTATGAGTGATTTAATTTTTAAAAATTTCCTTCATTATGTCGCATATTAGAGATTTAATTTATATTTTGTGTTTTGGCTATGTATCTTGCAACTCTGCATACTTATTTGTGCTAATACCTTATTTGTAGATTCCTAGAATTTTCAGCATATGTGATCTAGTCTTCTGCAAACAGTTTTACGTATTTCTTTCTTTTTTTTTTTTTAAAGATTTATTTATTTATGCATACAAGCACTGGGGTACAGGCCAGAGGTGTGGGGGGTGAGAGGATTCACCACAAACAGAGCGGGGAGCAGTACAGGCAGATCAACTGAAGCACACTGCTGAGGGGAGCAGCGGGCACAGCAGGAGAGGTCTGCTGCGCCATGTGGGTCCCCTTCCTGGCCAGCAGCAGGGATCGAACTTGTGCTACAATGGCTGCGGTTTGCTTCATAGTGTGGGCCACCAGGGAGGCCCAATTTTACGTATTTCTTTACAATGTTACGCCTTTCATTTATTTTTATTTTTATTCTCCTTCCGAGTCCTTATTTTTTATGTAGGTGATACTTTGCATATTTCTTCTTTGCTGATGATAGTGATGACATCTGCTTATTAAGACCTACTGTTTGCCAAATACTGTACTGGAGCCTCTGTATATAATATTTTACATCATCCTGTTGCACCCCTGGTCAGTAGATATCATTGCCCTCATTCTGTGAACCAGGACACTGAGGCTCAGGGGGATAAATGATATGCTAAGATCATTGACATTCAATACATGTTGGAGCCAGGATTTATACCTAGAGGTATTTGACTTTGAAGACCAGGAGCAAAGAAATGGCTCTTTTTTTTTTTTTTTAAAGATTTATTTATTTATGCATACAAGCACTGGGGTACAGCCAGAGGTGTGGGGGGTGAGAGGATTCACCACAGAGAGCGGGGAGAAGAACAGGCAGATCAACTGAAGTACACTGCTGAGGGGAGCAGCGGGCACAACAGGAGAGGTCTGCTGCACCATGTGGGTCCCCCCCCCTGGCCGGCAGCAGGGATCGAACTCGTGCTTCAGTGGCTGTGGTTTGCTTCGTAGTGCGTTGCTTAACCCACTGCGCCACCAGGGGAGGCCAGAAATGGCTCTTTATGACTGGGGCTACTAGTTTCTGACCAGGCCATTAAGGACAGCACTCTCCCAGGTTCTGGCTCCCTCTGAACCACTAGTTCCAGCTGGCCACAGAATGATTTCACTCTCCTGTTGGCAGAAGGAGTTAAGCACCATCTCCTCCTGGCCCCCGGTGCCTTTCCCTGTGGTAACGACCTCATCCAGCCCCTGTTGGGATGTGGTGTCATGGGGACCTTCAGCCACACTGGTAAACAGGGCCTGGCAGCCTGAGGCAGCATGGCCTTGGGGAGAAAAGGATTGGCTTCCTAGGCCCCCAAAGACTGAATGTCACTGCATCCCGAGGCTGCTTCCACTGTGACAGCCTCTGACCCTCCAGGGCTGGCTCCACTGTGACAGCACCAGCTGGAAAGGCAAGGGCAGGGAGGACGGCCCCGCAGGTCTGTGACTTTGGCATTGGACCACCTTGGGAGGGATCGGATGGGATTTCGGAGTGGAGCTGCCGGCCACAGAGCCTGGGCCTCTGGCTGGGGTCCTCTGGAAACAACTTGTTGAAGAATTTTTTCTAGACTGTTCTTTTACGGATCAGCTCTTTTGGGCTTCTGAACAGCTCCTCCTCTTCAGGAGGCTTAGCTGCGGGCCCCTCAAAGAACTGCCCTAGTCAGCAGGTTAGTGCTTTCCACACAGACTCATCTGGCCCCAAACCAGATTACTCAGTACCTCTCGTTACATGCCCTGGTCTGAAGTCGCAGGGGTGTGTTGGCGGCCAGCTTGCATGGGAGATGGTCCAGTTGTGTGGGGAGGTGGGGGTGGCGTGGGGAGTGGGCTAATCCTCATCCCCGATGGTTGTCAGATCCGCCTGCTCTCTGTGCAGACACCTGCCCAGGTGGGTGCCGAGCCCTGCCGCCGGGAGAGGGCTGTCTGTGGTGCGCATGTGTGGGCGAGCAGGGCTGGATGGCTTGCTTACCCCTTACCCCCGGGCAGCCAGGCCCGAGCTCGAGCATGCTTCTCCTTCCTCTCACTCTGCTGCTCTCCCTGCCTCTCCCCTGCTCCTTCCATTCATGGCTGCGCTCCAGTTTACCTTAATGCTGACCTCCAGGTAAAAAAGCTGACAACCCAAGGCTTTTCCCGCCCGTGGGGAGTCGGTGATAAAAGGGTGTGTGCACAGCAGTACACAAGTGTCTCCGAAACTTAGGGTTAAGAGGTAGCTCTGGGGGCCTTCCCTGGTGGTGCAATGGGTTAAGCACTGCACTATGAAGCAAACCGCAGCCACTGCAGCATGAGTTCGATCCCTGCTGCCGGCCAGGGAGGGGACCCACATGGCGCAGCAGACCTCTCCTGCCTCGCCCGCTGCTCCCCTCAGCAGTGGATTTCAGTGGATTTGCTCCCCACTCTGTCTCTGGTGAACCCTCTCACCTCCTGCCACTCTGGCCTGTACCCCAGCTCTTGTGCGCATAAATAAATAAAAAGAGGTAAACTTGGACACCCCCCAGCTGGATGGCATGTGGCTAGGACAGAGCTGGCCGGGCCAAACACAACTCTGTTGTTCACAGACTTACATCCTGAGTTTTCTTGTTTCCCCAGATGCTGTGACTGTGACCGAGTCCTTGGGGTCCCATCGATGTTGGGGAGGAGCCTGCCTGTTGGGGGTGACCGTGTTCATCTGGGCATGCCTGCTGCGCACTGGGCCCATGGACCTGAAGGAGAAGCACGTGGTAGGCCGCATCCCACCCCCTGGGGGGCGACCTGGCATCTGGGCTGGACTGTCCCTTCTTGTGCTGATCTGGGAGAGCCTCCCCCAGAGGGATAAGGGGGCAGCTTTGATTTTGGGGTACGTGACTGTGACCTGCTCCCAGAAGGGCTAGGCTGGAAAAGCAGACTCTGGGGCGCTGTGAAGAAAGGACAAGGCATGGACCAGGTCACCGCTGGCTGACTTGGGTGGGCTCCCCGCCAGCCTTCCACGTCTTGCCCGGGGCTGTGTAATTTCGTTTGTTTGCGCTTTGCTGGGCTCTGCCCCAACCTGCTGAGCCCTGCTGGGCACCCCGTCTGTGGTTAGGGACCAGTTCCCCAGCCAGACTCCAAACACAGCTGTGGAATCAGCTGGAGGTGAGCAGCCCGGGACCCATTCCCCACCCCCAGCCACTCAGGTCTCTGCTGAGGCCACCTCGCGCGTGACAGAGCCTCGGTCTCCTGTCTGCACTTCTGCCACCGCCGTCCCGCCCCAGAGCCCTGGCCACCCCTGGCCATGGCCTTGACCCCTCCTCATTCTGGAGGCTTCAGAGGGTGGGTGCATGCTTTGCATTTAGGCTGTGCCCGAGTGAGCACGCTCCTTCCTTTTCCTGGCAGGCTCCTGCTTTCCTTCCTTCCAGAGTTCCTTCCTTCCAAGTTCAGGCATCACTTTCTCTCAGTGTCACAGAAGCCCCTGCACGCTTCACGGCGTCAAGACGCTCCGTGCCACTTTATCTTGGTGTCCCTGGCTGCTGGCACAGCCTGACATGTATCAAGGGCTCAGGCAGGATTTGCTGACTTGATCTTGCTGCCACGAGATTTTGTAGGCCTTGAAGAGGGAGCTGGGGCCCCCACGCCCTGCCTCTGCTTGGGGCCCAGCTGACTTGGTCAGTTCCAGGCCTCGTGCCCTCTGGGTCAGCCGTGGAGCGGGCTGGTGGCCCTGAACTTGGAGCAGGTGGCCGTGCTCACAGAATCTCCTGCTCACAGATTCCTCTGGCTGCAGAGGAACTGCAGCCCCGGAGAAGAGGCACCCTGCATTTAGGAAGCAACCCCCAATCGTGAAGGGGGCTGGAGAGGAAGCTCCGGAGGGGACCGTGTGTCCACATGGGAAGTGATGGGCACGGGGGAGCTTGCATTGCCCACCCCAAACCCCCAGGGCCTGCGCTATTCCAGGGGGCATTCCTTGGCTTTAGGACGGTGTGTGATGCTGGGGTCTGCCTGGGCAGGGCGGGCGGTCCCCAAAACAGACGACAGTATTGTACTCTGGTTCCACCCCATTTCTGAAACACCAGCCCCATGAAACCAATTCTGTGATGGGGGCGGTGTGTGTGTGTGTGGGGGGGGTGGAGCTGGCTTCTCTCGAGCCGGAGGAAAAACAGCTGAAGTTTCGCTGGAAGGTTTTCTTTTATCCTCTCCTTTGTCCTAGTCTATCCGCATCATCCCCGCGCCCCCATTGGCCGCGCGTGGACAGCTACTCTGGGGCAGTAGAACCGGGCCCTTGGGAGGCGGCCCTCGGTTCTGGTTCTGAGAGGCCTCGGTCTGGTGGAGCGTCCGGTGCCAGCTGCAGAGTCGCAGCACCTGCCGGGGTTCCCTCCCGAGGCGGCTTGTGAGTTGCACAAACGGGGCAGCTGAAGATAACCCCGTGGTGGCGTCCAGCAGCCCAGGCGTCTTGGAGAGGGTGTGAGAGCACCGGCTCGGTGGCTGTTGATGATTAAGGGGGCCTGCTGTCCCCCACAGCAGCCCGGGATTGGCTTGACTGTGGCTGGTTGATTTCCCATTCCCCGTGGGATCCCCAGGCCCTCCAGAGCTTCCTCTCAGGCCCTTCATGATTGAGGGTTGCTGCCTAAATGCAGGGTGCCTCTTCTCCCTGGCTGCAGTGGGCGAGGTAGGACATGGACAGAACAGGGAGACTGCTGCCCTGGGGGCTCTGCGGGCCCCGGGCGAGGCCCCAAGAACTGTTCTTCCAGGGAGCAGTAGCGAGCTCGGGAAGTGTCATCTGGTGCAGGCGGGCGGGGCATGGAGGCCCCTTGCACTCTGCTGAGGCAGTGGCCCCTGTTGTTCTGGGAGGCTGGCCCCTCCTCCCCTCCTTCCGGGGCCTGCTCCTCTCGGGGGACTTCCTGCCCTTCACCTCTGGACTGCCCAGCCCCTCCTTTTCTTTCCCCTGAGCCCTGTGTTGGGGGAGTGGGGGGCAGGGCACAGGCTCTGTGCTAGAGAAGGGGGAGGGGAGTGGCCACTTGAACTTTGCAGACTCTCTTCTCTTCCCTTCCCTGCAGTGGAGACTGTCGTCTAGGAAACCAGGCCGTGCAGAAGCCTGCTCAGGCTCTCTGGTTATTGGGCCCCTTTCCTCTCCCCTGGGGGGCTGCGGCCTCTGGATGGAGGAGGAGAAGTTGCCCAGCCATTCCTGGTGCCTTTGCCCCTCTGTCCCCAGGGGTTCTGTACTGAGAACATCCTCTGCTTCAAACTTGGGGTCCCCTTGATGCCACTGGCCTGCTCCCCACCCTGAGGCAAGGTCTGGGCGGGGTCCCCTGGTCTCAGCAGACTTAGGCTGTGAGTCAAGTGCAGCCTTGCTCTCAAGTTGGCCACAGGCTATTGGGGTTCCCCTCTCCCCTCAACACCTGGCGGGAAGGCACTGGGTCCTGGGTGTGGGAATCCTCAGAAGCCCTTACTTCCAGCTGGCTCCCCTCTTCCGCTCCCTTCTGGTCCCCAGCTCTGCCTGCCTAGAAGTCACTGCTCCAATTTCTCGGCTCTCAAGCCCTCCCCCTCTGCGCAGGATGTGCTGCTATTAATAACCTGAGTCCCCTCTCCCCTCCTTCCTGCGACTCACTCGGACTGTGCAGACAGCTGCTGTTGGTGTGGCTCTGTGCTGGGAGCTCTGAGTGACTTGGGGGTGCTCTCATGGGGGGCAGGCCCACCACTCTGGGGCTCCTCACTTTGCCCAGCCACTTGGGGTGAAGGCCAAGCATTTTGGCAAGCAGGCCGGGGAACCCCTGATACCAGCAGTTACTCCCGGCCCACCGCAGCCATTTCCTGCACACCTTCTCCTCCCGCCTTCCGTACCCCTCCCCTCGGCTGCATGTCTCCCCCATCCCAGCTCACCCCCTGCGGCCCTCTGATGGATGGGCCGAGCTCCTGGACATATGGCCGAGCAGCCTACAAACTTTCTCCTCTCAACCCCTCTCCCCTCCCTCTCTCCTCCTCTACTCCCTCCCACAGCTGCTGTGCAGAGCTGCCGCCTCCTCCCTCCCCAAATCTGCAGCGTGACTGGAAATCGGCTGAATCAATCAGCAGATTGAAGCTGCGCTCTGCCGTGCCTGGTTCCCATTCTCTGCAGCAAGGCTCCCTGCTCCGTTGCTGTCTGTCGCTCTCCCTCCTATTCCCCCTTCTCCACCTCTCTCTCCTTTCGCCCTCCCCTCTCTCCCTCTCTCCGGCCCTCTCCTCCGTGGCTGGAAGTTCCGAGACTGAGCCCAGCCCGCACACCATGCTCTTTAAGCAGGCAGAGCTATGGATGCCCCACCAGGGCAAATGCAGCAAAGTGAGTACCCAGCGTGGCTTCCCGTGGCCCTGCGGAGCCGGCTCCCGCTCTGTGCTCTGTGCGGGAGGCTGCGGGTCTGCGGGTCTGAGGTTGCCCAGGTCTTGAAGATGGATGCTGAGCTGCCGGCAGCGGCAGGCAGCTGCAGCAGCAGCGGCTCGGATGGCGAGGTGGCTGGGGCCGTGCAAGGAGGCTGGAAAAGGAGGCAGGACGTCGGTGTGTCTGGGAGCTACCTCCCGAGTCTCCCAGCATACGACTGGTTGCCCAGAGGGGCCGCCTCCTGGGGTGTGCTGGGACTGGTCTCGGTCTCCAGCCTGGACAGCACCCCTACAGCAAGGGGGCTCTTTCCACTGGCCCATGCGGGTCACTGAGACGGGAGCAACCACGATGGGGGCCTGGGCACGGGGAGGGCGGTCTCTGCTGGACTTTGACTTGCCTGATTGCAGACGGGCCTCTGTCTGGCCACACTCAGGAGGAACTTTCCAAGACTGCTAAAAAGACCCGGGCGTGGTGCTTGGCGATGCAGGTGGTGGGGTTCAGCTTGAACCCCCCTCCCCACCTGTACTGGACACTAAGGTTGGGAGGGTGGAGGGTGGGGGGCCCGGCCAGGCAGCCAGCCGGTTCTAATGACTGGTTCCTGGTAGTTGTCAGGGCCGAAGGCAACGTCTAAATTCGTAACCTGTCTTCCTGAGCCCTCCTGGGGGCCTGGACAGGTGGGCTAGGCAGGAGAACAGCTCTGGGCTAGGGGGACCCGGGAGGAGTGTTGGAAGGACAGGCCCTGGGGACTTTGCTTCTGGGCCACCTAGAAACTGGGTAAGGTACTCGCCTTCAGGCCCTGCAGAGCTGACTCTGGAGCAGATGTCTTGGCTTCTGATTGGATGGGTTGGTGCTTTGCACTTGCTGCTCCGCTGACCCCCACGCCCCACCAGTGTCCACCTTTGAGGGTAGGACAGGAGAAGTAACCCAGCGTCCACGGCCCGTCTGTTGGGTCCTGCTGAACCTGACAGCAGCCGGCGGGGCTTGGTGCTCCCTGAAAAGCATCCATGGAGCGAGAAGTGGGGCGAGAAGTGGGGCCTCGCCTCCTCTCCAGGGTGGAGCCCGCACTCAGCGCTCCTCGCCAGGCATGTCTCTGGAGGTGCCTGCTGGTGACTGGGTGCGGGGAGGAGCTTGAGTCCTGGGGGGCAGGAGAGACGTCTTCCCACCTCTGGGTGCTTAAGGGTTGTTCCTGCCCTGCCCGGCCCCTGCCGGCAAGACCAGTGCACCCCGGATGGCACGTGTCTGACTCGGGTTCCCGGTTCTCAGACAGCCCATCCCTGTGCTCGGGCAGACTCCCCGCTCTGTGCGGGGTGCACGGCCTGCCCAGCCTGACTCATACCTTGGGGAAGCCGGCAGGTCCTGCTCCCCAAGAACCCTGCTGAGCTTCCCTTAGCAAGTGTGAAGGCCCGTGCCGGGCCCCAGCAGGGGTTCCTTGCCACATGGGGGAGAAGCCCAGGCACAGGGCGGCAAGGGGACCCTCCTGCAGCACACAGGGCGAGGTGTCCCCTTTGGCTGGGTGAGTCCCCTTGGCAGCTGGAGGGGGCGGGGCGGGAGCGGGTGCAGCGGGCCGGGCCTGCGGTGTCCTCGCCCCAGGGCCAGCCTGTGCAGGCAGGCGCTTCCTCTGGGAGGCGTGTAATTACAGAATGGCTTGTTTTCCCTCTGCTGTGCTGTCTTTAATCACCAGGCTGGAGTCGGAGCTCCCGGCCAGACACAACATGCGGGGCGGTGCGTGCAGACAGCTCCGCGGGCACCCCTGCCCCTCCAGCCCGTCACCCCCACCTGGAGAGGAGGAGCCCGGGCAGGCTCTAGAACTTTGGGACCGAGGCAGAAGGAACCCATCGATGGCTGGGCCGGGCTTGGGGGTCCCTGGAAGAGGGGGGATGGCCACAGGCCAGCTGAGGGGCTCGGGCTAGTGGCCTGGCAGCACAGCCGGGGGCTCCCCCAGACTCTCTTAGCCTTTCCCTGCCTTCTCCAGCCTCCTCCTCATCTCACACCCAGCGCTTCCCTGGGGATCCTCAGGCCTGTGGGTTTGGCCGGCGCCCCCTTTTCCTGCCCAGGCCCTGCCTCCGGGAGCAGCCCTCCATCCCCTCCTCTGGGAGGCTGTCTCACTTTATGGTGTCCACAGGCCTGGCCGAGGCAGGCCGTCCCGGGAGGCTCCCACCCGGCACTGCTCGGAAGGCGAGTCAGGGGGAGGAAGGGGCCAGGCAGGGCAGGGGCCGGCCCTATGTTCTCACCTGGGCCTTCCACACGCCCTCCTTCCCGGGCGAGAGGAGCAGGCCTGTCCCACCCAGGCCCTGCCCCTCAGACAGGAGAAGGCTTGTGCTCCCTTCCTTCGTTCTTCCCCTTCCGGCCCCAGGGCCTTAGCTGACATTCCAGTGTCCTGGACCCCGGCACCTCAGGAGGCCCCGGAGCCTTACCAGAGGGAGGTGGTTGCTTTGCAGCCAGAAGGCAGTTGCTTCTTGAGTTGAAATGACCAGCTGCCTGCTCTGGGGAGAAGCAGCTCTGTAATCCCACAAAGCTTCCATGAGAGCGGGGTTAGGGGCCGTTGGGCAAGGGATCAGGGTCAGGAAGTCTCGGGCCTGTGCCTGGAGCCTGCGCTCAGGGTGCTGGCAGGAGACCAGTGTCGGGGTCCCACACCGGCACGTCCTGCAGCCGCTCTAGTCTGGAAGTCAGGTGTCCTGGGAGAGATGCTGAGGGGTCTGGGAGATGTGTGGAGTCAGGCGGGTAGGGGGAGATCCAGGTTAGTGGGCAAACCCAGGGCAGGCCCCGGGGAAAGCAGACCTGTGGATGATGGGTGGGATGGCAAGACAAGACGAGGCAACCAAGGTCTCACCGGCTCAGGGCCTTTGGTCAGGACTCAGTCTCACCCCAGTCTTTTACTTATTTGTTTATTTTAAAAAGATTTTATTTATGCACACAAGAGCTGGGGTATAGACCAGAGTCTAGGGAGGTGAGAGGATTCACCAGACAGAGCGGGGAGCAGAACAGGCAGATGGACAGAAACACACTGCTGAGGGGAGCAGCAGGGAGGCAGGAGAGGTCTGCTGCGCCATGTGGGTCCCTCCCTGGCTGGGGATCAAACTCGTGCTGCAGTGGCTGCAGATGTTTCACAGTGCGATGCTCAACCCTCTGCACCACAAGGGAGGCCTCCTGGCCCCTTTTTTGGTGCCAGGTCTAAGGGTCCACTCTGGCTCTTGGGCTTTTCTTGCTAGAGTGCACACAGGTGCCCTTTTTTTTTTTTTTAAGATTTATTTATGCACACAAGAGCTGGGGTACAGGCCAGAATTGTGGGGGGTGAGAGGATCCACCAGAGACAGAGTGGGGAATAGAACAGGCAGATCTACTGAAACACACTGTGGGGGGAGCAGCGGGAGACAGGAGAGGTCTCTGCGCCCTGAGGGTCCCTCCCTGGCTGGGGATCGAACTCTCGCTGCTGTGATGCGGATGCTTCACAGTGCAGTGCTCAACCTGCTGCACCGCGAGGGAGGCCTCAATGTGCCAGGTGTTTCTGCTACAGATTCTGGGTTCACAAACCTGATTAGGGTGTCCTCGGAACCACAGGAGCTAGGCATTCATTCATCCAGCAAGTATTGACTGAGCCTTCACAGTTAGCCGGAGACGTGTGAATCAGTACCTGTTTTCAAGGAATTGGCAGGTAGAGCCAGACATATAAATCCATAACAGCAGTGCTGTGCGACGCAGACTCAGCCAGGCCAGCTGGGCCGCCCAGCCTGGGGTGCCGCTGGAACACAAACGCCCCTCCTACGGCAGCCTTGGCTTTTGGGAATGTTTCCCAGAGAAGCTGATGTTTGAGCTGGGTCTTGAAGGAGAAGTGAGAGTCGTCTGCGGCTGGGCTGTGTTCTTGGTTAGGAGAACACAGAGAGGCGGGAGAGGAGGCTGGGCTGATTGTAAGGTAGTGGGGCTCAGCTGATCGGACCTGCGTTTTCTCTGGTAGGGTGCTGCAGTGGCTTTGGAAAAAGGTAGAGAGGGGGAGGGGGCAGGGAGGCGCCTGGTGGGGTGGCGGCAGCGGGAGGGGTGTGGACGCTGGTGAGGGCGCCAGGTGGTTGCAGGGTTTGGATGTCGGCGAACAGCTGAGAGGCAGTTCAGCTCATGGCTGAAGCCCCGGGCTGGAGGGAAGACGCGGGAGGCCTGAGCTTCTTACTGGTGGTGGGTGACTCCCTGGCTGTGCCAAGGTGGTTCTTGAAACAGACCTAACGTGGCTAAGATGTCGTTGGTTGCCTTGGGGGAGCTGCCCAGAAAAATCAGGGTCAGAGGAGAAAAGAGCAGAGGTGCCCGGGAGCGGGGGTCTCGGCTAGCGTCATGAAGGACAATGTGGGCGGCCCCCGGTGTCACCGGGGCTGCTCTGTCGTCCCAGGGAGACGAAACAAGGGGTAGCTGGTGCACGGGCCTTTCCTGGGCACTGCTGTCTCCTGTCATGGTCTGAGGCACCAGTAGGGCATGGGGCAGGTTCTCGATGGTTCCAGCAGACAGGTCAAGGAGGAGGCCTGGAGCCCTCAGGGGCTTTTTCAGACTTTTATTGATCTTTACATCAGAGGCGATCAGGTGCACGCAGGCAGGGGGGCCGGGGGGCCGGGGGGCTGGCAGGGCTCCGAGCCCCTGGCGAATCCTCACTCTGGGCTCTCCAGCCTCTTGTGCCGCTGCCGCTGCTGCCTTTCCCTCCGCCTCTCCTTCTTCTGCTCTCTCCTGGCGTCCTTGTGACGCCGTCCTTAAACACCTGTGTCTCAGCCCAGGTGCGCCCACCTGCGCGTGCCCACACCCCACGCCAGGTGCCACCCTCAGGCCTGCACCTCCAGTGGGGTGTGCGCATGCGCAGGTGAGCACACCTGGGCCGGGTGTCATGAGGATGCCGGAAGCATAAGCAGTAGACGTAGCAGCACAAGCGAACAGAGCAGTAGAGGCAGGAGAGCAGAAGCAGCACCAGAGATTCCAGAGCGAGTGAGGATTCGTGGGGGCTAGGACGCCTGCCAGGCTCCTGGGCCCCCCCACCGTATCCCCTCCCGCTGTGAACCTGTCACCCCATGCAGAAAGTTTTTTAAGATTTTATTTATCATGTAAAAGCTGGGGTACAAGCCAGAGGCACAGAGGGTGAGAGGAGTCACCACAGACAAAGCGGGGAGCAGAACAGGCAGACCCACTGAAACACACTGCTGAGGGGAGCAGTGGGGAGGCAGGAGAGGTCTGCTGTGCCCTGTGGGTCCCCTCCCTGGCCGGGGATTGAACTCGCGCTGCAGCGGCTGCAGAAGCCCCACAGCACAGCGCTCAACCCCTCACGCCACCAGGGAGGCCCAGATGCAGAAAGTAATAAAATAAAAGCCACCGAGGACTCCAGGACTCCTCTTTGGCCCGTCTGCCCGCATCATAGAGCCCCTGCCACCGTGCCCTGCCATCCCTGTACCCTCCACGCTCAGGGCTCAGTGGCTTCCTCTTCACGAGGCGACCGGCCTTATCGCTGGACATTTTACTCGGAGGATGGGAAAGCGACCGTTTCTACCCTAGTTCTCTCCCCGCTCGAAAGTTTTCCCCTCAGGCCGGTAAAGAGCAAAAGCATGCCTGTGCGCTACACCGGGCTTGCGGGCCCTGAGCCCGCAAGACGGGCCAGGAGGCGCATGGAGTCAGCGGCCTGGAGATGCGGGCGCCTTAGAGGAAGGGGAGGTAGAGAACGCTGACTGGAGAAAGGCCTCTCGGTTTTACATCTGGCTGTGAAGAGCGGGGGACTGAGGACTTGTGGGGAGGTTGAGACGCTCCCCTGAGGGACAGAGATAAGGTGGGGTCTCTGAGGAGGGAGGCAGTGGCAGTGGGAGGGAAAGGACAGCTGAGTTGAGTCCTCCCCCCCCATCTCCCCTCAGGGCGAGCCCCCCTTGGCCCTGGGCCTCTCCACCCGGAAGGCCCTCAGCATCCTGAAGGAGCAGCTGGAGGCCGTGCTGGAGGGCCACCTGAGGGAGCGGAAGAAGTGCCTCACGTGGAAGGTAAATTTCTTCAGGGCCAGGCCCGAGCCTAGCTGGGGTGACAGAGAAGCCTGGGGACCAGCCTCAGGCTGGGGTTCCCTTTAGAGGGGTGTCCTCAGCCAACAGACTGGACCCCAGCTGAGATGAAAGCCAGAAGAGCAGACCTCGGGGCTGGGGTGCAGGGGGTGGGGGCAGGCTGCAGGGTGCGTGGGCTGGCGGGCCCCAGCGCCTCCCTCCAGCGCCNGGGCGGGGGGGCGGGGGGGGGGGGCAGGCTGCAGGGTGCGTGGGCTGGCGGGCCCCAGCGCCTCCCTCCAGCGCCCCCCCCCCGCCCCTCACCGCGCCCCCCGCCCCTCCTAGGAGATGTGGAGGAGCAGCTTCCTGCACCACAGTAACCGCTGCTCCTGCTTCCACTGGCCCGGCGCCTCGCTCATGCTCCTGGCCGTGGTTCTGCTGCTGGGCTGCTATGGGGGCCAGCCGGCCGGCAGGTACGTGCACCTCCCGAGCCCGCGCGACCCCGCCCGCCCCTGCTGAGGTCTCTGCACCCCGCTGCGGAAGACTTCTGGCGAGTGGGGTTGCAGAGCCTGGGGTGCCGTGGGCAGGGGCGTCCTGGGCTTGAGCGGCTCACAGCCGCTGCTCCCCTGCCTCTTCCCCCAGCCACGGGGTGGAGCTGGTGAACGCCTCGGCGCTGTTCCTCCTGCTGCTTCTCAGCCTTGTCCTCATTGGGCGGCAAGAGCGGCTGAAGCGCCGGGAGGTGGAGCGGAGGCTCCGGGGGATCATCGACCAGCTCCAAGGTGAGGCTGCGGCCCAGGACCGTTGGGTGGGAAAGGGTGTGGGAGGGAAAGGACACTCCCAAGAGTGTCCCTCCCGAGCCCCCGTCGGGCCCTCAGCCCCCTGGCCTTGCCTGTGGTCAGCGGTCCAGGCCTCTTGCCATGGAAGGAGCTAGAAGGGCCTCCTTTGTGGCGCAGCGGGTTGAGCGCCTCACCGTGAAGCATCCGCGGCACTGCAGCGGGAGTTCGATCCCCGGCCATGGAGGGGACCCACAGGGCGCAGCAGACCTCTCCTGCCTCCCCGCTGCTCCCCTCAGCAGTGTGTTTCAGTCCACCTGCCTGTTCTGCTCCCCGCTCTGTCTCTGGTGGATCCTCTCACCGCCCCCCTCCCCCACACCTCTGGCCTGTACTTGTATGCATAAATAAATAATTCTTTTTAAAAAAAGAAAGAAAAGAGCTAGGAGATGCCGATCTCTTGTGAGTGAGACAGTGGGAGCCCAGGGCCTTAGTGGGTGCCCAGGCAGTGACCTGGAGGTGCAGGAAGGCTGAATGACTGCAGAGACTTTGGGAGAGAGAAGACCCGCCCTCTTAGCAGGGGACAGCTGAGATCCCTCTGGGACATCTGGTTGGTGGCCAGGGCCGGGGAGGCTGGTGGGGGAGAGAGAAGCCTGAGAGCAGCAAGAATGGGGGCTGGGGGCGGGCATCTCAAATGGACTCCCTGTGCCGACCCACACACACGGCTCCGCCAGCCAGTGCTTCTCAAGCCCCTTCGGCTCTCCAGAGACAGCGGCTCCCGCTTTGTGGGGGGCAGATGGTCTTGTGAGAAAGGCAGCCCCTAGTCTCCCGGGACCGTTCTCACGGTTCTGGGCGAAGATGTCTCTGCTCTCAGAGCCTCATCAGTTCCTCGTCGGGAGCCACCACGGCGCCCTCTTGCTGACCAAAGCCCGTGCTGGCCACCACTCACGGCCTCGGCGATCCCCTGGCACTGGCCCGACTCCTGTCCGGCCCTTCTCATCCTCACATGATGGCAACTCCCCTGTCTTAAACCAGCTCCCCAGCAGGCTTCCCAGGTTGGGCCCTCTGGCGACAGGCCTCTCCCCGAGATGCTTCTCTGTTGATCCTCCCCTCTCCTCTGTGCCCCCTGGCTCCGGGGCCACTCCCCGCTCCCCAGGACTTTGCCTGCTTTGGGCTTAACTGCCCACAGGTGGCATCTCCTCTTCCCATGAGGACAGGGAGCAGGTCAGCTTCACCTTTGACCTTTGTAGCCCTCATTTGTAGAGCCCTTTGTAGAGACTCGGCCATGTCTGTGCAATGTGTGTGACTGGAACTGGGGTGCCAGGCTCGAGAGGTGTACAGGGGAGGCAGCCTCGACAGCAGGGAAAGTGTTGGGGTGAGCGGCCTGGGTTGACGCAGGCCTTCGGCGACGCCCGCAGGTGTGCGCTGGGCCTGGCTGGCGTCTGGAGCGCAGGTGAGGTTGTCATCCTCTTCCCTGTCTCATCAGATGCCCTCAAGGATGGCAAGGACATCAAGTGGCCCAGTGCCTTATACCCAGACCTCCACATGCCCTTTGCACCTTCCTGGTCCCTGCACTGGGCCTACAGGGACGGGCATCTGGTCAACCTGCCGGTTAGCCTGTTGGTGGAAGGAGACATCATCGCTCTGAGGCCCGGCCAGGAGTCGTTCGCCTCTCTGCGGGGGATCAAGGTAGCGTGAGGCTTACCCCCTTGCCTGGAAACGCTGCGGGGGCATCCACAGCCAGGGTGGAAGCAGCCCAGGACCTAATCCTGGAGCTTCCTGGCCAGTTCCTAGACTCCTTGGCCAAGGAGAGGACAGAGCTGGAGCATCCTCCTCCTCCCGTCCTCTTCTTTCTGTGGCCCCCAAGCTGCTAGGAATCCAGCCCCGTGGGCCCCACCCCAACCTCATCATGCCAGCTGGTGGTCCCTGCCTGACAATTCTCTGCCCAGATGGGACTGTCAGGGAACGTGGTTTCTGATAGCACCTGCTGATTATCCGCGCCCTCCTCCCCTTCGTGGCCGGCAGGATGATGAGCACATCGTCTTAGAGCCCGGAGACTTGTTCCCCCCTTTCTCCCCACCCCCGTCACCCCGGGGAGAAGTGAAGAAAGGGCCGCAGAACCCCCAGCAGCACCGGCTCTTCCGTGTCCTCGAGACCCCTGTGATTGACAACGTCAGGTAGGGGTGTTGCCTGGCTCAGGTGGGGCCTGGTCTCCCTTCTGTTCTGCACTCTGCGGGTGTGGCTCCGGGGGCTGCTGCAGCCCCTCTCCTGGACCCGGGGCATGCAAGGGCTCAGGGGTGCTCCTAAAGGGGGGGGCGGTCTCTGGCCTCTCCCTGAGCAGGGCTGAGGTCTCCTCTTGCTGCAGATGGTGCCTGGACATGGCGCTGTCCCGTCCAGTCACCGCTCTGGACAACGAGAGGTTCACGGTGCAGTCGGTGATGCTGCACTACGCTGTGCCTGTGGTGCTGGTACGTGGGGTGGGGGCTTCTGGCCTTAGTGGAGCCTGTGAGGAGGTGGGGAAGGGGGAAGGGGAGGGGGGAAGGGGGAAAGGGGAGAGGGAAGGGGGAGGGGGAGGGGGAAGAAGGAAGGGAAGGGAGAGGGGAAAGGGGGAAGGGGAGGG
>JAGFMF010011935.1:238873-303234 GCA_019455555.1 Galemys pyrenaicus | reverse complement strand
GAGAAGGGGGAAGAGGGAGAGAAAAGGGAGAAGGGAATGAAGGAGGGGAGGGGGGAGGAGGGAGAGGAAAGGGGGAAGGGAATGAGGGAGGGGGAGGGGAAGGGAAGGGGGAGAGGAGAGAGAAGGGTGGGGGCGGGGCCAGAGTGACCACAGCAGTACTGGGCCATGTGCGTGGGCAGCACTGGGGAGGCCCGAAAGCCTGGTCCCCGATCTGGGGGTCGAGGCTGCAGCTCCCCCATTCCCATCAGGCTGGCTTCCTCACCACCAACGCCCTGCGCTTCGTGCTGGACGCGCCTGGGGTCACCTCCTGGCAGTATACCCTGCTGCAGCTGCAGGTACCACCGCCCTCCCTCTGCGTTCCTCCTCCCAGCTGCTCCCCTCCTGGCGTTCCAGCTGGCCCTCCCTCCCCAGCCCAGGGCCCTTCGCTCGGGCTTCAGAGTGCCCGCTTGCTTCCCCTCCTGCCCGCCCACCCCCTCTTCCTCCCTAGGAGCTGCCCCTGGGCCGCCCTTCTCCCCTCCTGCCCCTGGGCCGGCAGCAGGCAGCTCAGGGAGCTGGTGCGGTGCCTCTCCCCAGGTGAACGGCGTCCTGCCCATCCTCCCCCTGGTCTTCCCAGCCCTCTGGGTTTTGGCAACCGCTTGCGGAGAGGCCCGGGTCCTGGCCCAGATGAGCGAGGCTTCCCCCAGCTCCCTGGTAGGTTGCCCTGGGCACCCGGGATGGGGCGAAGGGCGGGCTCTGCTTTGGGAATCAGGGACCGCGGCCAGGCTGGCCCGGGGTCCCGTGCACGGCAGGCTTCAGCCCTCGTCATCCAGCAGGGCCTCCCGGTGGGGCCCACGGTGGGTGAGCATCCGCCGGGCCCTCACTGGGTGGGGTTTCCTGTCAAAGGCGCCGGCTGGCAGCTCTGCTGGTGTGGGCCCCCACCCTGCCAGCTTAGAGGCCCCGCAAAGGGCCGCGTCCTCCCTGAGGCTCACGCCCTCTGTCCATGCAGCTGGCCAAGTTCTCGGAGGACACGCTCAGCAGCTACACAGAAGCCGTCTCCACTCAGGTACTCTCACCCCGGTCAGGTTCTGCCCCAGCTTCCTCAGGCCCCGTCGAATCTGGGGGCGCCCCTGCTCCCTCTGAGCCCACCCACCTCCCACGGGCAGCGCATGAGTACCCCGCCCCTGCCCCATGGGTCCCATCCCGCCCCAAGCCCCCAGCTCCCGCCTTGGCCCAGAAACCACCTCCAGGGACGCGACTGAAGTTGGGCCGGCCGGCCGGCTCTGCCCCCCAGGAGATGCTGCGCTGCATCTGGGGCCACTTCCTGAGGGTGATCCAGGGCACGTCGCCGACGCTGAGCCGCAGCTCCAGCCTGCTGCACAACTTGGGCTCCGTCACGGTGAGCGGGAGGGCGGCCCCGGCCAGAGCCCCGCCTGGGCCAGCGCGCGGTGAGCCAAGCCCAGCCAACCCACCCCCACGGCGCTCCCGCAGGTCCTGTGCTGTGTGGACAAGCAGGGGATCCTGTCCTGGCCGAACCCCAGCCCAGAGACCGTGCTGTTCTTCAGCGGGAAGGTGGAGCCGCCACACAGCAGCCACGAGGACCTCACGGATGACCTGTCCACCCGCTCCTTCTGCCACCCCGAGGTAGTGGAGGAGGTACGGCCAGGCCAGGTCACTGAGCCCTTGGCATCCGGCCGGCGGCCGAGGGGAGGGCAGGCGAGGCGGCGGGAGGGTCGGGCACCCTGAGCACCTGCTTCTGAGCTGTCGGGTGGAGATGCCAGGCCAGGCCTCGCGGGGAGGCGCAGACGGGACCCTGGCCTGAGGCCTGGGCTTTGTCCTCCTCAGCCCCACGAGCGAGATGCCCTCCTCATGGGCTCCCTGAACACGACCCTGCACCTTTCCAACGAGCAGGAGCGTGGCGACTGGCCCAGCGACGGCCCCAAGCCCCCAGAGCCCTACCCTCACCACAAAGTCCACTGCCGCAGCAAGCACCCGTCCGGCTCCAACGTGAGCTTCAGCCGAGACGTAGAGGGCGGGGACGAAGAGCCCAGAAAGGTGAGGAGAGAGCCGGGTGGAGACGGGCCGTCTCCACAGCTACAGGGCCACCAGGCTGGCCTGAACTGAGGGGTGGATCCAGGACTCTTCCCTGAAGTGGTCGCTGCTCCCCCATCTTCCATCTCCCTGGTGGTAACTGGCTGAGATGGAGCTCTTTCCTTCTTTTTTTTTTTTTTTTTAAGATTTATTTATTTATGCATGCAAGAACTGGGGTACAGGCCAGCGGTGCAGGGAGGTGAGAGGATTCGCCAGAGATAGCAGGGAACAGAACAGGCAGATCAACAGAAACACATCGCTGAGGGCAGCAGCGGGCGAGGCAGGAGAGGTCTGCTGTGCCCTGTGGGTCACCCCTTTAGCTGTCGGCAGGGATCGAACTCAGGCTGCAGTGGCTGCGGATGCTTCACCGTGCGGTGCTCAGCCCGCTGCGCCACCAGGGAGGCCCGGGACTCTTTCCTTCTTAAGACAGAAAGCCAACGAGGCCCTCCTTGGTGGCACAGTGGGTTAAGCAACGCACAATGAAGCAAACCACAGCCACTGCAGCACGCGTTCGATCCCTGCTGCCGGCCAGGGAGGGGACCCACATGGCGCAGCAGACATCTTCTGCCGGGCCTGCTGCTCCCCTCAGCAGGGTGTTTCAGTCTATCTGCCTGTTCTGCCCCCTGCTCTGTCTGGTGCACTCTTTCACCCCCCCACACCTCTGGCCGGTACCCCAGTGCTTGTATGTATAAATAAATAAATCTTTAAAAAAAAAAAAAGACAGAAAGCCAGCGGCTTTGTCTGAATCTTTCCCTGGCGGAAACAGGTCCTCCACGGCTTCCTCCTTAGCCTGGCCCTCCCTCCTCGTACACGTTGGCGACGTCAGCCAGGGTAGATGCCAGCCATGCGCAGGCGCCCAGAAGGGCAGGCCGGGGATTGGCAACAGCACGAGCAGGAACACGCCTCCTCCCAGGCCCCCGTCCCACCCCGCCTCCTCTGCGTCTCCTGCAGACCCAGCCCGGGCTGGAGACCGAGCCCTACGAGGCGGAGGACTTCGTGTGTGACTACCACCTGGAGATGCTGAGCCTGTCACAGGACCAGCAGAACCCCTCCTGCATCCAGTTCGACGACACCAACTGGCAGCTCCATCTCACCTCCCTCAAGCCCCTGGGCCTCAACGTACTGCTGAATCTGTGCAACGCCGGCGTCACCGAGCGGCTGTGCCGGTTCTCTGACCACCTGTGCAACATCGCCCTGCAGGAGAGCCACAGCGCCGTGCTGCCCGTGCACGTGCCCTGGGGCCTCTGCGAGCTGGCCCGCCTCATTGGTAGGGACGCTGCAGGGCCTCGGCTCCAGACTGCCCCACCCGGGCGTGGCCTCAGTGGGAGGGCAGCGCCGAACCTCCCTGCTCTGTTGCCTCCGTTTCACCAGGCGCTGTGGCTAGATAGTGCTCCCCGCTCTGAGAAAGTAGCTGCTCGTGGGGATAACAGGGTGGAAGGAAGTTTTGCCCGGCAATGGCCTTGCTGCCCGGTGCGCTCAGGGGCCAATGCCGTGACACTGGCTTTTGAGAAAAGAAAGAGTCCGCGGGGAGACGGGAGGAAAGCTGCGAATCTGCCTCTCTGACCTGAGCAGGCACAGGTTTTACAGGAGTGGGGTTAGGAAAACAAAATTAGGGATGAAGGGGCGGTGAGACTTGATTGCTTAGTTGTAGAATGGTCCACAGCCAGAGCAATCTCTTGTTTTTAAGATTTATTTGGGGGCCTCCCCGGTGGCGCCCCAAATAAGGGTTAAGCCCCAGAGAGGGTTAAGCACCACACTCTGAAGCATTCCCTCTGTCTCTGGGGAATCCCCCCACACCCCATTTCTGGTCTGTCGCCCCAGCTCTTATATGCATAAATAAATGAATCTTAAAAAAAAAATTATGCATACAGGAACTGGGGTACAGGTCAGATTGTGGGGGGTAGAGGAGTCCCCAGAGACAGAGCTGGGAACAGAACAGGCAGATGGACTGAAACACACTGCTGAGGGGAGCAGCGGGGAGGCAGGAGAGGTCTGCTGCGCCCTGTGGGTCCCCTCCCTAACCAGGGATCAAACTCGCGCTGCAGTGGCTGCGGATGCTTCATAGTGCAGTGCTTAGCCCTCTGCGCCACCAGGGAGGCCCTGGAGCAATTTTTGATGACTGGGTTCTTGGGATTCCTGTTGATAGACTCTTCGCTTCTAAATGCAGCCCAAATAGCCCTCTCCTCTTTTATTTTTTGTTCTGCATCCATGGTCTCTTGAGTTCCAGCTGACTTGGGTCTAGACCCATCATTTCTGCACACACCAAGGCTGTATCCTGCAGAGAAGCATAGGGCTCTACTGTCTGAAAACCAGCTAGGTTGTTTTATTTTTTAAAGATTTATTTATTTATGCATATAAGCACTGGGGTACAGGCCAGAGATGTGGATGATGAGAGTGGGGAGCAGAACAGGCAGACCGACTGGAACACTGCTGCGGGGAGCAGCGGGCCAGGCAGGAGAGGTCTGCTGCGCCATGTGGGTCCCCTCCCTGGCCGGCGGCAGGAATCGAACCCGTGCTGCAGTGGCTGCGGTCTGCTTCATAGTGCAGTGCTTAACCCGCTGCGCCACCAGGGAGGCCCGTTAACCGGGTTTTGTAGGAATTTTGTGGTTTAAGGATTCGAGGGCAATATGACCTCAGTTTCAGAATCAGCCTGGACTGACGGGATCTCTTTCCACACCGGGGCAGGGGGTGACCTGAGCTCCCGTCCCTCCTGCAGGCTTCACGCCAGGGGCCAAGGAGCTGTTCAAGCAGCAAAACCACCTGGCGCTCTACCGCCTCCCCAGTGCCGAGATGGTGAAGGAGACCTCGCTGGGGAGACTCTCCTGCGTTACCAAGCGACGGCCTCCCCTCAGCCACATGATCAGCCTCTTTATCAAGGACACCACCACCAGTGAGTCCCCCACCAGGCCTGCCGGGAGGCTCTGGGGTTGACGGGAGGCTCTGTCCTCCCCTGTCCTTTCTAGGGCCAGCAGGGCCAGCGAGCACCAGACCTCAAAGGTGCTGGGGATTGGCCTTGGGGACCGGCGCTGGGAGGTCAGCAGCCCAGGGCACGGGCAGGTGAATGCACAGCGGGGGTCCACGAGGCCTGGGCATCTTCCCACCTGCCCCAGCACCCTTCTCGAGGTCAGCTGTGCGGTCAGAGCGAGGGGCGGTGCCAGACCGGCTTGGGGCGCTCATGCTTCGGCCTCGCCTCTCCCTCAGGCACAGAGCAGATGCTGTCGCACGGCACTGCCGACGTGGTCTTGGAGGCCTGCACCGACTTCTGGGACGGGGCTGACATCTACCCTCTCTCGGGTTCCGACAGGTGGGTGAGGGCACACGGGCCGGGCCGGCTGCAAGAGCTCCTCCCCGCCAGCCCTGGCGTGGGCTGGGGGGCCCCCCAGGACTACTCATCTCACTGCCCTGCTCCTCTGGCAGAAAGAAAGTGCTGGATTTCTACCAGCGAGCCTGCCTCTCTGGCTACTGCTCCGCCTTCGCCTACAAGCCCATGAGTTGCACCCTGTCCTCGCAGCTCAACGGCAAGTGCATCGAGCTGGTGCAGGCGCCCGGCCAGAGCAGCATCTTCAGCATGTGCGAGCTGCCCAGCACCATCCCCGTCAAGCTGAGCACCCGCCGCAACAGCTGGAGCTCCGACGGTAGGCTTGCGGGCGGGTGGGCGGGCGGGCTGGGCGCTGCAGGGCTGCGCAGGGTGGGCTCCAAGCCGATGGCGGCAGGGCCAGTGGGCACGGCGTCCGGACCCGGACGGCCGGGCAGACCCCTCTGGCTTCTCGTCGAGAGCCTTCCCTGCCCTGCCCACAGCTTACCGTGATGACTCCTGCAGAGCGGAGTGCTTCCCCTGGAAGCCAGCTGCATTTCTAGCGGTCTGGGTTGAACGGAAGACCAGAAGCCCTGCTGGGCCTTGGGACTCAGAACTCCACTCCCCGGCCCCAACAGATTCCCGGGGGGGGAGGGGTCTGAGGACCCAAGGGCTTGCACTGGACAGAGTCGGGCTCTGTCCCTCCACCTTCCACGGCCACCTGACTGACGAGTGCCTTTCACTGTCTCTCCCCCCGTGTCTCTTGGCGCCTCCGTCTGTCTCGGCCTCGTGTGCCCCCGGGGCGGCGTGCTCCCCGATGGGTGTGGCCGCGCTGCGTGTGGCCTCGGCGGCCTCCTGGAATGTGCTGGTTCCTGGGTGTCCCGGCCGGGTCGTGTCCCGGCCCGCCTCTGTGCGTCACGCCTGCCTGAAGAAGGGATCGGGGAGGTGCTGGAGAAGGAGGACTGCATGCAGGCCCTGAGCGGCCAGATCTTCATGGGCATGGTGTCCTCCCAGTACCAGGCCCGGCTGGACATCGTGCGCCTCATCGACGGGCTGGTCAATGCCTGCATCCGCTTTGTCTACTTCTCTCTGGAGGATGAGCTCAAGAGCAAGGTGGGAGGGCTCAGCCCCACGCCCGCTCACCTCTGACCCCGCCCCACGGGCCGGGCCCACCCTCTCAGTGCCACCTGCCTTCCAGGTGTTCGCGGAGAAGATGGGCCTGGAGACGGGCTGGAACTGCCACATCTCCCTCACGCCCAATGGGGACATGCCCGGCTCCGAGATCCCCCCCTCCAGCCCCAGCCACGCGGGCTCCTTGCACGACGACCTGAATCAGGGTGAGGGCGGAGGTTCGTGGCCGGCGTGGGGTAGGCGTGGGCAGCTCCCGCTTAGAGCTGCAGCCAGAAGGGGCTCCCCTGGGGCCCTCCCGAGAAGGACGTTCCTTTGCATGACGCCGGGTCTGGAGGCAGGAGGGGCCATGGACGTGATGGAGCTGTGAGGGGTCTTCCCCAGCAGCGAGGTGCTGAAAAGCGGAGACCGGGTGGAGGGCCGGCCTGGAGGCGGGAGGGCTGGGCCCCCAGCGGGCCGGACCAAGCCGAGTGACAGGTGCATTTGACCCGCAGTGTCGCGGGACGATGCAGAGGGACTACTTCTGATGGAGGAGGAGGGGCACTCCGACCTCATTAGCTTCCAGCCCACAGACAGCGACCTTCCCAGCTTCCTGGAGGACTGCAACCGGGTATGACCACGGGGTACTGTGCCCTGGCCCCCGGGGTGGCCGCAGGGCTGGCCCGAGGCTGAGAAGGGAGGCTGGCGGGGCTGACGCCGCAGGCGCCCCTGCCCTCTGCAGGCCAAGCTGCCCCGGGGCATCCACCAGGTGCGGCCCCACCTGCAAAACATCGACAACGTGCCCCTGCTGGTACCCCTCTTCACCGACTGTACCCCCGAGAGTGAGTACTGGGGCCACAGTTGCTGAGACGGCCTGCCCCTCCACCAGGCCAGGGCCCGGGTGCCCTTCGGCTCGGGAGGGAAGCTTGTCTCCCATCAGGGAGCCGAGATGCCGGGACTGGGGTGAGCCGTGAGTGCGCCCATTCTAGGGCACCCGAGGGGGGACGTTAGGACCAGCGGCGGCCCTGGGGGGGCTGCCTCCCGGGCCTCCTGCTCTCTCATCCTGCGGGTCTCTGGCCAGCGCCCCACACAGGGCTCCGCCCGCCCTCTCTGCCCCCAGCCATGTGCGAGATGATTAAGATCATGCAGGAGTACGGGGAGGTGACCTGCTGCCTGGGCAGCTCTGCGAACCTGCGGAACAGCTGCCTCTTCCTGCAGAGCGACGTCAGGTCAGGGCGGGCCCCCGCAGCTGGGCAGCCCCTGCCTCCCAGACACCCCCGCCTCGCTCTCGCGTGGGGGCGGGCATTGCCCACGGCCGCCCCGGGGACTGGGCATAGTGAGGAGGAGGGACAGGCGCTCGCCCAGTCCCGGGGGAGAGGGTGTTTCCGTGGGAGCAGCTGATGACTCTGACGCTCCCCCCCCCCCCCCCCCCCCCCCCCCCCCCNGACGCTCCCCCCCCCCCCCCCGAGCAGCATCGCCCTGGACCCCCTGTACCCATCCCGCTGCTCCTGGGAGACCTTCGGCTACGCCACCAGCACCAGCATGGCCCAGGCCTCGGACGGCCTGTCACCCCTGCAGCTCTCCGGGCAGCTGAACAGCCTGCCCTGCTCCCTGACCTTCCGCCAGGAAGAGACCATCAGCATCATCCGGCTCATCGAGCAGGTGGCGGCCTGGGCTGGGCGGGGCCTGCTGGGGTGGCCTGTCACGACAAGGACCCATCTGGGCGTCCCGGGCTGGGTGACCGCCGCGAGAAGGTCTCCCCACCCCTTCCTAGCAGGCGCGTCCGGGGCATCTGACTCTCGGCTGAGGCTTGTCTGTTCCTCTGGGTCCCTAGGCTCGGCACGCCACCTACGGCATCCGCAAGTGCTTCCTCTTCCTGCTGCAGTGCCAGCTGACGCTCGTGGTCATCCAGGTGAGGGGGCCCCTCGGTCCCTGCTCCCCCAGCGCCCAGCCCACCCCAGGCTGGTTGGCAGTCGGAGGCCGCCAGGGCCCCCGGGCTTCTGGAAATGGCCCCACTGGCGGGGTAGCTAGGACGTGAGCATCACAGCAGAGAGGCGGCCTGGGGCTCCCGGCATGCCCGCTGGCCAGGGCTGACTGCTGGCGCCTCTGCCTAGTTCCTGTCCTGCCTGGTCCAGCTGCCCCCGCTCCTGAGCACCACCGACATCCTGTGGCTGTCCTGCTTCTGCTACCCTCTCCTCAGGTGAGAGCCACATGGCCGGGCTCGGGCGGTCACTCAGCGTCTCGGGGACCCAGTTCTGGAGCTCTGCTCGGCGCACCCCTCCTCCGGCAAGGAGCCAGTATCTGGGGTAGGGGAGGTCCCCTTTGCCTCCTTCTCTGCCCACCACCCTGACTTCACTCCCAAGACTCCAGCCACAGGTGGCCAGGGCGCAAAGGCTCACGGTTCCCACCCCTCACCCGGTCTCTGCTTTTCAGCATCTCGCTGCTGGGGAAGCCCCCTCACAGCTCCATCATGTCCATGGCGACCGGGAAGAACCTTCAGTCTATCCCCAAGAAGGTAAGCGATGCGGAACCCCGTGAGCCAGGCCTCGCCCCCCAGCGTGAGTGCCCGGGGCTTGGCCCAGGGTGGGGGTTGCTGCCAGCGCGGGGAGGCTGGGGAGAGCCTGCCCCGACCCCTCTTCCCACCCCACTTCCCGGGGAGTCCGTTTTCCTCGTGGAAAGTCACCGGCCGGCCTGCTCCCGCAGACCCAGCACTACTTCCTGCTCTGCTTCCTGCTCAAGTTCAGCCTCACCATCAGCTCGTGCCTCGTCTGCTTCGGCTTCACGCTGCAGAGCTTCTGTGACAGCGCCCGGGCCCGCAACCTCAGCAGCTGCTCCTCCATCATGCTGCACAGGTGCGTGCCGCCCGTGCCCGGCTCTGCCGCCCGCCCGCCCACCCGGACCGCAGGGCTGAGTGCCCTCTCCCCTCCTCCGCAGCCGCGCCGACACGGCTCCAGCCTGGTTCCAGGACTTCGCCAACGGGCTGCTGACGGCCCAGAAGCTGGCCGCTGCCCTGATCGTTCTACACACGGGTGAGGGACCCCCCCGGGAGGGGCGGTGGGGAGTCTGGGACGGGGCCTGGGCCCGTGGGAACACTGACCCTGCCCCACCCCGTTTTCTCCAGTCTTCATTTCTATAACCCATGTGCACCGCACCAAGCCTCTGTGGAGAAAGAGCCCCCTGACGAACCTCTGGTGGGCCTTGACGGTGCCCGCGGTGTGAGTACGGCCGGGGCCGGGGCTGGGGGCCAGGGCTGGGGGCCGGGGGGCCGGCCCAGGGGCCGGGGCCAGAGGCTGAGCGGCGCCCTCCCGCAGGCTGCTGGGGCAGGTGGCGCAGACAGCGGTGGACCTGCAGCTGTGGACGCACGGGGCCGGCCGCGTGCACTTCGGCCTGGGGGACGTGCCGCTGTTGACATGGCTGCTGGGCTGCCTGTCGCTGGTCCTCGTGGTGGTCACCAACGAGGTCGTAAAGCTGCATGAGATCCGGTGAGTGGGGGGGGGCCCTGAGCCCACCACCTGCTGGGCCCCTCTGGCGCCCTGCCCAGTCCCCTGGTCTAGGGGGTGCGCGCCGACCGGGACCCGAATCTGCTTCCCCACAGGGTGCGGGTCCGCTACCAGAAGCGACAGAAGCTGCAGTTTGAAACTAAGCTGGGCATGAACTCTCCGTTCTGAGCCACGGGCCGCGGAGGCCGGGCGCCCTGGTCCCTGGGGCTCAAGCAGACCTGTTTCGGGGTACGGGTGGACGGTGTCACGAGTGTTTCAGGGTTTGCTCTTGCACCCCTCGGCGGTGGAGGCCCAAGTCTTGGGACGTCGCAGGGAGGCACCGGCCCCCCTCTGGACCCCAGCAGGGCCTCTTGAATGTAGGCCTTGTGCGCCCAGCCGAAGGCCCCCCGACTCCCGCGCGTGTGCCCCTCAGGGTCCTCTAGCCAGTGGCCTCTGCTCTTGGGTTTCCGGGCAGAGCTGTGAGTGGGGGCTGGGGGTGGCAACAGCTGTGGGAGGTTGAGCCTCACCCGGGGCTGCTGCTGTAGTGGTGCCGGACCCTCGCCCTGTCTCCCCGGGCAGGGGCCGAGGTGTGGACGGGCACCCCCCCTCCATCTCTGGGGACCCGAAGAAGGGGAGGAGCCCCTCACCTGGCCCTGGACCCACTGCCTGTGCCCACCCTCAAGCGGGCCGCGAGGGTCCATCTCGGGGGGCCCAGCCCAGCCCCCTTTGGGCGCCCCGCCCTATCCCTCCTGTGAGAATGTTTTTACTGGTGTATATTTTTTACCGAAAACGAGCCTTCTAGGAACGAACGTAGACTGGTTTGTATTAAAATGTGTACATTGCTTACGAAAAACCTGTGACCGGTCCATGTGGCTTCAGCCAGGGAGGGAGCCCCAAAGATGAGGCAGCGGGTGTGGGGGGCCCCCAAGCCGTCCCCTTCCACATGGGAGGGGCTGCGCGGCACAGACCCAGACACACAGCTGCTCGTGAGGCACGCTGGTTCATTGTGGTTAGTCGGGGCGGACGTGAAGTTTCCAGGGCTGGGACCGGGTCCGCCCCATCAGGCTTCTGCCCCAGGCTGGCGGCCGGCACTGGGGCTGCAGTCCAGGCCCCTCCCCCACTAGTCCTTTCCAGCAGTTACAGATAGAATAGATTCCATTTAAAATATATGCATTTCTCTCTGCTTAAAAAATAACATTTACAGTTGAAAAAGCTTGGACTTCAAGGTTCTCTCCTGCAAGCCCCATCCTGCCAACTCCGTCTCCCTGAGGGGAGGCCGGGCCGGGGCTGGCCTGGGTGGCGTATTTACACGGCCTATTTACACCTGTGGGGAGCCGGCCAGGCACGCCCGCCCGTCCAGGGCACCTCAGCACGGAGACCCGAGAGACGGCTCTCCAGGCACAACCGCCTCTCTCCCGGGGAGGAAGTTCTTACCAGGCCCCTGTCCGCGGGCCAGGGCTGTCTGGGCAGATGACACACGCGGAGGGGGCTCTGGCGAGACAGCGGGTTCCGACAAGCTCCTGGCCCTCGGAGTGCCCCCCCGAGCACGCAGCGTGGACAGCCCCTGGCCCGAGCGGCGGGAGGGTCTCTCGCGCTGGGCACAGGCAGCGGATGCTGCAGGCCACAGACACAGCTCAGTCCAACATAGCATCCAGCTGGTCAGCCAGCGCGTCGAACATGGTGCTGATGTCATCCAGGATGTGCTTGGTGGAGGTGCTGGGGGTGCTGCAGAGGAAGGACATGGCCAGGTCAGCTGTCGGCCGGCTCTCGGCTGGGGCTGAGGCCAAGCCCTTCCCGGCATCGTAGTTCTTCCGGCCTCCCGGGCCATGGGTGTCCCCATCCCTGACACTGTGTGGGCAGCTCGGACGGAAGTGACCAGCCCTGGCCAGCCCCAGGTTGCTGGGCCTCTTGGCAGCCACAGGGAGGCCTGTAGCTCAGACCCAGGGGACTCCAGAACTGGGGTTCCTCCCATCCCAACAGGGGCCCCCGCAGCCTGAGGCTCTGCCTGCGGTATGCCCCCCACACTCCCAGCACCCCAGCGCCCGGCACCCCTCACCCGTCTCGGTCCTCAGCGCCAATGGTCTTCTCTGCGGCCCTCAGCGTGGCCGCCAGGGAGGAGCTGGTCTCCTCCAGCCGCTGCTGTGCCCGGCCGGCTCCTGCGGCCCCGGTGCTCTCTGGCCTCGGAGGGGGCACCGGGCGGGGGCCCAGCCGGGGAGCCAGCTTAGGGCCAGAAAACGCCAGCTGGGTGCAGGCCACAGACACAGGCTTTGGGGCCGTTCCTGCGGTGACAGAGGTGGGCCTGTGAAGTGACCGGCTGGAGGGCTCCCCGCCACGGCCCTCTCCCATAGGCCCCACCTCACCTGCTCCTGGCAGCTTGACGAGGGCGGCAGGGACAGCCGGGGACTCGGGGTCACCGTGCCGCTGACCACCCACCGAGTTTTCCAGAGCTGGCCCAGGGCAAGCGAGCAAGGGGGTTTGGCTGGCGGGACTGGGAGAAACGGGGGCTGGGGCCCCTTGAGCGGGAGGGCCACCAGGGTCAGGCCGGGGCGGGCTGGGAGCCGCAGGGGACTCGCTGGGGCTCTGAGAGGAGGGGGCGGCCGAGGGGCCTGGGGCAGCACCGGCCACCCCGAAGGCCAGAAGCGCCGTCTGCAGCGGCTCCCGCTCCCGGCACTTGGGCCTCCTCTTAACGGTGTCGGACTCCGTGAGGTTGAAGTCGAGGCCGGCGGGCACAGGCGTCTCCCGGGGCGGGGGGCCCGCCGGCTTGGGGCGCTGTTTGATGGTCAGGTTCCCCTCCTCTGCGAACGGCAGCCCTTCCCCTGAGCTGCCCCGTGATGGGGGTGTCCCCTCGGGCCCTGGTTCCTCCTCTTCTGTGTCTGACGCGGGGCCGGCGGGGGCCGGCGGGCCAGGGGGCTCTGACGGGCCAGCTGGTTCGCTGAGTGTTCGCCGCCGGGGCCCCAAAGCCCCCTCCTTGGGCCCGGGGCTCGCATCTAGCGGTGGAGGCTCCGGGCTGGGGCCAGAGACAGAGCTGAGTCGCTTGGGGGGTGGGGGCGGGGGGCCCTTGCGTCGAGCCCGGAGGGCAAAGGACTGGCTCCGGGGGGCCCCTCGGGCTGGGGCCGGGCTGGGGCTGGTCCGGGCTAGGGCGCTGCGTCCTGGCCGCCGGGTGAGGGTGGCGTAACTGCCCAAGGTGCTGCCGGCCGGCCCTTCTGCCTCGCCCTCTGCCTCGCCTTCGGCCGGGCCGGGGCGGCTCAGGCTATGGGACCGGCGCTTGGGCCGAGGTGGGTCTGGGGGGGCAGTAGGGGATCCCGCCAAGTAGGAGAAGGCGCGTGGTGCCCCAGGGGGAGGCCCTGAGGCTGAGCCGGACGGGGAGCCCTGGGGGTACATAAAGACATACGGGGGGGCTCCTTGGCTAGGAAGTGGGGAACAAAGCTTAGAGGGCCGCTCTGTGCCTTCCGGAAGATTCCTCTCCTGGGGGGTGCTAGGGTCTCCGCCGCTGGGCGGTGCAGCCGGCTGTTCCTGGGAGTGCCCAGACCCCCGAGAGCGTGCCCCAATGCTCTCCTGGCTGGGGGAGCGGGCGGGGGGTAGAGGGAGTGGCTCGGGGCCGCCCCCTGCCATGGCCGCCTGGAGTTCTGGGCTCAGCTCGCTGCCCTGAAAGGTGAGGAGACGCGGGCCACCCACAGGGGGGCCGTCCCCGTTCTCCAGCCCCTCGATGGCCATCAGTTCCGGGCCTCTGGCCAGCCGGCGGCCGCCTTCTCCGGGCGCCTCCCCCTGCAGCAGGCCTCGCCGAAGCTCCGCCAGCCTCTTCACCCCCAGCATGAGCTTCTTCTGGTGACCTGGAGGCGTGGACAGAGGCGGCGGGGGCGGGGGGTCGGCTGGGGCTGGGCGGGTCACCCAGTCCCTCCCGGTCCCCATTCTTTTGGCCTGCACCCCGAAAACGTTCTGGAGCCTCGGAGGCACACGGGATGCAGCGGGAGTAGAACTCACCGAGCTTATTAACGCCGATCTCCTGCAGCTCCTCCCAGGTGAGGTCGGCCACCAGCCCCATGGAGTCGTAGCCGCCGCTCACCAGCTGCTTGTGGTACTGTGGCAGCCCCAGCGCGCACAGCCACTCCAGCAGGTCGGCCTGCAAGAGCACCACCGTCGGAGCCCGCCCTCCCCTCCGCCCGGCCGCCGGGAGGGCGGCACCCCTGGCGGGGCGCCCGGGCCGGCCCCCACCCCACTCACTGGGATGTAGTTGGGCAGCCACTCGGTGATGCTGAGCTGCGCGATCTCAGAGGCGATCTTCTTCCTGTGCCCCGGCTTGGTCACCCCGATGGCGGTCAGGTCCTGCCACGCAGAGGCGGCCATCAGGTGCCCTGCCCTGCCCGCCGGGCCCGCCCCCCGCCCCCCGCGGCAGCCCCTACCTCGGGCGTCATGCGGCTGATGGTGGGCACATCGTAGCCAGCCTGCAGGAAGTGGGCAGTGTACGCCTCCAGCTGGAACTCGCTCAGCCAGTTGTGAATGGCCTGTGCGTCCTGCGGCGCGGGGCACGGCAGAGGTCAGCCACGGCTGCTCCCAGCCCTCTGCCCGGCCTCCGTCGCGGCCTGGCGCCCCCTGCCCCCACGGGACCCGAGGCCCACTCCCGGCACCCACCTTCCCCTCCAGCAGCTGCTCTGGTCTCACGTCCTGGGTGAAAGGCGGCTCCCCCGAGCGGAAGTTGGCCAGAGGGCGGTGGCCCAGGTTGTCTGTAAGGAGCGAGAGAAACGGGATCAGAGGCTGCAGGATGAAGGGGGGCCAAGCCGGTCCCCTCCGCCCTTCCTACCTGCCAGGGGCGGGGGGTGCAGTCCAGGCAGCACCGGGTCCTCTCCCGCCGAGGGCAGTGGCTGCAGAGAGGCAAAGAGCTGAGCGCTGGGGCAGTGGTGGCAAGGGCCCCCGCCCCAGTCCCCGCAGCCGCTCCTGCCTACCTGGGCGTTCTCAATAAGGAGGCCGGTGCCATGCCCGTTGTTGCCCTCGGAGCTCTGCCCGCTGCCGGCGCTGCGGATGCTGCCCACGCTGCCCTCACTGCCCACGCTGTTCCTGTCACCTGCTGCAGGGGGCAGACGCGAAGAGGTCAGAGGCCCAGGCGGCCCTGCCGACAGCTGGCTGGCAGCCTGCCACAGCCAGATGCCCTCCTGAGCCGGTCCCTGCGGGCGGGTGTACCTGGGCTGTCAGGACTGAGGCCCCCCCGTGGGAGCTGGCCATAGGTAAGCGGGTGCAGGGGGTCGTCAGCAGGGCACTGCGGTGTCCGGGAGAAGCCTGGGCGCAGGGGGGCGGCTGCAGAGGGGAGGCGCGGCGTGGGGATGCCCACCCGCTTGGTGACCACCTCCACGATGCCCGGGGGGAAGTAGCCCACCCGGTCCGTGCCCCTCTGGCTCTCGTGAATGTGGCCCTTCCAGCGGCCATCAGGATGCTGTTCTAGCACCTGTGGGAGACAGGGGAGCAGGTGGGTCACCCCCTGCCCAGGCCAGGGCAGACAGCCAGCGCCCCCCAGGAGAGGAATCTTCTGGAAGGCACAGAGCAGCCCTCTAAGCTTTGTTCCCCACTTCCTAGCCAAGGAGTAGCCAAGCCACTCCCCACCATATGTCTCTATGTACCCCCAGGGCTCCCCCTTCAGCTCAGCCCCAGGGCCACCTCCTGGGGCACCCCGAGCCTTCTCCTGCCCCCGAGAAGTTGGCGGTCAGCCCACAGCTCTGCCCCCCGACGCCCAGCATCCAGCCCCAGTCCCCATGTGCCTCCAGGGCTTACGCACACAAGCCCAGAGCCACCGGTTCAAATCCCGGCCCACTGTAGCTGTGCGACCTTCGACGGGCCGCTTTGATTCCTAAGCCTCGACTGTCACCTCCAAAACGGGAATGGCACAGCGCTCACCCTCCCGGCTTTGGGAGGAGGTCCACCACACGGCGTCCCACCTAAAGACCTTGGCACGAGCCTGACCTACGGCAGCTGCCCGGGGCAGTGCCTGTGTCCGTGCAGAAAGTCCTGCACCAGGCCCTCACCGTGATGACGTCGCCTGCTCGGACGTTGAGGGCCGTGGGGTCGTGGAGGTTCCAGAAATCCTTGAGTGCTCGGACCTTCAGGATCCCCGAGGCCTCTGACAGAAGGGGAGGGAGGGCAGGCATCACCTGGGGGTGCCCCTTTGTGCTGCTCAACATCCCGCAGCAGCGCCCCCAACCGTCCCCTCGCCCAGGACATCCAGTCATGCTCCGCTTCCTCCCGGCCCCGTGCTGGGTCGCGGCTGGGTTCTCACACGCACTCACCCCGCAGGAGCTGCTTTATCTCCCGGCTGGCCTGGGAGGTGGTGAACTGATTCACGATGTCCAGCGCTGTCTGGTTATAGGTGTTCCGGATGTTCACGTCCACTCCGCCCTGGGACAGTACAGCGGGGCATGCGCTAAGCCCAGTGCCCGTCACTCCCCCGCCGTACCCCGACCCAGGAGGTGGATGGTATTTTCAAGTTTTACAAATAAGGAAATAGAAACACAGAGGTGGGGCCTCCCTGGTGGTGCAAGGGGTTAAGGTGCAGCATTATGAAGCATCTGCAGCTGGGGCCCCCCTGGTGGCGCAGCAGCGGAGGAGTTCGATCTCTGGCCAGGGAGGGACCCACAGGGCGCAGCAGACCTCTCCTGCCTCCCCGCTGCTCCCCTCAGCAGTGTGTTTCAGTCCATCTGCCTGTTCTGCTCCCCACTCTCTCTGGTGACCCCTCTCACCTCCCCCAACTCTGGCCTGTACCTCAGCTCTTGTGTGCATAAGTAAATAAATCTTTAAAAATAACAAACAAAAATGAAGCATCCACAGCCACTGCTGCATGAGTTCAATCCCCAGCCAGGGAGGGGACCCATAAGGCACAGCAGACCTCTCCTGTCTCCCCGCTGCTCCCCTCAACAGTGTGTTTCAGTCCATCTGCCTGTTCTGCTCCCCACTCTGTCTCTAGTGAATCCTCTTACCCCCTGCACCTCCAGCCTGCACCCCAGTTCTTGTATGCACAAATAGATCCTTATTTTTTTTTTATTTTAAAGATTTATTTATGCATACAAGAGCTGGGGTACAGGCCAGAGGCACCGAAGGTGAGAGGGGTCACCAGAGACAGAGTGGGGAGCAGAACAGGCAGACGGACTGAAACACACTGCTGAGGGGAGCAGCGGGGAGACAGGAGAGGTCTGCTGCGCCCTGGGGGTCCCCTCCCTGGCTGGGGATCAAACTCGCGCTGCTGTGCCACGGATGCTTCACAGTGCAGCGCTCCACCCCCTGCACCACCAGGGAGGCCCCATAAAAAAACCCACCAAACACAGAGGTGAGTTAGGGACCAGCTCAAGGTCACCACCTCAAGGTCATTCAGGTAGTAAGATTAGCAGGAGTTCGGCTGGAACCAGGTGAGTGTGCTCCCCAGCCGCTTGGCCACCACCCAGGCACAACAGCACATGGGGGGCCCTCCTCCGCCACGCAGCTGACCGCTGACCCTGACGCCGCCCGCACGGCCAGCACCCACCTCCAGCAGCAGCCGCACCACCTCGGTCTTGCCATACAGCGCGGCCTCGTGCAGCGCCGTGCCTGTCTTGGTCTGGCGGTTGATCTCGATCCCAGCTCTGAGCAGCTGCCTGTGGCGGGGAGGGTGAGTCACTGGGGTGGGGGGCAGGGAGGGTGCTGGCGGGTGGGGGCTGGGAGGTGGAGCCAGAGCCAGGGTGAGGAGGGCAGCAAGACAGGACACCAAGGGGACTGTGGGACCCACAGGAAGGGGCCTGGGAGGCGGGGCCTGGGAGACGGGGCCTGGGAGGCAGGGCCTGGGAGGCGGGGCCTGGGAGCCGAGGGGCAGGGCCGGGCGGGTACCTGATGACCTCTCTGTGGCCGTTCTTTGCAGCCAAGTGCAGGGGCGTGGTATAGTTGGGGTCGCACGGGTCCTTGGCCTCGCCCTCCAGCAGCGCCACGCAGAGGTGGCTGTTGAGCAGCAACTGGGCCACCTGCAGTGACCAGTGCCCAGCTAGAGCCTCCCCCTGAAGCCCCCCCACCCCGGGCGCCCAAGACCCACACCTCAGGGCTACAGGCCTCACCTTGAGCCGCCCGAACTCGCAGGCCAGATCCAGGGGCGTCTTCTTGGCCTTGTTGACCAGGCAGGGGTTGGACTGATGCTGCAGGAGCATTTCTGACTGGGGTGGGGGAGCTGGGTGAGGGGCTGGCTGGGTAGGAGCCCCTGACAGTGCAGACCCCCCCAGCTCCCGGCTCACGTACCACTTCGTAGTGGCCGTACTGGGCGGCCAGGTGCAGCGGGATCTGCCCGTCCAGTGAGGCGGCGTTCACGGCGGCGGAGGCCCGCAGCAGCAGCCTCACGGGCTCCAGCCGGCCCTGCCAGGCGGCGTAGTGCAGCGGGCGCATGCCTGGCGGGAGGGAGGGGCAGCTGAGGGCGGCCCTGGCCAGTGTGGGGTGGGGAGGTCTGGAGCAGGCTCAGGGCACCCCCACTGGATGGGAGACACCCTGAGAGGAAGCCAGGCTGGCTCGGGGCGGTTTGGTCAGGGAGAGTTGGGGCTCAGAATCTCACTGTGCACGCTATGGGTGATCTGGTGACCTCTCTGACCTTGAAGCTCCTCAACTGGGGGGTACATGTCAGCACAACCCCACCCCCCGGAGAGACTGTGGCGGTGAAACATTCGCCAGCCCAGGCAGCCGTGTGCCTCTGGGGTAGCACCTGGAGATGGCTGGAGCAAGCTCTGACCAAGGGGCGCGCGGGGGGCACTCTGGGACCTCACCATTGCTGTCTTTGATGTCCACGGTGGCCTGGGCCTCCAGCAGCAAGGCTATGAGTTCCAGGCTGCCCCCCAAGGCGGCATGGTGGAGAGCAGAGAAGCTGGTGTGGGAGTACACAAAGTGGGGTGTCCGTGAGCCACCCCACCCCCAAGTCCTGGTCTCCCACACCAGGCCCATCCTGGGCGCTGGCAGGGACGAGCTGCTCGCTCACTGCACCCCCAGCCCCCCACCCTGCCAGCCCTGCCGTGGGAGCGCGGGGCGGCCGGCGCGGCATGAAAGGACCCAGTGTCTGCGCTGAGAGGCCTGTTTGTCTGGCCTCCCCCAGCCGACTCAGGGGAGGGGGCCGTGGGAGCAGGAGCCCGAGGGCTCCTACCCTCCAGGGAGAAAGGGGGGCCCAGCAGGAATCTGACCCAAGGAGGCCCCTCAGGGAGGCGCTCGGGCCCCCTGCCTTGCTTGGGGTAGCTCCACAGGCGAGGGACCCCGGCCCCCCTCACCCTCTGCCCCCCACCCAACACAGGCAGGACCCAGAGCACTCGCTGGGCAAACACGCTCCAGGATGAATGACTCCGGGCCCCAGGCCTTCCTGCATGGCCCCGGGACGGGGCGCACTCACCCGTCAGCATCCTGGTAGTTGACGTTGAGTCTCTTTGTGGAGCCAAGGAGCTCTGAGAAGGACAGCAGGAAGTATCAGGGCACCCTCAGGTGGCCCGCCCTCTGCAGCCCCCCAGTGCCCTGCCCCCTCCCCGCCCAGCTGACCTCTCGGCGTGCAGGCCAGCGCCTGCCCCATGGCCGCCAGCCTTCCTGTCCCCGCGGCTACCAGCCCGGCCCCGGCCCGTCCACTCAAGGGCCCTCGGCAGAGAGCACCAATGCGGAGGTGCTGGCCCAGCCTGCTTATACAGCCAGCGAGGGCAGGGGGGCCCCGGCACGCGGGCGCTCAGTGGACAGAGCCGCGAGCACATGGTTCGCATTCCTGCCTGGACGGGCCGGGCGCAGCGGGTGTCACCGTCCCCCCGGGCTGGGGGGGCTGGGAGCAGAAGGACACGGCTGCAGATGCTGCAGTGTGAAGGGCAGACTCCGGCCACAGGGCCTGGCACCACGGCACCCTGAGTGGGCGCGGTGGAAGAGAGGGCGCCCAGCTTGGCCATGCCCGTGGCTCCGTGGGCCAGTCACTAAACCCCTCTGGTTTGGGGTCCTCCTCTGTGGCGTAGGCCACTCACAGAACTGGCTCCGGGGTGGCGGCCACGGCCCAGCCCTTATCAGTGGGCAAAAGACGGGAGCTGGACGAGGGCCCTCCTACCCGAAGCCAGGACCCCCATGTGGCAGCCTTTGGCAAAAGGGGCCCCAGCTCTAGTGTAGATAACCCTGCCGGTATGGGGACTGGTTTTAGCAGGTGGGCTCCGCAGAGAACCCCCAAGGACAGGGACAGGGCGGGGAAGGGAATGCAGGCCCCTGCCTCCTGCGGGGAACCCCCCCCCCTCCACCGCTGGGAAGGAGGAGGCCTTGGCTTAACCCAGGCTGGGCAGGATGCCAAGCATACTGGTCCAGGCCTGCCCCCCAGGCCCTGGTGGGCCCCTGAATACCCCAGCAAGGGAGGACCTCATTCCAACAGGGAGGGACCGACCCAGCTATCTATCGAGAGCAAGGGACTGGGAGGGAGGTGACAGCGTTGTTTTGGGCTGGGCCAAATTCCACCCCACCAAAAAGGTAAATAGTCACAGAGTGAAGAGTGATGGAAGAGCGGAGGGGGTGGGGCCGCTGGGAAGGAACAGGGGTCCCTCCAGTCTTCCTCGAGTCCTATTGGGAAGTCCTTGTCACTTCAGGGCCGCGGAAAGAACAGTGGGTTCTAGAAGGAGGAAGTGCATGCTTCCAATTCCGGCTCCCCTCTTATAGCCGTATGACCTGCGCCAGCTGGGAACCTCTCTGAACCCCGGTGGAAACGGGAGCTCAGCAAGGGTGAGACACAGAAGGCCTGGCACCCCACCCCAGCCCCCACACCGGCCTGGACAGTCTGGCGGGGCAGAGAAGCCCCCCTTGGGACACGGCAGGACGACATGACAGGCGGGATGGGAACAAGGGCAGGGCCGGGCTGGGTGGCTCTGTTCTTTCCAGAACAATGGCCGGAAAGGCGGCAGGGAGAGGCCCAGGGTGATGGGCCAGAGACCTAGGGAACTTGGCGGAGGGTTGGGGTTCCTGGTAGTGGCTTGTCACTTCCCCGGCAGCTCGACCTCCTTCCACGCCTGGCTCTGGAGGTGGAAGGGCGCTCCTGATTTAGTCTCAGAGGATGTGAGCTCAGTGGCCACCCCAGCCCACTGCGCTTCCTCTGTCCAGAGAAGGAGGTCCAGAACAGGGAGTGGGGGAGGGAGGGAGACAGGGCAAGGCCAGGGCAAGTGCACCCCTCTCCTCTCGGCCACCTGCTCCCTGTAGCCACCTGGGTGGGTGGAGAATGTGGTCCCCAGGCAGCAGGCCTCAAATGGGGGACACTGAGGGAGCGCCTCTCCTCTGGTGTGAGGACGGTCAGAAAGCCACCCCTTAGAAGGAAAGAGGGGAGCCCCGATACCTCCCTTTGGGCAATTTCCTCTGCCTTCCTGTGGGAAGGAAGGCAGTCCCGGGCTGCCTTCTGAGACCTGTTCTGGCGTCTCCCTGGATGCGGCATAATTTCAGCAGCACTTCTAGCTCTGTGAAGAGTCTAACTCTGGGAGGAAACGGGGAGCCTGTATCCCTTGGGAATTCTGAGGGCAGCTGAGGGTGGGCGCCCAGGAGCGGGGCAGGCCTGGCTCTGGCAGGTCACACAGCGACCCCACACAGTGCCCGGGTGACGTGGGCAAACCAGCCTCCCTGACTCAGTTTCCTCGTCTGCAAATCATGGTGTAGAAACGCTCACCTGACAGGGAATTGGGGGACCGCAAGGCATCAAGAACTGTGAGAGGCTGCAAATGACACATGACGACCTCCTGTTCTGGTGCCAGCTCCCCCGGCTTCCCAGGGGACGGGGGGTGGGGGCTACCAGGGCACCAGGAGCCCCGAGCCCTGTCACTCTGTGCCCATAGTCCAGGTAAGTCCTGGGGAGCCTCTTCCCCGCAGACACTTCCTTGTGGGAGCAGGTGATCTTCCTGGAGGCCACAGGTCTTGGCTCTGAGGCCTGGTGCCAACCTTCAGGCCCTGCCCACGTGCGCTCACCTGGAGGCCCCAGGGCTGTGGGGCCAGCAGCAGCTCACAGGGCCCTCTGGGCAGGCTACCAAGAACAACGCAGAGGCGAGAGGAGGAGAAGGAGTGGCACCCTCTCTCGGGCCTCCCCTGGAACCGCCTCAGCACCTTCTCCATCATGCCAGTGTTCCATCCACTTTCTGAGGGCACAGCTCTATCTCCTCCCTAAATCCTGGGCCTCCTGCCCTGGAGCGCAAGAGGAGGCCCTTGGCTCCCAGACCCTTAAATCCTCCTTCTGGCACCCCTCACTCCCAGGTGTAGGTGGGGATAATTAAGGTGTCTTCAGATGACCTGAGGGACTTTCTTCTCATTGGGCCAAGATGTGTCTTAGGGCCAGAGCCCCAGCACTCCAGAGAAGACCTTTCCACCCCACCCCCTCTGGTAGCAGGAACCATCTCTGCTGGGCGAGAAACTCAAGGTGACAAGTCCAGTGACCTCCTGGGATGTCCCTGAGACCTCGCCCTGAAGCCAAAGGCCTGGTGTCTTTGGGAGAGTGGGGGAGGGGGTCCACTGCAGAGGTGCCTGGACAAGAAGGCCACAGAGAAGGTTCCAGAAAATTAGCTTTGGCCACAGCACCAGCAGGCAGCGCAGTCAGGGGAAGGGGCTTGAGCAAGCCATTAGAGTGTCAAACTTTCTTAAAGTGTAGAATTCGCTTTTTGAAAAATTACTTTATAGGAAAAACACACGGACAAAACCAGTTATCTTACAGGCATCCCCATTCGCTAAGATACAGTGCCAGAGATGTTCCAGTTGAAGTGAAGGGGGCAGGGAGTGGGGGGTGGAACTCCAGCTAGTCAATCTTTCCTGACCCGCTGCCAGAAACCCTGTGGCTCCAAAGAACACACGGGGAAAACCACCTGTTAGAAGGTAGCTTCAGGAGAGTGGGAATTTTGGTTAGCTTTATTCACTGCCGTGGCCCAGTGCCTGGAACAGAGCCTTGCACATAAAAGGCACCCAAAACAAAACAGAAAGCCCTTGAACCAATGTAGCTTTTAAAGCCCTTCTAGGGCCCGCCCTGGTGGTGCAGTGGGTTAAGCAACGCACTATGAAGCAAGTCGCAGCCACTGCAGCACCAGTTCGATCCCTGCCGCCGGCCAGGGTGGGGACCCACATGGTGCAGCAGACCTCTCCTGCCTCGCCCGCTGCTCCCCTCAGTAGTGTGTTTCAGTTGATCTGCCTGTTCTGCATCCTGCTCTGTCTCGTGGATTCTCTCACCACCCCTACACCTCTGGTCTGTACCCCAGTGCTTGTATGTATAAATAAATAAATCTTTAAAATAAAAAAAAAAATAAAGCCCTTCTACTTTACAGATTAGGCAACAGGCCAGAGAGGTTAAGCAATTTGCCTAAGGACACACAGCACGGGGGACCCAACTTTCTTCAAGCCACCCCCCCAGCCTACTGTAGCTGGGGGACCCCAGACTGTTTCAGAGGGGCAGTTCCCCCCACCAAGTACTCACTCGTCTTTGCCGCCTTGACCTTGGCCACCAGTTTCTGCACGCCGGTCACGTCTCCATTCTTGACAGCGAGAATCAGGTCCTGCTCACGACCCATCCTGGCCCCTGGGCTGGACTCCGGGCTCAAGAGTCCAGGGCAGAAGTGGGGAGAGGGGCCTATGACGGGATGTCACGGTGCCATGCCTTGGCCCTCCGGAGGGCCAGGAGTCTCCGGGGGAGCGTGTCTAGTGCCCCAGGCAGCGGGTTCCTCTGGCGCTGACAGGGTAACACTCTTCAAGGTGCGTTGTGAGCTGCCCCGACCAGCAGCAAAGCGGAGGTTGCGTGGAAATCTGGACGGATGTCAGCTTGCGGCTTCCGACCGTTCCGGGCTGGGCTGGGGCTGGGCTCTCCAGTCTTCCCGGCTTTGGCTGAGGAGACCCGGTGCCCACCCAGAGAGCAGTCAACATTCCTCAGGCCCGAGGTGCGGTGTGGACAGGTCTCAGGGGCCCAGAAAAGGTGCAGCGCCTCTGCTGGAGGCTGGGCCAGAGCCTGCAAGAGTTCCGGCAGCGGGGTTCAGAGAAGGAACAGGACAGAGCCTCCAGGAAGACCCCATCCACCCTCTTTTGAGGTCAAAGGAGGCTTAACCTGGGCTGGGCAGGGTGCCAAGGGGGGGCTGAGCCACTCAGAGGGGCGGACTGGGCTGCCATGCTTGAGAGCAGTACACGGAGGGGGGAGGGGCGTTGTGGGACGGGGAGGCTGAGTCACTGAGGCCCCAGGGCACCTGGCAGCACCTCAACCTCGGGCAGGAGGGGCTGCGTGCGGGCGACACACTAGGGCAGCCTGGGCCGGCAGCCTGTTCTCCACAGCCCCAGGCTCTGACACCCACAGACAACTGGAGGGCCAGGAGGTGGGGCTGGGAGGGCCAGGCACGGGCAGCGGGGACAGGGGTCACTCCCTGTGAAATGTACCTGCCCCCAGACTCCTCCCCGCCTAAGCCTTACTGTAATCGCTGAATGCTCTAGCCTTGGGGCGCTTTATGAATTCTAAAGGTGGAGCGGGTAGCTTAGGGCCCCCAATTTCTGGCAGGGGGGTGTCTGCCCGCTGGACAGAGAGGCTTTACAGCACCTGTTGCTGACCCATCGGCACCCCTCAGGAGGGAGAGGGAAGCAGCTGGGCAGAACACAGACAAGAGCTGGGACACGACGGGCAAATGGGGCTGCCTGGCCCCCCAAACATGCCTCAGGCTCAGACCCGCAACTCCACCGCTTAAAAGGTTATGTCAGTTCCTCAGTGGCCGCAAATTTGTTGCCGAGCCCTGTGGCAGGAGACCTATGCAGGCCTGGGGCCCCGGCTAGGGACCCCTCACCCCCAAAACGTCCCAAGCCCAGTCCAGATGGCACCCCGCTCACGGCCCGCGGCCGACATCGGGGGATGGCGCCCCTGGCAGTGCCTGGGGTCGGGCTAACTCCCCCGCCCCCCGGAATGCCCATCCAGAGCCGAGCAACCCCCAACCCAGCCCAGTCCAGGCCGACCCCGGGAACAAAGCGGCGGGAGGGATCCGGAGAGCCAAGCGCCGCAGGATTAAAACGGGAGGGCGGAATACCGGGGAGCGCGGGGGACGGAAGGCGCAGAGATGGGGACGTCCGCGGGTCCCGAAAGAAAAGTTAGTTTGTGGCCGCTCTCAAGGGTGCTGACCCCCAGCTCAGAGCCCGCAGTCTCACCTCTCCCCGCCGCCCCGCCGGGGGTCCGGCTGACCCTCCTCGATCTCTGGCACTCTGGAAGGTGGCTCCACAGCCCCCCCAACCCCCTTCTCCTTTCCTTCTTTTCCAGGGCCGGCTCGGCGCCTCCCGCAGGAAATCCCGCCCCTCCCCCCTCCCTCCCGCCGGATTGGGAGCGGAGGGACCGTCCCGGCCGCGCAGTCGAGCTGTCAGTCAACGCCCGGGGCTCCGCCCCCCAACGAGGGCCCCGCCCCTATCCCGCCAGCCTGGACCCGGTGGCCGGGTCAGCGCATGCGCCCAGGTGAAGTAGAGGCGGGGGTAGGGACCCGAGTGAGCGCCGTTCCGTGCAGGTTGTGGCGCCCAAGTGACCTCGGGTTCAATTTCAGACCCAAGGGTGAGGTCCCTGGGGGTGAGTAGGTGAAAAAGAAGGCGTGATGTGAAGGGGTTTGGAAACTGAGACCCGGAACCCCACATGGAACCCCTCCTTTCTCTTTGTCCCTTGTCCCTCCTGGGACTCCCTCGCCGGTGGCCAGAGTCACGACCCACGGCCGCTGGTCAGAACAATGGTGCCACCTAGCGGACGCGGTGGGAGCGGCCCAAGGTGGCGGCGGCGGGGACCCCAGCCTCGAGGAAGCGCTGGAGGCTGGCGCCGGGCGGGGTGGCGCTTCAGCACTATAGTGGGGCGGACAGCGCCTCCCGCCCCCCGCCCTCGAAATCAGACTTCCGAACCCCTCGGAAGGCAACCAACAGAAGACCTTGCAGAAATTTCGAATCTCCGCAGATCTCATTTGACAGCCCTCTGTGGCCTTCAGTTTCTAAGCTGGAATTCGGGGGCCCACTGCTTTTACTTCTGTAAGCCCACTGTTCGTCCCCCGACCCAGTCTGCGTGGTGGACACTCAGCAGCCCTGAGCTGCGGCGGAGTCACACATCTGATCATACTTCACTCTTAAACGCCGAGTTCCTCAAGTTTTTCTAGAGGGCAGCCTAGAGGAGAGAGGGGAACGAAAGAGGGAAGCTCCTACAAATCCAGAAACCTGCGAGTTCTCTGCCCCCCGAATCGCAGGGCCAGTGGTAGTCGGCGCTAGGACCCAGGGCAGCCAGGGAGGTGCAAACGGGCGGGAGGGTGGAGCTGGGGGCTTGGGGAGAGAGGGTCGGTGGAGAGCCGGCGCTAGGACCCAGAGCCGCCAGGGCGGTGCAGCGGGAGCGGGTGGGTGGAGCTGGCGGCGCGGTCAGCGCGTGTGGCGGGGCGGCGCTAGGGCCTCGCGGTGTCCTGCGGTGGGCGGGGCGAGGGCGGCGCGCCCGCGCAGCCGCAGACGGCGACCCGATGGAGCCCGCACCCGAGCCCGCGGCCGTGGAGGTTCCCGCCGGCCGCCTGCTCAGGTACGGCGCGGCGGGAGGAGGCCCGGGGGCCGACGGGTGGGCGCGCGCGCCGGGGCGCCGGGGTCCGGGGCCGAGCCGGGCGGCCCAAACTGCGCGCCGCTGACCCCGCGTCCCCTTCTTCCCTAGCGCCCGGGAGCTCTTCGCCGCCCGCTCGCGGTCCCAGAAGCTGCCCCAGCGCTCGCATGGCCCCAAGGACTTCCTCCCCGACGGCTCGGCCGCCCAAGCTGAGCGGCTGCGCCTCTGCCGCCAGGAGCTCTGGCAGCTGCTGGCGGAAGAGCGCGTGGAGCGCCTGTAAGGGGGCGGGCCGGGCGGGCCTGGCGGGCGGACCCCATAAACTTTTGGGGTACACTTGCAAGCGCTCCTCCCCGCTTCTCGCCAGGGGCAGTTTGGTGGCCGCGGAGTGGAGACCCGAGGAGGGCTTCGTGGAGTTGAAGTCTCCCGCGGTGAGCGGCGGGGATCGGGGACGGGGACCCGCCTTCTCCGCCCCTCGGGCTCCTTTGTGACTTATCACCTGGGTCCCACAGGGCAAATTCTGGCAGACCATGGGCTACTCTGAGCAGGGCCGGCAGCGGCTGCACCCCGAAGAGGCCTTGTATCTGCTGGAGTGTGTGAGTGGGGCCCCCGCGAGGGGTGGAGAAGGCGTTGGGGCCGAGGAACCGGAAGGACGTGTTTTTATAGAAGGAAAGCGTATTCACAACTGAACATTCAGGGGGCTTGCAGTCCACCTCCTAGAACAGGAGACACCGTGCAGGGAGCTGGGATTCCGGCACCTCTTAGCTGAGCTATCCTCACCCGCTTCCTGCTGCTTTCTGCTGCTTTCTGCTGCTTTCTGCCTGGCTGAATTCTCGCTGTGATGCTGGGGTGGGAGGTGTGGCAGGTAGCTGAGCTGGGAAGTTTTCCATTGGCTAAACCCAGGCAAGGACTGTCCCACAAGCTGAGCTGCTGGCTTCCCTTACACAGGGCTGCATCCACCTCTTCCACCAAGACCTGCCACTGTCAGTCCAGGAGGCCTACCAGCTGCTGCTGGCCGAGGACACCGTGACTTTTTTGCAGTACCAGGTATCTGCCACCCTTTCCCAGAAGCGGAGCCACCCAGCCAGAGTCAATGAGTATTTACAAGTCCCTACAAGGTACTGGGCGCAGAGCCTTGTAAGGGGACTGTGAGACAGAGGAGGGCTGTGTTCCCGTGGCGCTTACAAAAGGTTCATTTTGAGGTGCTTGGACAGCCTGGAGTGTGTGTGTGGGGGGGTCATCAGGGCTTGAGACTACAAGCATGGATGTTATGAGCCAGGGATGGTACTTAATGCCATGGGGCTGTGGCCCAGGGGAGGGCTTCCTCTGAGGCCTGGGAAACTCCGCAGGAGGGAGTCAGAGGGGAGATGAGGGACCAGAAATAGAAACTGAGGAGTGACTAGCAAGGAAGGGGAGGTGGCATTCCAGAAGCCAGGAGAAGGTCTTTCTGGGAAGAAGGCATGAGCTGTGTTGATGGCTGCGGAGAGATTTGGACATTCTCTAGTGGTGTCCCACTAGTAATGGATTCGCTACAGCCAGTGGAGAACAGGGGTGTGTGTTTGCGGGGGGGGGGGGTATCCATCACCTCTCATCGTCTTGTCGAGATTGTCACCAGGGGCTTAATTTTCTTTTTTTTTAAGGTTTATTTTTTTATTGATATAAGAACTGGGGTACAGGCCAGAAGTGCAAGGATCCACCAGAGACAGAGTGGGGAGCAGAACAGGCAGATGGACTGAAACATACTGCTGAGGGGAGCAGCGGGAGATGGGAGAGGTCTGCTGCGCCATGTGAATCCCTCCCTGGCCGGCGGCAGGGATCGAACTCGTGCTGCAGTGGCTGTGTTTTGCTTCATAATGCGTTGCTTAACCCGCTGTGCCACCAGGGGAGGGCCCAGGGGCTTAATTTTCATCAGCCTTTATATCAAGATACTAGCTAGGGCTTAGGTCTTTTTTTGGTCTGTCAGCTACCAGCCATTTGGGATTTGTGTTTAACCCCCCAAACTGCTAAGTGCCCACAGGTAAGAAAGAGGCAAGAATTCAGAGCTTGAGTCCTTAGTTGTGTGTTGGGGGGGGGGGGGGGGGGGGGGGGGGTGGCACAGGGGTTTATAATATGTGGTCCAAGCAGCCTTTGGAATCTGGAGTGTGCAGCGGAGGTTTGGGGAATGGCTTCTGTCTAGAGAAACTGTTCAGTGTTTCCAAAGGCGTTTGTGTCTGACATTCACCTGTTTTTTTCTTTTGAGGTCTTCAGCCACTTGAAGAGACTTGGCTATGTAGTCCGACGATTCCAACCCAGGTAAATCCTATCCCTTTCCCTCCCACTTGCCCTAGTCCTGGCTGACTGGCCCCAGGCTCTCTGGCCCCAGAGTGGAAAGTGACCTCTCCTTCTCTGAGACCCGTGGCTGGGATGGCAGCTCTCTGGCCAGGGACTGGGGGCCGCTGCTGGAAGTGCTCTATTGTGTGGTGTGTTGGGATGAATGTGGGTCATTTCACTGTCTCCTGGGTGAGACCCCTCTTTAGCCTAGTCACCCCACAGGTAATGCTGGAGCTCTTTGGGGGCACCTAGAACACACCTGGTGCTTGGCAGGCAGTAAGTCGATCTCTGGAGGGCACGCAGGAAGGAAGGACCAAGTGAGCACTTAACAGCTGAGCAGGGCTTCATTTTCCTTTGGCTCGGTTAGCGCTTTCCTTCTGGAGCCTCTGCAGACCGTTGCCTGAGTAATCCAGCATTGCCACGGGCCTTCAGATGTGGGAGTGGACTCTAGTACAGTCTCTGCGGTTTCACAGGACATCATGAAAGTTCTGGAAGGGGCACGTCCTCATCTGAAAGCAGATGTGTCTAAGGAAATGGCGGCGGGTGTGTGCAGCCGTGCTCCCGTGGGGATGGCATCCCTCGCTGGGGGCCGGGCCCCTGCGCTGCCTGCTGAGGGATAGCAGGGAGCAAAATCACCGCCCCCGCGGATCTTGGGTTCAGCGGGTTCTTAACACAAAACCATCACCATGGCGGACCTGGAAACGCAACGCAGAGACTCGATCACAGAGTAGGGCTGATGCCTCGAAGTGGTCTGTGCACAGGGCTTTGTGCTGTCTGGTGGAGTGTGCAGCTAGGACCGTGCGTTCCCTTTGATTTCATTTCGGTGGACTTAATTTTAACTTACGTGGCCACCGGTGACTGCTGTTTCGGACAGTGCAGTCTCGGAGCCATTAAAAAAATGCCTGGCGGGAAAGGAAGCTGCAGCGATAAGAGGGCGGGACCATGATATACTAATGGATGAGGCACTAAAAAAGGTCACAAAGCAGGGGCCTCCCTGGTGGCACATGGGGTGAAGTTGCAGCACTATGAAGCAGCTGCAGCCACCGCAGTGCAAGTTCGATCCCCGGCCAGGGAGGGGACCCACATGGTGCAGCAGACCTCTCCTGCCTCCCCACTTGCTCCCCTCAGCAGTGTTGATTTCAGTGGATCTGCCTGTTCTGCTTCCCTCTCTGTCTGGTGAATCCTCTCACCCACCATACCTCTGGCCTGTACCCCAGTTCTTGCATGCATAAATCGGAAAAAAAAAAGAGAGATCACAAAGCGCAATGCTAGTACAGTGTCTTTTCTCTTAAGTGCTTGTTCTTATAAAACCAAGCAGTGTCCATGGGTTTTATTTTCCTCTTTATTTTTCTGTAGTTTCCACGTTTTCTCACCAGTGATTAATCATTTATTGCTGGCTCTGCAGGAGCCCCAGTTCCAATTCAAAGGTGCTCTCGAGAGCCCCAGAAGCCGGGTAGAAACTCACAGCTCACCCTCTGCACCCTGGACAGGTCTGCCAGGAGCTTCGCCCCGGCTGTGGCTCCGGTTCAGACCTGCCCTCTCAGATAGGCCTTTGCAAGGCCCGCTGGGCGCCGGGCTGAGGAGGTGACCCGTTCCCTACTGTTCTCCACAGCTCCGTCCTGTCCCCTTATGAAAGGCAACTGAATCTGGATGGCAGTGCCCAGCGCTTGGATGACCGGAAGGGCAAGAGGAAGAGGCGGAGCTCCAGCTCTGGGTAATACTCCCCACGGGGCCGTCCCCCTGCCAGGGGCTGCCGGGAGCTGCCGGTTTCGGGGCCTTGCAGGATGCACGGGCTTGCTCTGGGAGGTGCACGCCTCCGCAGTCACAGGTGCGCTGTTTCCTCACCCCTCAGGTCTGTTCATAAGAAACCCAAGGCCCTGGAGAATCCCCGGCAGGGGGTGGACGGGACTCCCAGGAACCTGGCCACTTCCAGCCCACCTCCCAGCGACCAAAACAGCCGAAGCCTAGAGGTGAAACCCCAGGGGTCGAGCCCTGTCGCTGGCCCAGGGCTTCAGCTTCGGGGGTCCCTGGAGTCCTGCCCCGGCCTGGCCAGCATGGGGATGGAGCACAGCCGGGAGAGTGGCAAGGTGGAGAACGGGGTCGAGGAGGTCCGTAAGCCTCGCTGGGACTTTGAGCACATCTCCTTCCCCAACATGGCTGCAGACAGCCCCCACACCCTCCTGCCTGCCCCGGCCCCCGAGCTGCTCCCGGCCAACGTGGCCGGGCAGGAGACAGACGCCGAGTCCTGGTGCCAGAAGCTGAACCAACGGAAGGAGAAGCTCTCCAGGCGGGAACGGGAGCAAAAGGCGGAGGCCCAGCCCTTCCGGGAGGACGTAAATTCGGACCCGGAGGTGCGGCGCTGCTCCCGCTGGGCCGAGTACAAGGAGCTGCTGCAGAGACGGCACCTGCAGAAGATGCAGCCCCGCCCCCCACATCTGTGGAACCAGCCTGTCACCCCATTGCTGAATCCCAGCCAGGCTGACACCGCAGGTACCCACCCCCCTCCACAGACCCCCGGCAGCTGAGAAGTCACAGAACATCGCGAGGCGCGCAGGCCGAGCAGGACCCATGAAGCTTTAGAAAGATGGGGGAGGAGAGTGCGTTTGGAGGCCATTCTCCTAGGAAGTGTCCAAAGGACCCCCATGGGGGTTTAGAGATGGCAAGTTAGTTCCCAGGGAGAAGCGAGGTGGTGTGCAAACAACCCACGTGCTTAAAATCAGGATGTGGGGTCCTACCCCAGCTAGCTGTCACCCCCTGTCCTCCCGGCCCTTAGAAGGGGACCAGGCGTGCTCTCGTAGCCTTACACGCCAGCACGTAAGGGATTGGGAACCGATAGGACACGAACCACACAAACAGATTCGGACCTGCTTAGACAGAGCCTGATGGGAGCCTGGTGGAGTGTCAGCCACCCTATGAAGGTTGCTGGGCCAATTAAACTTGAATTTCAGATAAGCAACAACCAGTCTTTATAACGAAGTGCGTTCCAGATGCCGCACGGGACATAATTGATAGCGAAAAAAGGTTCTTTTTGGCTAAGTCTGACAAGGCTCAAGCAGATGGCAGACTCAGAAGCGGCGGGGAGCCTGCAGGCGGGGGGCCTCCTCCCTGAGGCTGTGTCCCCTGTTCTTGCAGCCCTGGCCCTGCAGCAGATCTCCGTGCTGCAGACGACGCACCTCGCCGACGGAGGTGCCCGGTGAGTTCCCAGCCTGCACTGGGGGCGCTACTACAGGTCGTAGCTGGGCTTTGACTCTTGAAATTGGGCATGAGGAAGAGCGTTCTGGGGACCCGCAGACCTAGTGCCAAGCATCAGCTAGCGCTCGTGGGTTTAGGGGAGAGGGCAGTTGATACGCAAGAGGGGAGGGTTCTAGGGGAGGGTTCTCGAATGGGGCAGCTCTGCAGGGGGCACTTCACAGCGGGGCCCTCAGACCCCTGGGTGGGCCTGCCTCCTGGAACTGGGGGCAGGAAAGGGTGGCGTGGGAAAGAAAGGTGGGGGCGGAGAGACCCTGCTTCCTACGGTTTCTCACTCTGTCCCAAGGCTGCTGGACAAGTCTGGGGGCTTGGAGATTGCCTTTGATGTTTACCAGGCGGATGCCGTGGCCACGTTCCGAAAGAATAACCCTGGCAAGCCCTATGCCCGGATGTGCATTAGTGGGTACGAGACTAGTACCCCCTCCCTACTCCCCCCCCACCCCAGCTGCTGCCTGTTCTCAGTAAACTGTGGACTTCTTCTCTGTGCCCCTGGCCAGTTTTCCCATCCCTGAGAGGAGCCCAAGGTCCAGAGAGAGCAGGTGAGGGAAGCGTGACCACACCCCCAGTTAGTGCTGCCCCAGCCCTTGGCTCTCACCCTAGGTGTTTTCAGTAATCTCTCTCCTGTGCATTTTCATCCTGGGCTCCTCCAGGAGGAGGGGTGTGGCTCAGAGGGCTTTACAGTCTGCCAGCGGTGAGAACCTGGCTCTTCCTGGGCCCCTCCCAAGCCATGGCTCTGGGTTTGTCTTGGAGAACTTACCAGAGCTGGGAGAAACCCAGGGGGCCCGAACTTCTGTCTCCCAGGCCCCCTTCCTGGGACCTCACGGCTTACGGATGGGCTGTGTCCAGGCCTCAGTGTCACCTTTATCCCCGCAGATTCGATGAGCCGGTCCCAGACCTCCGTACCCTCAAGCGGTTGTCCTACCAGAGCGGGGATGTCCCGCTGGTCTTTGCCCTCGTGGACCACGGAGACATCTCCTTCTACAGCTTCAGGGACTTCACACTGCCCAGGGACCTGGAACACTGACCACGCCACCCTGGCAGGGCCCCGGAGGGCTCTGGGGGACTGACCTGTGTACTGTCAGGACCAGCTCAGCTGCCTGCTACGCCCAGACTCTGGCCCTCCTGCTGCAGGGGCCAGCCAGGGGCCTGGCCCTGGTGTCTGATGCTTGCAGGGAAGCAAAGCCATGCCCCGGGCTGGCTGCCGCAGCGCTTCCAAGCCCCAGGCCTAATGCTGCTGCCCGCCGCCATGTCTTCGGAACTCGGGACTAGGTTTCAGAGACCCAGGCGGCGGGGCAGAAGAGGACTCAGTGCCTTTACAGAGGGTGCCTGCTTCATGCGATAAAGCCAAAGCCATTAAAAAATAGGTACCTCTTCGCTGTGCCTGGACAAGTTGCACACCGACACCCCCAAACCCCCATCGGTTGTCTGGAAGTGGCCCCCAAGCCCTCACCCCTGCTTGGCCCACCCACAGAGGCCGCTGCTCTCCGGTGTGGAGTCTGAAGCCCGCCAGAGGGCAGCCAGCGACCCCGCGCCTTTCTCCGGCCCGACCTCTGGGGAGCCTGGGCTTCCAGAAGGGCAGCCCCGGGAGGCAGGCCGGCGCCCCGTCAGTCCGCCCCGAACGCAGTCGCCCGCGGGGGAGCGGCTGCAACCCCGGTAGCTGGGAGCTGAACGGTGGGGCGTCCTGTGGGCGGCGTCCCGGGCCCCTGCACCCCGTCCGCCCCCGCCTCGCGTCGCCCAAACCCTCTCCCACATGCTGGAAACTTCGGGCGCTGGGGCTGCCCGGGGTTCCGGCAGCGACTGGGTGTGCGGGCCTGGGCCCGCCCCGAGGGGAGGTGCCTCGGCGACACCGAATTCGTTTCTGGGCCCCAAACCTGGCCCCGTGTGCCCGCCCGTCCCCCTCTCCGATTGGGTCGGGCGCTCCGGGAGAGCCGGCCGGGCCACACCCCTCCTTTGGCGGCCGGGCCGGGCTGTGGGAGGGACAGTCCCCTTGGGCGGTCGGGCTGGGAGGTCACCGGGCCGGCGCGCGTTCCGGGAACTATTTCCTCCTCAGGGCGGCGGCGGGACACTGGGCGCGGTGCGCCGTCCTGCGGCCAGGTGCGCGCAGGTGAAGCCGAGGGCGGCCCGCCGGGCCTCGCACACACTCTCGCGGGCCAAGCCCCGCCCCCGCGCTCCCGGGCCGCGGATTGGCCCGAGCGCGGCCCCCGCCCCCCGAGGGCACCCTCTCCGCGCTCCCGCCCCGTCGGCGCGGGGGCGGGGCGAGGCGGGGGGGCGGGCCGCTGGGCCCGGGCGGCTCGCCCTTTATGTAAATAGCGGCTGCTCCGCCCCCCGCGCGCCGCGCCGAGGTGAGACGGAAGGAGACGGCCGCCCAGCTGCCCTGGGCCGGCGCGGCGGAGAGAGCGGAGCCGGCGCGGGGTCCAGGGACGCCGAGGCCTGGGGCGGGGGCCGTCCTGGGCTTCCAGGTGAGGAGCGGGCCGGGACCCCCCTGGCCGGGTCCGCCCCCTCGGGGCGCCCGCCGGCGGGGCGGGGAGGCGTGCGAGGGCCGGGACCCCTGGGAGCCGAGCGGGGAGGGCTCCGCCCGGGTCCGCCCGCCCCGCCCCGGGTCCCGTCGCTGCGCTGGACGGGGGGGAGACACCTGTAGCAAGTGTCGCCGGGAACGCTCCTCTGCCCCGTGCGCCCGCGATTGCAGCACTTGAGTTTCGGGTTTGCACAATAGTGTTGGCTGCAGGAGCGGGGAGACAGGTGCCGGGCGCGCCTGGGTGCGGAGGCACCGCGGGCGGAGACCGAGTCCCCGGGCCTCCAGCCCCACGTGCGAGGCGGCCGGCCGGGGAGGCCGGCGACGCGCGGCTCGGCCGGCCCCTCTCTCCGGCCGCAGTGGCTGGAGCGCGTTACCTTGGCGGCTTAGCCCCTGCCATCTGGGCCCTCTCTCTGGCGGCCCTTTGTGCTGCCTAATCCCCGGACGCAGGAAGCCGGCGGGAGGGACTTCGGTTCGGGGCCTTTCTCCCGGGTGCGAGGGGCTTCGGGGACACCTGTCGGCGCCGGCTACGTTGGGATCTGGGAGGAGTGAGAAATTAGGTTTCACCAAAACGGGTGTGTGAAGTTTGCGCCAGCCGGAGGAGGGTTCGTGGACAGGTTGAGCCTTGGCGGTGGGGAGAACTGACTGTAACCTGGAGAGCCGCGGTGTGCCCCTCCTGAGGCTCTCACCTGCCGCAGGTGAGCTGAGGGCTAGGGGGGCGGGGCTGAGTTCCGGCGCCCCTTCCCTCAGGGATCCACGTGCAGGTGCTGGGAGTTCAACTTGGGCTCCAGGGACCTTCTGCAACGTTTCCAACTCAAGGACCTGCCTTCCCTCTGCAGAGGGAATGCGGAGCTGGGAGGGAATGGGTGTGTCTGGCTGGAAACCCCAGGTGGGAAGAACACAGCCACCAAGGCATACCTGTCCGTCCGCCTCAGGGTGGCCAAGGTCAGAGGTGGCTTTTGAGGAAGACAGGCTGGGTGTGCAGGTGTGCAAGGGCCCCCCAAGAAGTGTCCAGCTTTTTTATTTTATGGAAGGGGAACTTGGGTTTGTTTCTCTTGGATTCAAAACCAGTTCTGAAGGCTCTTGACTAGGACTCCCTCCTGCCCCCTCCAAGTCAGAACCGGGGCTCTGGGAGCACTGGCCTCCGGGTTTGAGGCATCCACTCCTGCTCCTCCAGGAGGCAGCGGAGTGTCCTCTTTGAAGGCAGAGTAATATAATTTTAATTACTTAGTAACTTAGTACTTAGTAACTTTTTAATGTACAATAGCAGTTTTTAAAAGCCTGTAATCCCAGATGAACCATGTTGGTTTAAAATTAAAAGTAGGGGCCTCCCTGGTGGTGTAAGGGGTTAAACACCACCTATGAAGCAACCGCAGCCACAGCAGTGCCAGTTCGATCCCCGGCCAGGGAGGGGACCCACATGGCGCAGCAGACCTCTCCTGCCTCACCTGCTGCTCCCTTCAGCAGTGTTTTTTAGTGGATCCACCTGTTCTGCTCCCCACTCTGTCTCTGGTGAGTCCTCTCACCCTCCACACCTCTGGCCTGTACCCCAGTTCTTGTGTGCATAAATAAATCTTTAAAATAGCGTTAAAAGTAAAAAAGGCACCAGTAGTAGGAGCCCATGGTGGAGCAATGGGGTGTTTCAACAGAGAGTTCCTCATTCAAAGCGGTCCTCGAGGCTTTTTGTCTTTCTAGACATCAGTCTGGTAGTTTCGAATCAATCCTGCTTCTGAGTTCTCTCCGCTGACCTTAGCCTAATCACACTAAGCCTCAGCGAGGTTTTCACACCCCTTGGGTGTGCCTGATGGGTGGCGAGGGAATTTGGCTTGTCTGCCCAGAAGTTGGCCAAGGGGTCACTGTATTTAACATGTCTGCAAGTCAGAGCTTAGGGGGGCAGAGGCAGGGGCCTTAGCTTGTCCCAACCTCTCCTTATGCCCTGGTACCTCCCCCCAAGAGTGAGACCTGAAGGCCAGACCCCAGCCGGGGCATTCCCTAAGGAGGGGTGGGGTGTAGAATCTCTGCTTTCTGCTGGGGGGTGGGGGCGGGCCTTGGCCACCTTCTTTCTGAGCCCTGGGCGGGGGAGGGGCCCTATTGGGGCCAGGGGGCAGGGAGCACATTCCTGTGCTCTCTGTCTCCTGAGGGATTTTCGGCCTCTTCCACCTGGGTTAGAGGAGGAGTGTCCTTTCTCCTGCCAGGACTTCCTGGGCCCAGGGCCCCCTCCTCCCAGAGAAGGTGGTGCCCGGAGCCCCTGTCTTCAGCCTTTGACCTCCATTTACCTGTTGGAGACCTTGAGCATCCTGGGGTGAGCAACCAGGGTTTCCTAAAGGCCTGCCCAGCTGTCCTGGTCCCTCCAGACATGCCACAGGCAGCTGTTGAGACACCTGAGTCAGGGCCACGGTGGTCTCCCTGCTGCTCCGGGAGGGCATGGCTGCCTGGACCACTGACCCTCAGCTCTCAGCCCCCAGCGATGTCACCTCCACACCCCTTCAGGCTGAGGCCCGCCAGGTCTGGTTGGCAGTTTCGTTTCCCCTGCCCCGGAGTGGTTTGCAGGAGAAGTGGGGTCCGAGGCAGTAGAGGGGACCCCCGCTGTTGTCTTGGGGTTCTTCTAGGGCCCCTTCCCTCTCCCCACACCTCCCAGAGGAAACTGGTCCTACAAAGAGTCACCCGCTCCTGCACCTCCCCAGGAACCGCGGTGAATTCTTGAGCTAGGAGAGGCTCCTCTGGGCGTGGGGACGGGGAAGCTGCGATACCTGACTCCACGCTTCAGGAATTCAGCCACGACCAGAGCCTCCTCTCGAGACACCTGACTCGGTGGGCCCAGGGTTTGATGAGCAGGGCAGCTGGGCCCCGGGCTGTTGGGCTTTTGCCTCGACGAGCACGTTCCTGGGTTCTCCTTGCCAAGGAGCCTGTGACCCAGAGCCCCAGCCTGAGGCGGGGCCCCCTGGGTGTCCCCAGCAGGATGCCGGGTGTGACATCCTCATGGCCCTGATTGCCCAGAGACTGGAGAACAGGGTGGGGAAGTTCCCGAGGGGCCCTGTGGGGCACCAGCCCAGTGCGCTCTGGAGTCGGTGGTTCCCAGGCGGGAAGCCCTTAGCCCAGTGAATCAGCCTGCACGCAGTTCAGCCCCAGCTGTTCGCGAGTGCTTCTCTGTGCCCAGCACGGCGCAGGGCATACCCCTTACCCCGAGCAGACCTGTGCCACCGCTGGGCTTGTGTTCTCCAGGGCGAGACGGGGGCACGTAAAAGCAAGTGCAGGTGACAAGCCAGGTGTTACAGGCGGTTGGCACAGTAGCATAAGGACTAATGTGAGGGTGGGGTCGTGATTGAGACCCCCATGGTGGGTGGACAGGGCGGAGGCGGGGCCTGAGAGGGTCCCCTTTGAGCCCCTTGCAGGAAGTCGGTGGGGAGCTCTTTAAGTGCAACATGAGTCCCTCCCAAGTGTGTGTGTTGGGTGGGGGGGCACGGCCACGGAGAGGCCGGGCCCAGACCTTCTGTCCTGGAGCCCCTGGAAGAGCCGTGCAAGTTTCGAGTTTTCGGGTGGCCAAGAAGCCTTGGTCCTGGGAGAGGGGCCTGAATGAGGCTGTGGACTGTGGGGTCCAGCTGCATTCTTACTAGCTGCTTGGACTTGATGGCGCCTGGAACCCCGCACTTCCCAGGCAGCCGTGGGAATCCCATGAAGCCATGCACGTGAGGTGCTTACACACAGGGGACCCTCTCGGTCTCTTGGTGTACCCCAGGAGGGCAGGGTCCACCCCTTCTGTCCTAGCCCCCCTCCCTAGACGTGCTCTTTCAGCCGAGCTTTGGTTGCCAAGCTGCTGGCCAGGGGCCCGCCTGGGGCCTCTGGGAGATTGGGTTTCCCAAGGAAACGTGGGCACCAGCAGAGCAGCGGAGGGCACCTGCATTGGCACAGACGGATGCCCGGGGGAGGGGGGTCAGCAGCTGCCCTGGTGGCTTAGCGCTCTGCCCGCCACTCCCCTCCTTAGGAAGTAGAAAAGCGGACTCGCGCCGGCTGGGCCGGGAGGCCAAAGCCACATGCAGCCCTCACACAGGATGTCGGGGAAGGGCGGCAGCTTCGGCAGCAGTGAGCCGGGGAGGGGCTGAGCCGCAGGGAGAGGCGGAGGGCACTTGGGACTCCCTTGTGGCGGGTGGCTCCTGGAGAGCAGCTGTGTGGGGGCTGCTGCTGGTGTGGCCCCAGATCGTCTCCTTGGGCTTGAGGAGTTCTGGGTGCTGCCACAGGGTGTGGCCGTGCTGGGGCTGGTCTCCCCCACGCCTTCAGGGCAGGCAGGCTCAGGGTGGCCGGGGCTTGGCCTCGTGGGGATGCAGGGGTGCAGGCAAGCAGGTGTGGAGGGAGGCTGCTGCTGGGAACAGGGCCGGACCAGCCGGCCCCAGCATTACGCTTTCTGCGTCTCCTGGTGCGGCGGGCAGGCCAGGTGGGCTTCAGGGAGTAGAGAGATGCAGCTGGCTTTGCTGGCGGCAGCATGGTGGGTGGTGGGGCAGGGCAAAGGGCAGGACCGCGCTGATAAGCCACCCACGGGGAGCTCTGAGGCTGGGCCACGCCACACACAAGATGCACCTGTGTGGGAACCACAGCCTGCAAGCTCGGGGGGCAGCCCTGAGAGAACACAGCAGGGCTGGGCCCAGCCACACACAGAGAGAGGGTGCGCTGAGGCTGAGACTGAGGCTGGATGATCTTTAGGAGTCGAGGGGGTGAAGGAGGCGTTTCTCTCTAGGAGGCCCCCTCTCGGGGGTCCGAGATGGTGGCGGGGTGCAGGAGGCCAGGCCCCTTGGAGCGCCCTATAACCCCAGTGACCTTGCCCCTGACCTTTTCTGGCATCGGATTTGGGTCCTGGGGTTCGCCTCTTCTCCCTGGCCCCTCCCAGCGGAAGCAGCAACGCAGAGCCTGGTGCCTGAGTTTGTCAGACCTTCTCACTGGCCCTCCCGCCGGCCAGGCCGTGGCCTGGGCCCGGGACCCTGCAGCCCAAGCTGGTTCCCCCTGGTGACCCTGTTCAGGTCCAGAGGACTCGAGAGGAACCCCACCCTCCCACGGACTGTCACTCCGAGCCCCAGGGCTCCTGACCAGTGCACGAGGCTCTGGCCTGCTACCCTACCTGGGAGGGAGATAGACCAAAAGAAGAGAAAACACCGCTCGTCCCATAACACTTCCCAGTGTCTTCTGTTTAAGCACGTTTTTTAGATAAATTATTTTTTTAAAGATTTATTTATTTATGCACACAAGCATTGGGGTACAGGCCAGGGGTGTGGGGGGTGAGAGGATTCACCACAGACAGAGCCTGGAGCAGAACAGGCAGATCGACTGAAGCACACTGCTGAGGGCAGCAGCGGGAGGCAGGAGAGGTCTGCTGCGCCATGTGGGTCCCCTCCCTGGCCCCCAGCAGGGATCAAACTCGTGCTGCAGTGGCTGTGGTTTGCTTCACAGTGCATTGCCTAACCCACTGCGCCACCAGGGAGGCCCCTTAGAGAAATCATTTTTAATAAAAGATTTATTTATGAACACAAGAGCTGGGGTACAGGCCAGAGGTGTGGGGGGTTGGTGAGAGGACTCACCAGAGACAGAGTGGGGAGCAGAACAGGCAGGTCAACTGAAACATTGCTGAGGGGAGCAGCAGGGAGGCAGGAGAGGTCTGCTGTGCCCTGTGGGTCCCCTCCCTGGCCGGGGATCAAACTCGTGCTACTGTGGCTGCAGATGCTTCACAGTGCGGCGCTCAACCCCTTGCGCCACCAAGGAGGCCCCAACTTAGGTAAATGTTTTTAATAGGCTCTCCCTGACCCTTAGGTACATATGATTCCAAGCCATTAGTCTTCTGGAACCTTCCGTCTAGTACTCCTCCCACCCCATCGTTGCCACTTAGGTTGCATCTGATTTTTCCCAACACCTTGAGAAAGCAAGGCTGGGGAGGACCTTGGAGGACCTGGATGAGAGCCCGCGGCCATGGTGGGTTAGGGGTTGCTGTAACATAAGGCGTGGGCAGGTGCCGAGAGAAGACAGCGAGAACAGCCAGGATGGTTGAGGTGGCTTTGGAAGGTAGCGTCAGATGTGATGCTTGGGAGGCAAGAAGGTACTTCAGGGCCTGGCCACATCAGGCCCCTGGTTCCCAGCGAGTGAGGCTGAAGCTCCCTCATTCTGGTCCACCCCTCCCTCCTCATGGCCTGCGGAGGGAGGGGCCCTCCACTGTGGTCTTCCCCGGAACATGCACGCCCCCCCTCTAGCCGACTGGTCCCTGTCACTCAGGTCCCTGGGTCAAGACAGCGCCACCTCCATTCATCCAGCCTGCACTTGGGGTGCCCCAGTGGGAAGGAAGGAGAAAGCGTGCTTCGGGGCAGTTGTGCAGGTAACAAGCTAGACCATCCCACTGCCCGCTGTGGCCGTGCGGGGAGAAGAGCAGAGCGGGGAGTAGAGAGAAGGCACGGCAGGCGAGGGCGGCCTGTGAGTACCCGAGGAAGCGCGTCCCTGGCAGGAGGGACACGGGGAATGCTTCGAGTCCTTCCCTGGCCTTTATCTCAGCATCTTCCTTTACTTCCTGGCCGGCCCTGATCGCTGTCTGAAACCCTCCTGCCGACTTGAGTCCCTGTGAGTCATCCTCGGCCTCCCCACTGCAGCGTCCTCCATGGGACCTTTCCTGTCACCGCTGTCCCTATGGGGTCCTTCCTGTCACCGCTGTCCCCAGTACTAGGCCAGTGCCTGCTCCGTGCCAGGCACCGGCCCTTGGCTCTGCTCCAGGCCTCCCAGCAGACCTGTTCGGGAGGTGTGCGTCTCCCTTCTCACAGACCAGCTCGCGGGGCACGGGCCGTCTCGGGCCACCCCGCTTGAAGGAGCTTGCGCCCCAGCTGTTGGCCCCAAGCCCCAGGCTCCTTCCCTTACGCTCCCTGCGCCCCTGTGCTCCCTCGGGAGTGGCTGACCCACCCCCCAGCTCCACGTGTGGGTGACTGCAGGGGAGGGTTTGCCGGGAGGTGAGTCCAGCCTGGCTAGACCTGCCCCCAGCCGCCCGCACGACGGGGTGGCGCTTCCTGGCGCCTTGACCTGGGCGCTTATTTCTGTTTGGGCAGCTGCGCTGAGGAGTCGAGGGAGTAAAGAACAGCTGCCAGGACTGCCTCACCTGGGGCCCGGCTCTGTCACCTCACACCACGGGGTCTCAGCCCCTCCCCCGGGGAACGAGCACAGGTGCGTCCAAAGCCAACCAGCCCTACCCAGCCACACCTGGCCGGCACCCCACTAGCACGACTGGCCCCAAACTGCTTTGTTGGCTCACCCGCCAGCAGCAGTGACAGACGGGGTCTGCGCGTGCCGTTGGCTGCAGGGGTGCGGTCGGGCACCCTCTATCTTGCCCTAAGCGTTCCCTGCTGCTTCCCAGAGCCCCGGGGTCTGGGAGATTGTCAGCCTGGGCCTCAGACCTGTTTCCTCCACGCCGCCCTGGGATGAGGCCTCTGTGGTCTCGGTTTCCTTGTCCACCAAGAACAGGATCGTCCAGGGAAGGTTCTGGAAGGCAAGCAGAAGCCTGGGTGTGCTGAATGCACTTGGAGAAGAGCAGATGAGCAGAGGGGTCTTGATGGACACGTGCCGCCGGGCCTGCCCCAGCTGGCGGTGTTTTGAGAGGACTTTCTCCCATTGTCGCTTTCTCTGCAGTGAGAATAGATCACTTGGGCAAAATGCTTTATTTTTTTTTTAAAGGATTGATTTATTTATGCACACAAGAGCTGGGGTGCAGGCCAGAGGTGCGGGGGTGAGAGGATCCACCAGAGACAGAGTGGGGAGCAGAACAGGCAGATGGACTGAAACACACTGCTGAGGGGAGCAGCAGGTGAGGCAGGAGAGGTCTGCTGCGCCCTGTGGGTCCCCTCCCTGGCCAGGGATTGAACTGGCACTGCTGTGGCTGGGGCTGCCTCACAGTGCAGCGCTCAGCCCCCTGCACCACCAGGGAGACCTGGGGAAAACATTGTAGAAGATCCTGTGCAAGGAGCGGGGATGGGGCCACAGAGCTGCGCCGAGGGCCGCTGGGTGCTCGGTGCCCACCCTGACCTCCTGCGTAGCGCTGTCTCCCCTGTGTGATGCCGCCTGAGGCCTGCGTGGGCCTTGGACGGGCGGCCAACCCCTCTTGCCCCCACCCAGCCTGCACAGGTCTGGGGGAGCCCAGGTCTCCTCCAGGACCGCCCTCCCTTCTCAGCTTCCTCTGGCTCCTGACCCGGTGTCCAGGCCCAGGAAGGGAAAGCAGGCGGCCCAGGGGCTGGTGGGGAGCTTGCCCCACTGCCCTCCCCCACAGCTGGAATGCAAGGCCAGGCTGCTGTCTCAGCTGTTTGGGGGGGGGGGGCGCCCCCCACCAAGTTGGGCCGCAGGGAGTCTGTTTTCCTTCGCAGGAACCTCCACATGTCCCCTTTTCATCCCCTCAGCCAACCGCAGGGGCCTCAGCCTAAGTGGCCATTGGTAGCTCCCACAACTACCTGCTATCCTATGGGAAGAGGGACCCTCTGCTCTGGCGCCCCCAAATGTGAAGGCACAAACCACTCCTATCACCCCATCCCCTCCCTTTCGGTGTCTGAGAGGGTGACAATGCTGAGGACTGGCCCCTCCCTGCCTTTTCCCACCTGGCAGGGGGTTAGAGCTCCGCAGGATGTGTCTGCCCAGTGGGGTGGCCCCTTCCAGCATGGCCAGCCCCACACCCCAACTCTGCCATTCCCATGCCAGAAACCTCAGGACATGCTCCGGGCCGCAGCTCAGGCACCTTCCCCCAGAAGGGCCCCCGCCCCTCCAGCTCCCTGGCCCTGCACTGGCCTGCCTCTACCTGTCCCTCCCCCAGTGGGTCCGGCAGGGCGGCCTGGATCTGCCCAGCTTCCGGGGCCGCTGGTCAGTGGGAGGCCCTGCTACTGGAAGCCGGAAGCCGGAGCTCAGACGAGCCTTCCCCTCCCCCCAGGGGGATCCAGAAATAGTTTCCCCTTGGGTTGGGAATGCATCCTACGGTGGGCGGTGGTTGGGGGCCTTCAGCGGGCTTCCTGCTTGGGAGCAGACTTCTGATTTCACTCCGCTTGGGCCATGGGGAAGGGGGCCTCTCTGAGTGCACCCCATGAGCCAAGCCCAGGGGAGCTGGAACTGGGATAGCCAGAGAGGGAGGCAGGGAGCAGCCGGAAGCCTGGGCCCAGGGCTGTGGAGGCCCCGGCAGCTTTGCCGTGTCAGACCAGGTCTGCCTTTGCCGTGTCAGACCAGGTCTGCCGGGGGCCCAGGTGCGCGTGGGGTGGGCCAGCACCCCTGGCTGCACCCTCGCCCACTCGGGCTCCCGACGCCGCGGCTGGTGGCGTGGCCTGGGCCCAGCGCCCCTTGACAGCCTCCTCGCAGTGCACCCGCCGGCTGGGACGGCCAGTCTCTGCCCTGCCCCGGTGCGGGAGCCCAGGTGGGCGCCTTTGCTTCCCTACCTTCCAGCTGGCCCTGCGAGCCCTGTGAAGTTTCCCTTTCTGTTGGGCCTCGGTTTTATGGTTTTTCAGCAAACAGGTTAACAATTAAGCTCATTAACCTCAGGGCCACTGGCCCTCCTGCGCCTATAAAGCCAGGTTAAATGGCTTCTTCCCCCAGCCCCTGCCCTGCTCAGAAGGCCCCGGGGCCGCCAGGTGCAAAGGGTCCTTCCCCAGGGAAGCCTGGGGAAGCCGGGGTGCAGGGGGCGGTGGGTGAAACTGGCCAGGCTTGGGGCTCCCCCCGTTGCTCAGCGACTATGCCCCTTTCTCTAGGGCCCGCAAACCCAGCAAGATGAGGCGCTTCCTGAGGTCGGGACTTGACCCCGTGCGGGAGCGGCTCAAGCGGGACCTCTTCCAGTTCAACAAGGTAAGGGCAGTGCGCGCTGGCCCCCGGAGCTGGAAGCCAGAGCTGGGAGCCGGGCCTGGTGCTGGCCTGCCGGCCGCTGCAGGCCACGCCTCCCGGGGCTCTGGCTTGGGGCTGGGGTGGGCCTGGGGGCTCCCCGGCAAGGGCAGCGGGATGGATGCCCAGAGTTGGGCCTTCCAGGTCTTCCCTCCCGCCAAGCTCCAGTTCCCCACCTTGGCGTGAGACTAAGACAAGCTGCCCTGCCTCATGGGGTCGTTGAGACTTGAGGGTGAAAAGACCAAAGCACGGTGAACTCCAGAGGGGTGCTGTTCTGTGATGCCGTGCCCCCTGGCGGCCCCAGGGCCACAAGCCGAGGCTGCACCCGCCTCACCCTGTCCCCAGGGGAAAGGCAGCTTTGCCCACTGTGGGACACATTTTCCTGGGGGCGGGGGTTTCAGGTCTCGGGGGAATGAGGGTGGCCGTGGGGGAATGGGCCCTGGTTTACACTTGACCACTGCAACCCCAAACCTGAGATCTCAGGGAGGGTCCAGGGGCTCCACAGCTCCCCAGGGCTGGTGCAGGAGCCGGCTGAGGGTGGGAGGGACACGGGAGCTTTACAAGCTGGCCACCTAGCAATCTGCAGCCTCTCGGGGTAATTAGCCTCTTCCCTCCACTTTGATCTAGGCCCTTGGCCTCCTTGCCCGGCTGGCCGCCTTCTGCCCCACAAGTGGGCTGCAGGGAGGAGCAATAGGACATTCTTCCCCTGGGGGCCAGGGGACCCCTCCCGGATGGTGGGCTCAAACCCCATGTCTCTGCAGCTTAACCCCTTACTGCTCTCACAGGCTTGGGGCAGGGGTGGTGACAGGGTCATTTACATGCGGGAACATTCCCTGCTGCTTTCAGAGGTTCCCCCCTAGAAAGAGGGCTTGTTTGAGGGGGGTGGGGTCCCCAGATGCCCTGCCATTTCTTTTTGATTTGGACCTGTGAGTGGTGCCTGTCGGGAGCCAGGGCTCTGCTGGGTCTGGGCTGCCCCAAGTGCCCCCGCTGCAGAAGGACCCATGGCCCCTCAGCCCCTCCAGGCCCCTCAGCCCCTCAAGACTCACACCCTGAAAAGGTGGCCAATTTCAGTGAAAACCGGATAGACAGGCTCGGCAATGAGGAACAACCCCCGCCCCAAGTTCTGACAGCAATGGGGTGAGGCTGGGGTGGGGCTGAGGTAGGGAAATCAGTGTGTCCCCCACCTCCATGCACCCCAACTGGTGGTCCCCAAATTTGGGGGTGCAGAGGGAGGTAATGCTTTACCGCTGCTGCGGTAAAACTTTCTCCTTCCGTTCACATGCAAGAAACACGCACTGAGCACCTACTGTCTACACGGCCCACTGCACTGGGGCTGTAGGAACCTCAGGTGATGAGACCATTGCCTTCCAGGACTTTTCTAGTCTGGTGGGTGGGAGAGGGTCTGATGTTCTATCTCCTGGGGGTGGAGAGGGGGCAGAAGATAATCTTGAGGGGGTGGGGAGGGGAATCAGCTCCTAGGCTCTGGGCAGACAGTGCCAGAGGGTTACAACCAGGGGTTGAGGCTGATGCTGGGAGGTTTGGGGGTACCACCCATGCCAGCCCCGCGCAGCCTCAGGCTTCCCTCCTCACAGAGCCGTGGGGTAGAGGGAGACTGGGCCTGAGTGCCAGCCCGGTGGCTTTGCAGCAGGCCCTGAGGGCGCACACAGGTCTCCCGGGGGGCCCCTGGGAGACCTGACCAGGTGGGGGTGCAGGGGCCCTGTCTAGCACCCTCTCTGGCCCCTGGGGGGTGGATGAGAGCCTGGGGTGAAGGCGCAGAGGGAGGGCAGCGTCCAGGTGACAGTCTGACTCGGGGGCCATGGTGCAGATGGGAGGCTGGGGGGCTGAGCCAGTCTGAGGGTTGGGGGGGACACAGCTGCGTCGCGACGGTCCCCGTCTGCTGAGGGGCTGGCGTCCCGGGCTGGTGCGGCCGCCCGGCGCCTGACTCCTGGTGTGACCAGCTGGCCACCCTGGCCGAGCCCGCGTCTCTGAGATGCTCCTGGACCCGCCGAAAGGCCTCTCGTGGAGCGTGGCCGCAGGGACAGCTCAGGACGTCATCTGGCTTGCGGCTGAGTTTGGGGACCTGGGCCCTCTGGTGGGGAGGTCTTGATTGGGGCAGTGGCATATGCAGTTTCTGGGGGTCACTGGGCGTTACGGTGGCCCCTCAAGGACTGGTCCCAGGCAGCTCCGACACCAGCTTCTCAGCAAGACCTCTTCCTCCAGCTCCTGGCCAAAGCCCTCAGCACCCGCATCAGGCCAGGGCCCCCAAGGGCAGGGTGGGGCCCTGGGGCTGGGCGGCCTGGCCTGTTTCTTGGGTCGGTACCTGGGGAGGGGGTGTGCTGCGGACAGGGCCTCTGAACCGTCCGCCCCGTGCCAAGAAGCCCAGGCTGGGAGGGTGGGGTCAGGGAGCGGGTCCAGAGGCCGGGCCTGTGTCCGCACACCGTGCCGCTGCTCCCCGAGCCGTTGCTCCTGGTACGCGGCCGCCCTGCGCCTCAGTCTCCCCACCTGCAAAGCGGCTGCCCCAGGTGTCCAGCGGGCTGGTCACTCCGAACGTGCCCGTCCACGCCTGGTCCTCGGGACGCCTCCGGGAGGGGCCCGGTCTGCAGCTGAGGACTCTGGGCCTTGCGCTCGCCCGGAGAAGGGCAAGGCTGGGAAGCAGACTCGGGGCTCCGCCTGTGGCTGTGTGGTCATACGGGGGTGCTGCACCTCCAGAGCCTCAGCTGCTTCACCTGTGAGAGTCCCCTGCGGTGTGTGGTGGGTCCTGCGGTGTTGAGCTCACAGACTATCAGGCACGGCAGCGGGGCCACCGAGAAGCCCGAGGGGACCCTCTGATCCACTGGGCCACCCCTGGGACGTGATCGAGGGACACAGGTCACAGCTCGCACCAGAGTGGAACCTCTTCCTTGGAAACCCCTGCAGGCCTGATCCTCCCCTGGTGAAACGGGCCAGGCACCTGGCTGCCCGCGCTACCTCAGAAGCTCCTGGGCCTTGCTGCCAGGCCCCGTCCCCACCCCCGGGCCCTGAACAGTGTGTCCTGACGCTGCAGCCGGGTGCTTTGTCCTGCCTTTGAGTGGCGGGCCCTGGTGTCAGGTGACCGCACAGGGAGGGCCAGGTTGCTGCCACCAACTGGAATCCGAGCTGACCACACCCGGGGGGAAGTGCCTCCACCCATCCACCCAGCCCCCGGCCGCCTGGCCCTGGCAGCCCTCCCTCCCGCCCCCAGCCCTGGGTCTTGCATGGGTCTGCCCCTGTGGGGGGAGCCTGAGGCGTCCCCATGCTCTGAGGCAGCCTCACTCCCCCTACCGCCGCAGGAACGGGGCCTGCAGCCGGCACCTGGGCTCTGCCCCGCCAGGATAGTGTTGCACTCCGGTGGCGCCAGCAAGCTCTGCTTTCCCAGCTCCCCGTCAAAAGAGGGCATTGTTCTCACACCGGCACAGGGCACCGCAGCAGGTAGCAGGCTGGGGGCGGGCCTGGAGACTGGGCGCTGCGCTCAGGAGGGGGCCGGGTGTCCGGCGGTCACCCTCTGCCGGACCTGAGCTGCAGGTGGCTGGGAGGCTAAGAGGGTGTCCGGGGACACGGGCCCGCAGCCCAGCCCAGGCCTGCCCACCCTCTCCCTGCCCACCACCTCCCTACCCACCTCTGTACCCACCTCTCTCTACCACCTCCTCTCTACCCACCTCCTCTCAACCCACCTCTCTCTACTCACCTTTCTCTACCCACCACTTCTCTACCCACCTCTACCCACCTCTCTCTACCCGCCACCTCTCTATCCACCTCTACCCCCCTCTACCCACCTCTCTCTACCCACCACCTCTCTACCCACCTTCTCTCCTGGGCAGGGAGGTCGCCTTGTGCCTGGGAGCTGCACAGCAGGGCCCCCGGAGCCCACCCCACTCTGCCCCTGGTACTCCAGAGTAGGAGTTTTGAAAGGCAGTTAACATGTAAAGCCTTTAATGGAAAGGAACTTTATTTTTTTAAGATTTATTTATTTATGCATACAAGCACTGGGGTACAGGCCAGAGGTGTGGGGGGGCTGAGAGGATTCACCACAGAGAGCGGGGAGCAGAACAGGCAGATCAACGGAAGTACACTGCTGAGAGGAGCAGCGGGCACAGCAGGAGAGGTCTGCTGCACCATGTGGGTCCCCTCCCTGGCCGGCAGCAGGGATCGAACTCGTGCTGCAGTGGCTGTGGTTTGCTTCATAGTGCGTTGCTTAACCCACTGCGCCACCAGGGAGGCCCCGAACCCGCTTTATATTAGGGTTGCTCTGTAACAAAAGGAGTGAAATCAAACCCTGATAGTATATCCTTATCCCAATCAATACCAAGTAACGATTTTGACATGAGCACCAGTGTAAGTTAGCAGTATTTCAGGGGCGTGGTTTTTTCCGTACGAAGACCCTGGCTGTGTTTGACACTCACCGCCCACCCCAACCCGCGCAGCCTCTCTTGTGACGCGTGACCTGTCTTCAGCGTTCGGAAGGTCGGCCGTTGGGAGGCCCAGCGCCTGGTCCTTTGGACCCAAGAACATGCCTCCAGTGTCTTGTCACTGAATCGCGCCTCCGTTCTTTACCATCTAGTTTCTTTTTTTATAATACCTCTCAGGTTTTATTTTATTTAAAGATTTATTTATTTATGCACACAAGAGCTGCAGTACAGGCCAGAGTCCAGGGCGGTGAGAGGATTCACCAGAGATAGAGCGGGGAGCAGAACAGGCAGATGGACTGAAACACACTGCTGAGGGGAGCAGCGGGAGACAGGAGGGGTCTGCTGCGCCCTGTGGGTCCCTCCCTGGCCGGGGATCGAACTCGTGCTGCAGTGCCGCGGATGCTTCATAGTGCGGCGCTTAACCCACTGCACCACCAGGGAGGCCCCTACATTTATTTATTTTTTAAGGTTTATTCATTTATGCATACAAGGGTTGGGGTGCAGGCCAGAGGCACAGGGGGCGAGAGGACTCACCAGAGACAGAGCGGGGAGCAGAACAGGCAGATGGACTGAAACACACTGCTGAGGGGAGCAGCTGGGGAGACAGGAGAGGTCTGCTGTGTCCTGTGAGTCCGCTCCCTGGCTGGGGAACGAACTTGTGCTGCAGTGGACGCAGAAGCTCAACAGTGGGGTGCCTTGCACCACCAGGGAGGCCCCTACATTTATTTATTTTTTAAGGTTTATTCATTTATGCATACAAGGGTTGGGGTGCAGGCCAGAGGCACAGGGGGCGAGAGGACTCATCAGAGACAGAGCGGGGAGCAGAACAGGCAGATCTACTGAAATATACTGAGGCAGGAGAGGTCTGCTGCGCCATGTGGGTCCCTCCCTGGCCAGGGATCGAACTCGTGCTGCAGTGGCTATGGATGCTTCACAGTGCAGCACTCAACCCCTTGCACCAACCCCCTGTACCATCTCATTAAAGTTAGATGGAATTAAACACTCGGTTCCTTGGTGCCATTAGCCATACTGGGCTTCTCGGCATCTGGTGGCATCTCGTCTGGTGGCTGCCGGGAGGTCTGGTCCTCCTCAGCCCCTGGCTCCTGTCAGGCTCCCCACCAAATTCCAGAGGCATGGGCCTGAGCCGCTGCGGGTGGGGACGGGAAGCCAAGACTGTCCAGACGCCTCTTCTGAGCCCCGGCTGCTGACTCTCTAAGGCTGCAGCACCCTGGGGCTGGTGAGGCCTCCCAGGCCCCAGGGAAGCTGGTCTCACCCCCACATGAGCCCTGCCCTCCTTTCCTGGAAAATGTTTACATTCCAGATGCACTGCTATCTCGCCCTGGCTTCTCCAGGCTCTGCATTTTTGACATAGCTGACCAGGAACCTGGCTGGGGGCTGGCCGCCGGGAGGGTCCTGCAGGGCCACTTCTGCCCGCCCAGCTGCTCCAGGTGCAGTCGTTGGCGGGCAGCTCGTGTTCCTGGCGAAGAGCCTGGCCTTGGAGTCTGGGGTCGGGGCCCCTCGGCTTAGGCACTCTTTGGCATGCTCCCTGCTGGCCTGACCCCAGCACAGCCTTCTCCCACAAACCACTGGCCAGGACTGGCCAGGATGCACAAGCAGCAGAGTTTGCTGTCTCACCAGGACTTTGCTCTTTCGCGGCCTCACAGGCTAACAAGGTAGCAGGGCCTCCGCAGTGGTGATTGTTTTAAATGCTTGCAGCCTCCTCTGGCTGGCAGCCTCGGCCAGGCCACGATCAAGCTCTGAGTGTTCAGTACCCCTTAGGGGAGGTGGAAGCAGGGGCGGGGGCGGGGGCAGGGCTCTCGTATTGAGAAACCACCAAAACCCTGCCCCAAGTTGGTCTGCTAGCCAAAGTCTGTGCCTTTGTAACCTGTAATTCCACCTGGGGACTTTTTTTTTTTTTTAAAGATGTATTTATTTATGCATACAAGAGCTGGCGAACAGACCAGAGGTGCAAGGGGGTGAGAGGACTCACCAGAGACAGAGCGGGGAGCAGAACAGGCAGATGGACTGAAACACACTGCTGAGGGGAGCAGCTGGGGAGACAGGAGAGGTCTGCTGTGTCCTGTGAGTCCGCTCCCTGGCTGGGGAACGAACTTGTGCTGCAGTGGACGCAGAAGCTCAACAGTGGGGTGCCTTGCACCACCAGGGAGGCCCTCCACACGGACCTATGCTGGAGAGGACGGACTGAGCCGCAGGCGGGGACTGGTACCCAGGGCGCTCCCCCGTGCAGCGTGCAATCACCGTGCAGCATGCAATCACCGACCCTCAGACCACATCAGCCTAAGGCGGGGCAGGCTCTTTGTGCCTTCAAAGGCTGTCTGGGGCTTTCAGCTCCCGGCTGCTCTAGGCGGGGAAGCAGGGCCATGCAGGTGTGGGCCACGTGAGACCCCAGCCAGGTCTCCGCTGGACACTCAGAGGGCTAAACCAGGCTTCCTTCCAGCTGGGCTGGAGGTGCAGGTAATTTTTTTTAAAGATTTATTTATTTGTGCATGCAAGAGTTGCAGGTAATTTTTATTTTCAAAGTTCTTTGTATGTTCCAAGTTGTCTGCAATGGGTATTACTCCTGGACTAGAACATATGCAAGAGCATGTGTCGTCAACAACGGCCCACAAACGTCCCCTCGGGGAAGGTGGTAGAGAATGCAATGACCAGAGAGTGGGCTTGCAGGGCAGCGGGGCCAGGGACAGCTCCTGGCCGGGGCTGATGGCCAACCTGGAGCTACGGCGCAACCAGGATTTTGGAGAGACCGCTGCCCCACTCTGCAGGGCCCCCTGGGCTGAGGGCACCCTCAGTGCGCGCCTGGTGAGGGACCCAGTTCCTGCGGCGCACGTGACCGTCGTGTGGGGAGAAGGGGCTCCGGGGCCAGCCCTGCTGTCACGTGAGGGCAGAATTGGGCTGAGGGTAGGCGCAGTGGTCTGGGGTCGTCCCGTAGGAACCCGACCACGACTGGACCCTCCTTCCTCTGGGGGAGGCTGTGCGGCACCTCCTCTGTCCGGCCGTGGAGGGGCCCACACAGACCCTGATGCCTGCCCCCCGCTTGTCTGCAGACGGTGGAGCACGGCTTCCCGCACCAGCCCAGCGCCCTCGGTTACAGCCCCGCCCTGCACCTGCTGGCCATCGGCACACGCTCTGGAGCCGTCAAGCTGTATCCTTCCTGTTCTCCAGCTCGCACCCAGGGACGGGCGCCCGGGCATTGGGAAGCCTCCAGAAGGCCCTCACCCCAGGAGGCCGCTCCTGTGCCTGGGATGCTCCAGAGAGCCAGCCCGCAGCGCAGTACACGGAGGCAGGGGGGCCAGAGCTCTGGTTTTGACCCTCCCCCCTGCCCATAAGCCAGTGCGCTGGCCACAGGGCTCTGTCCAAAGCAGAGGAGCAGCAGCGCCGGGGCGACTGTTCCGCCGGGTTCGGCCCCACCATGCACACACCCACGGGCAGAGAGCGGCACGGTGCATCCTGGTACTGGGCCCGAGGTCACGCCCGACCCAGTCGGAGCATCTTTTATCCAAAGCGCTGATCCTTGGCGGATGGGGGTGGCGGCCAGCCCCCAATTCTAGGGTGGAAGGTGACAAGTGTGGGAGCCCCCCACCCCTGAATCCGACCTGAACCCCAGCATGAAACCCTGGGGAACCTCCGTTGGGGAGCCTGGCCAGCCCCCCTCCAGCAATGCTGTGACTTGCTCCCATTGCCCTCTGGTGGGGATGGGGAGACACGGGAGGGTCCAGGTCCCGCCAGGGCTCAGCCCGCCCTCGGCCAGTTAATCATTGCCAGGCGGCGGCCATGTCCTGGTTCCCAGTCCCCGGTGCAAAGGCTCATGGGTCATGGCTGCTGCCTGCCCCACCTTCCCCCAAGCGGCCTGTGTTTTCTCGCAGGTGCCACCGTGTGGTGACTGATGCGCTCAGGTGTGTGTGGGGGTGCAGTGCACCATCTGCCTGGAGTCAGCCCCATCCGCCTAGGGGGGTTCTCCCTGGGGGAGCTGGCCCCACCCTTGCAACACAGCTTGGTGATGGGAGCCCCCAGGCCAGGCCTCCCCGCCAGCTGCAGACCAGGTGTCCAGTGGGAAGGGAAGGGCAGGCCGTGTCCGGTTTGCACTCCTTGCCTCGGGGCCCAGGCGGGCGAGGGGTGGGTGCGTACTGCCTTCTGCAGCTTTTCCTGAGCGCCTCGCAGCTATGGCGCCCCGGGGGTGGAGTTCATGGGGCTGCACCGAGAGAACAACGCCGTGGTGCAGATCCACTTCCTGCCTGGCCAGGTGAGGGCCGCCTTCCACCTTGCTGTTCTCGCTCCCGGAGGGGCGCGGTCACCTGGTGACCCCGGGTGGGTGCCGGGGAGAGCTCCGGGATCACCTTCTGCCCCAGGCAGTTCACCAGCCGCCCTGGGAACAGCCGGGGGCTTCTGGTTCTGGACGTCGAGCCTGGCTGCCCCGTGTGTGGGGCTGGCTGCCCGCGCCTGGGTACCATGCCGCACGCCCGTGTGCCCGTCCCTCCTAGTGCCAGCTGGTCACGCTGCTGGACGACAACAGCCTGCACCTGTGGAGCCTGAGGGCCCGTGGGGGCGTGTCGGAGCTGCAGGAGGACGAGTGCTTCACGCTGCGAGGGCCCCCGGGGTGAGGACGCATCCCCTTCCTCTGCCAGCCAGCCTGACCCGTGCCCCGGCTCCAGGGCCCCTCTCTGGACGTGGCCCCAACACTCCACCTCACCCTTTGAAGCTGAGCCCAAAGCACTGCAGGTGTTAGAGCCGCCGTACCCCCACCCACGGGTGCCCTGGGTGGAGGGGGTGGGGCTGTGCCAGGCTCCCGTCCTTCCTGCCTCCCCGCAGTGCCTGCTGGGATGTGCCTCGCCCGGGCCCTGTGCCATCTGCTCCTGTCCTGGCAGAAAGTGACCAATGTATCGTCCAGGCCCGAGACCCATCAGAGCTCCTCCAGGGGCCTGCTCTCCCCTGGGGCGATGCCGGCAGCCAGGAGTCGGGGACCCCCTGCACGGGGACCCCAGCCCCGGACACCTGTCCCTCCCGCCGCAGGGCCGCCCCCAGCGCGACGCAGATCACCGTGGCCTTGCCGCACTCCTCCCGGGAGCTGCTCTACCTGGGCACCGAGAGCGGCAGCGTGTTCGTGGCGCAGCTGCCGGCCTTCCGCACGCTGCCCGACCGGACCATCAGCTCGGACACTGTGCTGCAGCGGTGAGCCGCCCCGCCCAGCCCGCCTTCCTCTTGGCCCCCAGAATATCTCCTGAGAGATCTGTGGGGACAGCTCCCCAGCGGGCCCCCTGGCATGTTCGCACCACAGCATCGCAGCTGCGGCTCTTGGAGAGCGCTGGCCGCCTTGCTTGGAGGGAGGACGCTGCGGCTGCGATGATGGGGTGATGGCACCGCCTCCTGGCCCGGCATGCTTTGCGAGGACCCTGTTCGCCGGCTTTCCCAGCCTCGGTGCGCTGGGTCCTTTCCACCAGCCGACTCCTGGTTCGCTTTGACACTTGTCTAGAACTCTGAAACGCCCAGCTGTAGTCCTGGGCGGGGGTCTCTGTCCTGTGGGGAAATGCATACGTAGGTCTGGTCTTAGTGGCAAAAAATTGAAGCCGTCTGTTTGTTTAGCCACCTGCCCCCACGAGGGCAGGAGCTGCCTATGTGAAGACTATTTTGAAGACTGCTCAAATGTGGGGGAAGATGGCCCTGGTCTGCCTAGGTGCGGCCAGGGGAGGGAAGCAGATCGCAAAGCAGCGTCTGGGGGACGGTTCCAGTTTTGCGCTGATGAACGGAGGTGGCCGAGCAAACACGAGGCTTGCTGAGGGCACCTGAGGGCAGCTACGGGGGTGGCCGGCATGCCACCCTTTGCTCTTCTTCCCGATGCTCCTGGGTGTTTGCTCAGATGTGTTATCGTGCCTTGTTTACTTTTATTTATTTATTTTTAAAGATTTATTTATTTATGCATATAAGCACTGGGGTACAGGCCAGAGGTGTGGGGGTGGTGAGAGAATCCACCAGACAGAGCAGGATGCAGAACAGGCAGACCGACAGAAACACACTGCTGAGGGGAGCAGCGAGCAAGGCAGGAGAGGTCTGCTGTGCCCTGTGGGTCCCTCCCTGGCTGGAGGCAGGGATCAAACTCGTGCTGCAGTGGCTGCGGTTTTGCTTAACCCACTGCGCCACCAGGACAGGCCCCTTGTTTACTTTTAATCAAAAGAAATTTATTTACAATTATGCAAGTAGTAGGTGGTGATGAGATGAGATTTAAAAAGGAGAACTTTCTAGGAAGGTTAAAAGGCTACTTTGCTCTCTGTCCTCACTCCAGAGAGGCCCGGGCTGCAGTGTGGGGGTGTAATCTTGGCCTGTGGGGGCACATGCAGAGAGGTGTGGACTGGTCTGAGGTGAGCAGGCTGGTCTCCTTTCCAGCCGTGGTGCTGGGTCTTGGCAGCCAGTGGCTGCCACCTCATGGTCTTCCGCTGGCTGCAGTGCCTCCAGGCTGCACGTCGGCATTCCAGGCCCAGAGGAGGCAGGAAGGGAGCCGAGCAAGGCCTCAGGCCAGGTTAACTAATACAGTCGTGTGCGTCTTGAACATTTCTGTTAGGAAATAGCAAGCACCTCTTTTTTTTTTAAAGAATTATTTATGCATACAAGGACTGGGGTATAGGCCAGAGGTGTGGGGGGGGGTGGTGAGAGGAGTCCCCAGAGACAGAGTAGGGAGCAGAATAGGCAGATCCACTGAAACACACTGCTGAGGGGAGCAGCGGGGAGGCAGGAGAGGCCTGCTGTGCCCTGTGGGTCCCCTCCCTGACTGGAGGCAGGAATTGAACTCGCGCTGCAGTGGCTGCGGTTTGCTCCATAGTGCGGTGCTTAACCCGTTACAGTCATGCACTAAGCATGAGCATGCATTTGGGAGGATTCTTGCAATTCCTGCAGCCAGTCAGGCATGAAATCAGAGTGTGTCGTTCCCCCCAAGAAGCCCCGCCCCCAAGGCACCCTCACATCCCCCTTCCTTGGAATTGTGCCCCCTGCACTTCCTCTCGTGGGTTTGTCTTCTGGCCCCTGGTGCTGCGCCCTGGCCATGTCTCCACTGCCGGCACATTCCAGGCCCCCTGCTGCGGGGTGCCGCGCCCCTGGGTGGATGGTGTGGGCTCACCATGTGCCCCTTGGCCAGGTTGCCTGAGGAGGCGCGCCAGCGGCGGGTGTTTGAGATGGTGGAGGCGCTGCAGGAACACCCGCGAGACCCCAACCGGATCCTCATCGGCTACAGCCGCGGCCTCATCGTGGTCTGGGACCTGCGGGGCAGCCTGGTGCTCTGCCACTTCCTCAGCAGCCAGGTAGGCGGCTCTCAGACCCCGGGTACCCTGCAGGGCTCCGCACAGCTCCACAGGCTGCCTGTTCCGGTGCTGAGACAGGGAGTGTGGCGTGGAGCCCCGCCCCGGCCCCGCCCACACTCCCTCTCCTTTCTCAGCAACTGGAGAACGTGAGCTGGCAGCGGGACGGCCGGCTGATCATCAGCTGCCACTCCGACGGCAGCTACTGCCATTGGCCCGTGGCCGCGGACGCCCAGCCTCTGGAGCCCCTGCGCAGCTGCATGCCTTACGGTCAGTGCATGCCTGACGGTCAGTGCATGCCTTACGGTCAGTGCCTTCACGTGCAGGGCCGCGTCCTCTCTGCTCCCAGCACAGCTCACCTGCGCCCAACTCGAGCAAAGCCTGGGGCCCAGAGAGGGGGGCAGGCTCTGTCCAGAGTCACCAGAGCATCCTTTTTTTTTTTTTAAAGATTTATTTATGCACACAAGAGCTGGGGTGCAGGCCAGAGGCACAGGGGGTGAGAGGAGTCCCCAGAGACAGAGCGGGGAGCAGAACAGGCAGATGGACCGAAACACACTGCTGAGGGGAGCAGCGGGGAGACGGGAGAGGTCTGCTCCGCCCTGGGGGTCCCCTCCCTGGCTTGGAATCGAACTCGCGCTGCAGTGGCTGCAGATGCTCCACAGTGCGGCGCTCAACCCGCTGCGCCACCGGGGAGGCCCAGTCACCCGGGCTTTGATGGCGGCTGGGAAGACCTCGGAACGAGACTGGAAAGCACGGGTCTCCCGGCTCTGATGGAGGGAAGGCCTGTTGAAGCAAGTGCCTTTACTTTCAGGTCCTTTCCCTTGCAAAGCTATTACCAAGGCCTTCTGGCTGACCACCAGGCAGGGGTAGGTGCCTGTGCTGTCCCCGTCCCTGGGCAGAGGCTTCTGGGGGGCTGGAAAGGTTGCTCAGGCCTGCGGGGGGCGGGGGGGGATGCGCCTGGTGAATGCCCTTGTTCCGTGCTGGGCTCCAGGGGAGGGAGAGGGCATTGCTCCCAGTCATGGCCTAGCTCCAGAGAGAGCCCGCCCACTCTTCCCTCCCTGCTACCCTCCCGGAGGGCTGCTCTATAGTAAACCGATTTTTTTCTAGCAAAGTCACACAGGGAGACCCACCGTCTGAGCAGCAGAGGGGCTGGGGCACCCCTGGAGGCAGGGGTGGCTGTAGACCTAGATTCAGCCTGCGTCCACCCTCCCACCCCGCCCCTTGTCACCCCTGAGCTCCCTCCCACCCACGCCCTGCCACAGGCACCGGCCCCAGAACCCTCCGTGGGCTGCCCAGCCCACCCGCTCTTCTGTGCCCGCAGGCTGCCCTTCACCATCTTCCAGGGCGGCATGCCCCGGGCCAGCTACGGGGACCGCCACTGCATCTCGGTGCTGCGCGACGGCCAGCAGACCGCCTTCGACTTCACCTCCCGCGTCATCGACTTCACTGTGCTGTCCGAGGAGGACCCTGCAGCCCGTAGGCGGCTTTGGGGGCGCTGGGAGGGCCAGCCGCTGGGACCGGGGCTGTAGGCATCTGCACGTAAAGAGGAGGGCGTGCCAAGGCAGCCACCCCCTGCACCCCTCTTCGTGGGCACAAAGCTGGCACACCTCCCACCCTCCCCCCAGCTCTCCTTGCCCTTTCTGCTCAGCGGTCCTGCGTGCGCTTGGCTGTGGGGCAAGGCTTTCCTGCACCGGTGCATTTAGAGCTTGATGTTAAAAATGCAGATTCCCGGGCCCGGCCCTAGAGCTTCAGGGTCCTGGGACCGGGCTAGGGCCCACTGCCGCCAGCTGGCCCCCATCGCCCCTGACCCTTGGCCTGTCCTTCCCCAGCCTTCGACGACCCCTACGCCCTGGTGGTGCTGGCCGAGGAGGAGCTGGTGGTGATCGACCTGCAGACAGCGGGCTGGCCGCCGCTCCAGCCGCCCTACCTGGCCTCCCTGCACTGCTCGGCCATCACCTGTTCCCACCACGTCTCCAACATCCCCCTGAAGCTGTGGGAGCGGGTCATCACCGCCGGCAGCCGGCAGAACCTGCACTTCTCCACCATGGTAGGTGCCGCACACGCCGCAGCCCCCGCGGGGCCTGGCCCGCCACGGACCTGTCGGTCTCACTTCCTAGGAGTGGCCCATCGACGGCGGCACCAGCCTGGCCCCGGCCCCGCCCCAGAGGGACCTGCTGCTCACGGGGTAGGTGACCCGGGTGGCGTTCTCTGGCCCGCAGGACGTGCGGGCGCAGCAGAGCCCCGAGGGGCCCGCGTCCGCTCACGGCCGCAGGCTCCCCCGCCCACAGGCACGAGGACGGCACGGTGCGGTTCTGGGACGCTTCGGGGGTCTGCTTGCGGCTGCTCTACAAGCTCAGCACGGTGCGGGTGTTCCTCACCGACACCGACCCCGACCCCGGTGAGAGCCTCCACGCCCAGGGCGAGGACGACTGGCCCCCGCTGCGTAAGGTGAGGCCGGGGCCGGGGCCTCTGCGGGGTGGGCTCTGCGGCCAGCCCTGGACCTCCTCTCCCTCGGCAGGTCGGCTCCTTCGACCCCTACAGCGACGACCCCCGGCTGGGCATCCAGAAGATTTTCCTCTGCAAATACAGCGGCTACCTGGCCGTGGCGGGCACTGCAGGGCAGGTGTGCAGGGCTTGTGTCGGGCTGGGCCAGCTGGAATCCGGGCGTTGGGAGGGGGCAGCGGGATGCAGAGCACCCCGACTCCAAGGCTCCGCTCTGCGCAGTGGACGAGATGCCAGACCCCATTAACAGGAGGCCTTCGGGGTGCACAGCAGCTAGAGATGCTCGACCCCTTTGGGTGCGGTGTCTCCTGCAGAAACCAAAATGAGATCTGCTGGCCCTGCTCGGCCCCTGGGCCTTGGCGAGGGTCTCAGCTCCATCGTGCCCCCCGCCGCCCGCCAGGCCCCTGGGGTCCCGCGGTGCAGGTGCCGGGATGCTCAGCCCGCGTCGCCCCAGGTGCTGGTGATGGAGCTGAACGACGAGGAGGCGGAGCACGCCGTGGAGCAGGTGGAGGCCGACCTGCTGCAGGACCAGGAGGGCTACCGCTGGAAGGGCCACGAGCGCCTGTGCGCCCGGTCCGGCCCGGTGCGCTTCGAGCCCGGCTTCCAGCCCTTCGTGCTGGTGCAGTGCCAGCCCCCGGCGGTGGTCACCTCGCTGGCCCTGCACTCCGAGTGGCGGCTCGTGGCCTTCGGCACCAGCCACGGCTTCGGGCTCTTTGACCACCAGCAGCGGCGGCAGGTCTTCGTCAAGTGAGTAGCAGCCAGGGCCGCGGTCTGGGCCGGCGCGGGGGCCCTCAGGCCTGCAGCGCTGACGGCCGCTGTCCCCGCCCAGGTGCACGCTGCACCCCAGCGACCAGCTGGCCCTGGAGGGCCCGCTGTCCCGCGTCAAGTCCCTGAAGAAGTCCCTGCGCCAGTCCTTCCGCCGGATACGCCGCAGCCGGGTGTCCAGCCGGAAGCGGCGGCCAGCTGGAGCCTCGGGAGAGGTGGGGAGGCCCGCACGGACGCCCGGGAGCGCCTTGGGTCGGGAAGGCCCCGCCCCCGCCCGCTTCCGCCCCGCCCGCTTCCGCCCCGCCCACTGCCCACCCGTTGGCCTTGCCCTGCACAGCGCCCCACACCGCCGGCTCCCGCAGCGCTGAGGCAACAGCTGCATCCCAAAGGCCAGGTCCTCGCACGTGGTGGGGGGGGAGGCGGGTGTTGGCTATTGGGGGCTGCGGCCAGTCTCCCCGGAAGGATTGTTGCGCACCTTGAGGCCCCCCAGGGAGGGGAGGCCAGACGCACCCTCAGACCCGGCCCTGCCCACTGTAGGTGCCGGAGGGGGGCGCCAGGGCCGAGCGGACGGGCGTGCAGAACATGGAGCTGGCGCCCGTGCAGCGCAAGATCGAGGCCCGCTCGGCAGAGGACTCCTTCACCGGCTTTGTCCGGACCCTCTACTTCGCCGACACCTACCTGAGAGACAGTGAGCGTCCGGCCTGGGTGGGGACCCCGGCAGGCACCCCCTGGCCTGAGGGCATGCCGGAGGCTGCTGCCTGCCTGGCTGTCAGCCCCTCGGATGGGTTTCCTCTTGTGATTGGGCCTCGCCCCTCTGGTGGCCGGGCCCCAGCTTCGTGTCCAGGTGCCCCCACTCTCGAGATGGGCCTTGGCATGTCACCTAGGTCCTCAGTGCCTCTGTGAGTGGCAGTGAGGGTTGGGGACACCGCACCCCACCCCCCCGGCCGCCGGGCCCTGGAGAAGCCGCCTGGCCAGCTCTCCCCTGCTGCAGCCCATCCCCGCCAAGGGGGTTCTGCTGCTGCATCGCAGGGGCTCAGCTCTCCTGAGCTGGGGTCTGGCTGCTGGGGCCCTCCGCCATCAGCCTCCCGCCGTGCCTATCTGCACCCGGCAGCGCCAGGCCCCAGAGGAGGAAGCCGCAGCTCCTGGGGCTGCTGCCACACGGAGTCGCCCATCACGGTCAGAGTGACCTCCCCAGCCCCTGAGGGTTGCCCTTTGCCCTGGCAGGCTCCCGCCACTGCCCCTCGCTGTGGGCTGGCACCAACGGGGGCACCGTCTACGCCTTCTCCCTGCGCGTGCCCCCTGCCGAGCGGAGGATGGACGAGCCGGTCCGGGCCGAGCAGGGTGAGTGCCGGCCCGGGGGAGCGGAGCCTGCTTCTGCCCGGGCTGGGGGCAGCGGGGGGCTCCCGACTCCCCGGCCCACAGCCCCACTGCGCACTCCTTCCCACAGCCAAGGAGATCCAGCTGATGCACCGTGCACCCGTGGTGGGCATCCTGGTGCTGGATGGGCGCAGCGTGCCCCTCCCCGAGCCCCTGGAGGTGGCGCACGACCTGTCGAAGAGCCCGGACATGCAGGGGAGCCACCAGCTGCTCGTCGTGTCGGAGGAGCAGTTCAAGGTGCTGCACAGGTGGAGGTGGGGTCCCTGGAACCCCCAGCACTCGGGGACAGATGCCCCAGGCACGGGCTAGGCCTGGTGCTCACGGTGTGTCTGTAGCATGCAAGAAGTGGGGTACGGGCCAGAGGTGCGGGGAGTGAGAGGAGTCACCAGAGACAGAGCAGGGAGCAGAACAGGCAGAGGGACTGAAACACACTGCTGAGGGGAGCAGCGGGAGACAGGAGAGGTCTGCTGCGCCCTGTGGGTCCCCTCCCTGGCCGGGGAGCGAACTGGCGCTGCTGTGCCACGGATGCTCCACAGTGCGGCGCTCACCCCACTGCGCCACAGGGAGGCCCCACCTGGCAGCTTTGTTGTCTGGCGCGGTGGGGCGGGGGACTGGGCGTCCTTGCTGCGTGCTGGAGACACCAACAGGCCCACCGCGGCCTGACGCTGCCCTGTGCCCAGGTGTTCACGCTGCCCAAGGTGAGCGCCAAGCTGAAGCTGAAGCTCACCGCCCTGGAGGGCTCGCGCGTGCGGCGGGTCAGCGTGGCCCACTTCGGCAGCTATCGGGCCGAGGACTACGGGGAGCATCACCTGGCGGTCCTCACCAACCTGGGCGACGTCCAGGTGGTCTCGCTGCCCCTGCTCAAGCCCCAGGTGCGCTACAGCTGCATCCGCCGGGAGGATGTCAGCGGCATCGCCTCCTGCGTCTTCACCAAATACGGCCAAGGTATGCATCGGGCGGCTGCCCTGAGCGGCCGGGGATGTTGGAGGGTGTTATGGCCCGGCCCGGGGAACCCGAGGAACCTCGGGGCCCTTCCTGTCCCCTGGGAGTCGCAGCCTCGGGGCCTGGAGACCCTCCGGCCTCACCTGCCTGGCCCCTGCTGCTTCCCACCCCCAGGTTTCTACCTGATCTCCCCCTCGGAGTTTGAGCGCTTCTCCCTCTCCACCAAGTGGCTGGTGGAGCCCCGGTGCCTGGTGGATCCCGAGCTCAAGAAGCACAGCCAGCCACGCAATGGCTCAGGCCCCGGCAGGGCCCTGGGCCGGAGCAGGTGGGCACAGTACAGGTGCCTCTGCCGCTCTCCTTCCCATCCTCCCTGGGGCTCCCCGAAGGCCCCCTCCCCTGCAAGCTGCTGTGGTGGGCAGGGCGTGGGTTACTGCCTTGCTGGTGCCCTGCTCGGGCAGGCTGGTCAGCCGAGGGGCCAGCATTCTCCAGCAGAGAGCCTGGTGGCCCTGTCCTCACTCTCTCTGCCCCGCAGGAACTCAGGGAGCCAGAGCGACGGAGAGGGTAAGGCGGCGCCCTCTGGGGCAGGGGCAAGGGGGGCTGAGGCACGCCTTAGAGCACACCTGGGCTGGGATCCGGTGGGGGGCAAGGGGGAGACCCCCAGAAGGGCAGGTGGTGTGGGGGAATAGAAGCAGCAGCCCTTCTAGTCCTGGGCTCCAGGGTCCAGCACCCACGCCCAGCACCCTAAGGACGGCCGGGAGCCAGGGAGGGCCCAGGGCGCCCCTGACCGGGTCTCTGCCTTCCAGAGAGGAGGCCCGGCCCTGTGATGGAGCACGCCCTGCTCAGTGACGACAGTGAGTCAGAGGGGGCACTTGGGCTGGCCCGGGGACCACCCAGGGATCACTCAGAGGCCAAGGTAGAATGGAGGGCGTTGCCCTGTGGCCTCACCCGGTGTCTTCCCCGCTCCTGCCACAGGGGTGCTGAAGGAAATCCAGAGCACGCTGGAGGGGGACCGCAGGTGAGTCGCTGCCCGGCCGCAGGCCCCGGGAGAGCTCCGGGAGCAAGGGGCCCGTCTGCGCCGAGGCCGCGGTGTCACTGTGCTTCGCACGCAGGAGCTGTGGCGACTGGCGATCCCATAGAGCGGCCGTGGGGTACGGCCTTAGCAACGGGGGAGGTAGGTGCTCTGGGCCTGTCCGGGTGGCCGGGCTGCCCCTGGGAGGGCTGGGCGGTCCGGACCCTGCTCGTCGGCTCAGGGTGGGCGGTCCAGGCCCTGGCGTCCAGCGGGTCCTGAGCTGCTGTCGTTCCGCTTCCACAGCAGAGTGAGCGCACCCACGCCCGCGGCCGCGCCAAACACACACTACTGAGGGCCGCCCGCCGGCCTGGGCAGGGCTGGGCTCCCGCTCCCCCCTGCTGCTGCTCCGGCCTCGGGGGAGGAGGCCCCGGGCCTGGGCCGCCCCGCCGGGCCTCGTCTATCTCGGTCTTTCGTCAGTGTTGCACAGTTTGCCTCCCCGTCCCCTGTTTAGTGAGCTGGGTTTTAAATTATAAATTTTATCTGCCTCTGGGTGAAAGAGTTTTTAATAAACTTATTACCTCTTCACTGGACTGTTCCAATGGCTGATTTTTTGGGGAGGGGGGGTGCAGATTCCACCTCACTGGAAACGGCCGTGGGCAGTTCCTCGCCTGAGCCCCAGGCCTCCTGCACCTACCAGGCGGCCCCGGCAGCTGTTCGCCAGAGCAGACCGCTTGGCTGCGTCTGAGCGCCACGGTGCCTTCTGTCCGGGGGCAATAGCAGCACTCAGCCTGCAGCTCGTCTTGGAGCACTTGCGCTGGGCACGGAGTCCCCTTGCTGGCCCTGGCCAGCCCGCTCCCTGCTTCAGCTGGGGAAGACACCCACCGAGGAACGCTCAGACCTGCTGGCTCCTTTCAGACTTCTGGAGAGGGCGGTGGGCGCCACTGAGGTCGGGGCCGGCTGTGGACAGTCCTGCCCACCGCCCTGGCAGTCCTCCGTTTCTCCTTAGAAAGGGGGTGCTCACTGAGATGGAGCCCCAAGAACCAAGAGGGATGGAGAGGGACAGGCCCCCGTAGGATGAGGGCTGTCAACTGGCGGCAGCCACAGGAAGGGGTGCACACACCCCCGAACCTGGACTTATAAGACTGACTCCCCCACAGATCCCTGTGGTTAACTACTCTCCGTGACCTCAGGCAAATCACTTGCCTATTTGTTCTGGGAAATGGGGTGATGACTGTTCCCTCTGGAGCTGTTGTGAGGTGCCTGTGAGCTCAGGGGGTGAATGGGCTAATGACGGGGTGACCTTGGGCCAGGGTCAATGCACAGGGCTCTTTATGCAGTTAGACTTGGGAGTCGGGCGGCTCTGCCTGCGAACAGCAGCCTTGGCTGTTCCTGGCTGCGGGGCCTGGGGTGACGGCCTCGGTGCTGCACCTGTTAGTGTGTTTAAGATGGAGCATAGTAAGGGCACCTACCTCAGAGGGCTGGTAGGATTAAGCAAGAGTGTAAAAGGGGGCCTCCCTGGTGGCGCAGTGGGTTAAGCAACGCACTATGAAGCAGACTGCAACCACTGCAGCACGAGTCCGATCCCTGCTGCCGGCCAGGGAGGGGACCCACATGGTGCGGCAGACCTCTCCTGCTGTGCCCGCTGCTCCCCTCAGCAGTGTACTTC